>CM017328.1:8781992-8794478 GCA_006937295.1 Carpinus fangiana | reverse complement strand
ACGTTTGGAAAACGCTTGGAGGCGCCCCTTGTGGCCCAAAACCTCCCCGTTCTTCATTGTAAACACTCCTAAACGTCATTTTAATTTAATACTTTTGTTTATTTTGCTTTAGTCTCTTATTCTTCACCATGTTTTTATCTACATGTTTTTATGCTTAGTTTAATACTCTGTTCGTCATTTAATTTTATGTTTATTCGTTTCAATACATTTTAGTGACAAAAGTGTGTTGATTGTTGTTTGCAATTCGTTTAAACGTCGACTTTCGCTGTAACCGGAGATACATCAGATGATTCGTCTTCGGACCAATATCCATTGTGACCTCTAAACAGTGTTTGCATTGGTTAGTTCGATAAGAATTTGTAGCAACAATAGGATATGCATATGTGCTTTATCGATAGACGAATGTATGGACTAGTTAATAGCAAGTAGAATACGCCTAGTAGCGTAATTTTTGTTGAAGTATGAATTAAGCATGTTTATATGTTGATTTAATTGTGGTGAGGTAGATTAGGGACCTTAGCATTTTTATTTCTTTATTTTTTATTGCATTTTAATTTACTTTTATTTTCCGCACACCATGTGTTTGATATTGGGACTAGGTTAAGATATGATTAGTTTAGGCATTTTAAAGTTGATTTTTAACGAAACACGATTCTCTATGGGTTCGACCTCGCACTTGCACAACACTTTATTACAAATGACTCGTGCAATTGGCGAGTACAATTAAATTTGTACGATCAAATATTCTGCCCGTGCGGGGCTACATCCATTCTTATTACACATCGTCTCAAGCGAGATCCCAAAATGCTCCTCCATCAACAGTGATCTCTAAAATGATTAAGAAAGCGCTTGAAGTGAAAGAAGAGCAGCACAAGCAGGAGATAGAAGAGCGCTTGACCCAGCAGAAGGAGGAGATGAAAGGGCGCTTTGCCCAGCAGATGGATGCGATGAGTGCTGCGATCACCGAGCGGTTTGCTGCACAGATGGCGGCATACAAGGCCTGTTTTCGCTCGCTTGAGGGGTCTACAGTTGTCAGCTTGGAGCCGGAGGTGACCACTAAGAGGGCTATGCATGACTTAGGGTCCACTGCACGTCACATCGTCAGATCATCTACAGATAGCACACAAGGTAACAACCAAGTAATTTTATTATCACTTAATAAGAGAATCATTTACATTAAATAAATATCACCCTAATGAATAATAATTTGGTATATTTTTTGCAATATTGTGTGTATTTTTTAACCCACATATAAATATATAACACATAGTACATATTAATATGCGTAGATGACGATCATAATGAAGCTCGACGTTTGACCTTGGTTGGACAAAAGTTGCGTCTATCGAAGACGACCATGGGCTAACATATATTGCAGTACGTACGTATATGTGTACCATTTAAATTTTGCCAGTCTGTAATTAATTTGTGTGGATTGTCAGTAGAATTTGACTGTCCTTGGTTGGTTTGGGACGATTCATTTATCTTGTTTTATTCGGTCTTGGTGAGTTCATATATTTATAAGTTATTGAAGCAATGGAAATGATTGTGACTTTGTAGCTATGTTGTTTACCAGTTAATGCTGATGTTTGTGTGTGAACTTCTTATTCTGTGGTCTTGTAAATGTATACAATAATTTAATGGGCAATGCACTAGATTAGTCTTTCTTATCGTGTGGATGTTATGATTGTGGTCATTTGGCAAAAAGAAAGCACTTGTTATATAAATACATGTCCATTCTTTTGGGTATTCTGGAATATATATTCAGCAAATGTATGTTCATAAATACGAAAGCCATTCTTTCTTATTAAATTATGAACAATATACTCAACTTTGATTTTTTTTTTTTTTTGTGTGTATCTCTCTCTCTCTCTCACACACACACACACACACACACGAGCACGCGCCCACATAGAGACTTAAAGGTTTTGTTCACTTATTGATGCACTTTTCTATTTATAGTTAGATGTTTCTCATAGATACTTCTTGTGGACTTGGTTGCACCTCTTACGCTTTTCATTGACATTTCGATTACTAATCAACCAAAAAACAAAAGAAGATGAAGTGTATATCATTTTCACAGTATTTCTCAGGGCTCCAATTGTAATCTTTTAACAATAATAGAGCTAAGTGGTATTCCTAGACATCTTATAAGTTTTAGAATTCTTGGATTTTGTCAATTCAGAAGATAAGTAAAAGTTATCCTTAAAAGGAAAAATGCATTTTTGTTATAATACAGAATAATCAACCTTGACAATGATAATGAATTCTCAATAGTAGTAACTTGTTCCTCATGTTCAGGTTGTAAAAACATGTTATTGTGTTATTTCATAAATTATTTATATGCAGTTGATAATATGCTAATTATGTGTTTGATATTCTGTCATGCTTTTCATTAAGTTGTTAATGTTTTTTGTTATTATTTACAATTAATGCATAGAAGTTAGAGGTCTCTACTGTTCCATCACTTCGATTTGACTGAGGAGGTATTTTTTTGGTTCGTGCACGTCTTTGCCACGACATTGAGATCATGTATTTTTTGGAATGTTTATATATATTTGGATAACAATGTTTGTGTATAGCAACAGTTGAATTTATTAGATGACTATTACTCGTTGATTGTTAGTTGTTTATTATTATTAGTTATCGGGAACAAATTGATTTGCATGGATGGATGGAATGATGACTATTACTCGTTGATTTTTAGTTGTTTATCATTATTAGTTATCGGGAACAAATTGATTTGTATGGATGGATGGAATGGACAGGAAATGGAGAGGAGCCAAATAGGCCTTTTGCAAAGGGCAAAATGGAAAGAAAAGTCCATTTTGCCCTTTAAAAAAGGCCTAACTGGCTCCTCTTTATTTCACTGCTCGATGGATGGATCATATTACAAATATTGATTATCAGGTGTGGCGACTCTCAAATATGGTGTAATTAGCTAGAAAATTCATTATATAAAATTAAAAAAATAATAATAATGAAAATACTAACGGTTGGCATTTTTACCATGTTACCCTTTGGGTGACGTGGAAAAAGGCCACGTTAGTAGTTGTAAAAAATTTTTTTAAAAAAAATTACTAACGTGTGGTAAAATTACCACGTTACCCCAAGGGTAACGTGGGAAAAACCTACACGTTAGTAATTTTTTTTTTTTTTTTTTAATTTGCAATTGCTAACGTGTGAATACTAACATGTTAGTAAATGGTAACATGTGACAATTTGACACCTTAGCAAATTCCCAATTCTAATGGATATATTACTAACATGTGAAAAACGTTAGAAATGTCATGTTAGGAACAATTACTAACGTGCCAACGGTCCTAACACGTTAGTAATTATCCGTTATTAAAATTTTGGTTTTCTGTAGTGTAGCCTTCAAAAAAGATAGTTGTTATTGTTTATTGATTTTGTTGAATGAAAATTACTCGGAATTGAGTTTCTTCTTTTTTTCCTTAAAAATGCTAGAAAGTATATAGATTTTCCAGAAAAGTTCTCAAATCTTTGATAGACTCAATATTTGGAATTACATATCCGCTGCGTTATTTGTAGTTCTTCACTGCAGCCCAATAAGTCGCGTTGCATCAGTTGGTATCAGAGCATCTATGTTATTTTTCTGCGTTTTATTATCATTATTAAGTGTTTATTAGGTTTATGGAGTCTTTAATTCGTGTTTTAATTGTTTTAGGAGTCTTAGGGCTATATATACATGCTTATAGCCTCCAGGAAAGACAATTGTAATTGTTTATTGATTTTGTTGAATGACAATTACTCAAAGTTAAGTTTTTTCCCTTTTTCCTTAAAAATGCTAAAGAGTATCTAGATTTTCAAGAAGAGTTCTCAAATCTTTGATAGACTCAAGATCTGAAATTACATATCCGCTGCGTTATTTGTAGTTCTTCGCTACAGCCCACTAAGTCGCGCTGCATCACCTAAGGACAAAATTGTGCTCATTAACTTGTCTTTCTATATAATACAAAGGTCCATATTTATAAGGTAGTGAATAAATACAAGTATGGTAATCAAGTTCTCTTGATTTAATTACAATAAGTCCTTAAATAGAGAATATTTGATATCAACCTAATATGAAATATACGGAAAATATTATAATTTTTAATATATTCTAACAATTCCAAATATGTTTGACAACAACCTCAAATTGAGATCCACAAGAATTATAAGTTTGAATTGCTATCAATCTAGGCAAGTAATGTAAGAAAGGCTCTCCATATGAAAAGAATCCATATAGGAAAGGAAAAACCCAATTCTTATTGAAAAATGAAAACTAAAGCATAAATAATAAATATACTTTATTATTATTCTCCTACATCAAAGGACAGGTGGATCATCTCTCACATTACATGCCTAAATTACTAGTTATTAGATAATTGTCATGAATCCATATCCAACAAGTGATATCCGCTATTCTAGAGATTTCGTAGAATGATGTGAGCTCCATATTGTGGTTGAAGAGTTATAACTAAGGAAGGAGCATGAGCATAAGATGGGGAAACCTCCAAGCAGAAGTGTTATAGGATCATTGAGAGAGTAAGTTTAGCTTCCATCATAGCAAAGTTTTGTCCCACGCATATCCGAGGACCCCATCCGAAGGGGAAGAAAGAAACTTGGCCCTTTGTTGCCTTGGAAACTCCCTCAGAAAACCTCTCTGGTTTGAACTCATGTGCATCATCACCCCAAAGTTCATGATCATGGTGAACAAGAATTATCGGCAAGACGGTCTCAAGTCCAGCCGGTAAAGACAACTTTCCAAGCTTTGTTTCCTCGTGAACATTTCTAGTAAGGAAAGATCCTGGTGGATATAGTCTTAGAACTTCATACAAAATCATGGTCACCTGCGACATTGATTGTGGTGATGCAATCTTTACAAATTCTCTTGCTAAAATGGTGGATTCAAAGAACTATAATAAGCAAGCAATTTTCTCGAACCATCCATAAAGTACTTAAATAATTCATTCTGATAAATACTATTTAGTAGACTAAGAAAATAAAATACTTACTGCTTTTAGGCGATTCAACCCATCAAAATCTGGTTTGTTTTGACCAAAGACTTGCAAAACCTCTACTCTTGCACGTTGTTGCCAACTTGGATGCCTAGTCAGCATAACCATTGTCGATCCAAACCAGCAAAACTGAGCTAGTGTTTTGCCCTGCAAAATAAAAAAGTTTACACTCCTCGATTACATCTTTAAGATTCATACCCATATTCTTGTTGTTCCCATGTTCTTCAATCTCTTTCAAGTTGGATTCCATGAGTATGCCTAATAAGTCATTATTTTTGCCTTCTCCTTGCTTGATTGCCCTCTCTCTTTTATTGATAATCCCTTTAAGGGAAGCTTGTACTTCCTTGTCAATTTCTTTCATTCTCTTGTTCATCTTAGTTGCCAGAAACCTACTTGCAAAACCATTCATGAAAATGTGAGGACAAGAATAGAGTGAATTAAGTGAAATAATATGTATTAACTTCAGTTTTTGGATGTTGGTATTTTTATCAACCAAAAACTTTGGTTTGAATTTAGTCATTGAGTTTCTAATTTCAAATATGGTTATTAGGTTTTGCTAAATTTTAAATAGGTCCGTCTCTTATTTTTTTGTTAGAATTAAGGTTGTCATGTCATGTACATTTCAATTGATACGTCAACATCCATATTAGCATCTAATATCAATGCTATATCATTCAACGCCAACTCATCCATAGAAAAACAAAAAACAAAATATCCAACTCCATAAACAAAATCTGTTAACTTTGAATCATCCTAATCTTTTGGATTTGTAGCGTTAGAGGGAAAATTGGTAACTCTAATATTGACACAGACACTAACATTGATATTGGGTGCTAACATGCAGCCAATTGTGTCAAATGAGACACATGTGGTAGGTAAAAAACGTAAACTTTGATGGTAAAGTTATAAATGGTCCAATTTAAAACCTGGACAAAACCTAAATACTTTATTATTGAAATTGAAAACCCAAGAACTAAATTCAAATTAAATAAAAACTCAAGGGCTAATATGATTTTTCCCATTAATTATTTTTTCAGTTAGTTAAGTGAATATATATATATATAATTGGCTTTTCCAGTAATCTTTCAAACTTTTTACTTGTTATACAAAATAATGGAATAATAGTCTAACTCTTCTAAAATGACCTTTGCCTAATAACATTCTTACCTACTCTAGTCCAGAGGTAGAAGGAAGATTTTGAACTTAAAATACTGGCGCATGCTCTAGGTGCAAGAAAGGCAAGGCTCATGTATTTTAGCGGCGAGTGTTTTGCACGTAGGTTTTGAGTTTTATGGCTGCCTCTTATGGGTTGTCTTGGTTAGGTTTTGTTTGGTGTTAGGTAGTTTGTGTCTTTCTTTTGCTGGTCCTAGTTAGGTGTTCATGTTGTATATTAGTTGTAAACGAATCTAATTCAATAAGAAAAACTTTATTATTTCAGTATTAAAAGACACTGAAATGTTTTAGTTTACCTCCATCCCGGAATGTAAATAGATCGCTGACTTTGCATTACCAGCTCCTCTAGCTCTCTTTGAAGTTGGAAAATATTTCTTCCTTCTTCATAACTACTCCCGAAGGCTGTTCGAGAAATCATATCACTTGCAAATTTTGCAGATAAGGCCATACATCTAACTCAATTGACCCCTCTTCACAGACCATACTTTCCCATTTGCTAATCATCTCACTGCAACTTTGATGAAATGCTGGTAACATATTCTACAGCAAAGAAGATCAACAAATAACAAAGTAAATCTATCAAACTTAAGTGTTTTGAGAAGTGTTTTGTAATCTTGTTTTCAGCCAAGATTCAAACAAATAAGTTTAATTCAAATGCCATTGTAATTGAATCTAAATGGGAAGAATAAACTAACCTTGAGCTTCTCTAGATGGAAAGCTGGATTGATAATTTTTCTGTGTTTAGCCCATTTTTCAGCCTCATATAGTGCAACTCCGGTTGCTAGCAATTTGGTAAGTGGTAGGGGTGAAATTTAAAACCGCCTAACCGCATCCGCTAACCGCTAACCGTTATCCGCACTAACCGCTAACCGCTTTGAAAGCGGTTAGTAAAAACCGCTAACCGCTAACCGCCTTTTTTAAAATATAATATATATTTATATTATATATATTTCATATAATAAATAACAATAAGTTATTGTAGCCTAGTGGTTATTACACATCTATTTTACTCAGGAGTCCCGATTTCAATTCCCTCTACCTTATTTTTATTATTTATATAAAAATAAATAATAAGTTTTGCACTTCTTATGTTATATGTTGTAGAAGGTGAACAACAAAATTTTGGTATAATGGTTCAACATATAATACTCACTTTAAACCAACAATTTTTAATGTTAAAATGGCCATGATAGAGGAAAAAAAATGTTTTAAGTGAGCAAAACAATGGTTTAAAGTGAGCCCAAAACTGGCAAAAAAAAAAAAAAAAATCCAATAAAAAGCGGTTAGTAAAAAAAGCAGTTAACCGCATCCGGTTAACCGCTAACCGGGCGGTTAACCGCCTAGGCGGTTAACCCCTAGCAGTTTACTAACCGCATTCGCTAACTGCTAGCGGTTAACCGCCTGGTTAGCGGTTAACCGGATGCGGTTAACCGCTTTTTCTACTAACCGCTTTTTATTGGGCTTTTTATTGGATTTTTTTTCGGTTAGCGGTTAGCGGTTTTAGCCACTAACCGCTAACCACAACCGCTATTTCACCCCTAGTAAGTAGAGTTCCTTCTATCTTCCGAAAGTCAGAGATCTTGGTCAAGATATCTTTCAATTGTTCAGGGTTCATAATGTTCACCCTGGGTGTCGAGCCAAACCACATAAATGAATTCTTACCTGCATGTTTTTATTCTATGTTTAGCATAGACATTATAATTCATTATTTCCTAGCTATCGGCTTAAACTTTTGGAATAAGTGATGATTTAGAGTAATACTAAATGTCTTCTTTATGTTCTACCTTAACATGGTATTAGAACCAAAGATAATGAATTCAAACCCTAACTTTACAATTCCCTACATCTTAATTAAATATTCTACGTTGGAACTCGCTTATTAGTGAGCTTTACAAGTTGAATAATGGACTGAAATTTGTCCATACATTGAAAATTAATCATGATAGTTAATAGGAGATGGATGTGGAGGTAGCTTTGACAACAACCTAGCTGTTCTACATGTAACATGTTTGGATATATATGTCTCTAGATGCCCTATTGCTTCTATGCAAATGTGACAGAGCAACCCAATTAGCAGAGTTGGGGAGAGAGAGAGATAAAAAAAAAAAAAAAAAAAAAGCTTCAAATGCCAAATCAAATGAGACCAAGAGAAGAAAACCAACAGAAATTGAGACCGAGAGAACAAGATTTTAGAGGGACGCAAAAATCAACATCAGCCCAATGACTTCAAAGTGCCAATTGCACCAATTTTCTTGTCAACCAAACACTTCACAGTGAAACCAAAAAAAAAATTCCAATCAATTCATAAGAGAAATAAAATAAACCCACATCCATCTAGTTCTCATGAGCCTCGATCCACATCAACCTATATATTGACAAGGAAAGACTTCACAAAGGAATAGTTAACCCAAGTAGCTAGGAATAGGAATAGTAGATACCATAATTGTGGACATTTTGATGGATGAAGGGGATGACACGTGGTGCGATGTCATTGGTGAAGTTGATTGGGGTACACATGGCTTGAATGTGAAAAGACTAAGAAAGTTTTATTATCTTTCTCAATAATTACAAAGAAATGCACAAAGCATTATATACAGGAATGCTACAAGGTTTATACAAGGAAATAATTGAAACCAAATTCTGTATAGGGAATTACAGATAAAGAAGATAGTGATGTTTCCATATGTGGACAGAGAGAGTAATGCAGTATCTCTAGGAAAGGAAGGTTGAGCTTGATTCTTATGATCTTGTTTGTGCACATAATCTGCTAAGGAATGGATTGCATAATCTTGGCATGATGTGCGTTGAGCTGTCTGGTTCTATGATCTTTGGAATGAATGCTGTGAGCTGGAGTTTGATTGCTGCAGTCATGAGCTGGAGTTGGAGTTTGATTGCTGTAGTCACGGGCTTGAGTTTCTGTGGAGGCAGGTTCTCTATCAGCCCCCCTCAAGCTGATGAGGGAGGAAACCACCATTAGCTTGGACCTTAGAAGAAGAAACCGAGGAGAGGACAAGCCTTTAGTAAAGATATCAGCAATCTGGTCATTGGTGGATATGAATTGAAGATGAATATCTTGATTGAGTACTTTTTCTCTGACAAAGTAGTAATCAATTTCGATATGTTTAGTGTGAGCATGGTACACAGGGTTGGAAGCTAATGCTAAGGCACTAATATTGTCACACCAGATAGTAGGAGCATGATTGAGGGCAAACTGAATTTCACAAAACAACATCCTTAACCAGTAGACTTCAGCAGTGGTAATTGCAAGAGCCCTGTATTCAGCTTCAGTGCTGCTTCTAGAGACTACAGATTGCTTCTTGGCACACCAAGAGATCAAGTTGGGGCCAAGAAAGACTGCAAAACCAGTGGTAGAGCGCCTATCATCAAGGCAGCCAGCCCAATCACTATCACAATAAGCAGAGAGATGAAGAGAACCTTTGGTATAGAGAAGACCATGGTTAACTGAGTCTTTGAGGTATCTTAGAACTCGTTTCACAGCTGTCCAATGAGTGGTTGAGGGAGCATGCATATGCTGGCAGAGTTGATTAACTGAGAAGGCAATTTCAGGACGAGTTAAGGTGCAGTATTGTAGAGCACCAACCACCTGCCTGTATTCTGTAGGATGAGGCAGAGGATCTCCATCATATTTAGAGAGTTTCAGACTTGAGGATGAAGGGGATGTGGAGGGTTTAGCATCCTGCATGTGTGTACGATGAAGTAAGTCAACAATGTACTTTGCTTGACAAAGATGTAAGCCTTGATCAGTTCGAGTGACATGAATTCCCAAAAAGAAGTGCAAAGAGCCAAGGTCCTTCAATGGGAATTCTTGTTGGAGTTGAGCAATGATGGAGTGCAGTAGCTTGTCATCAGTTCCTGTGAGGATGATATCATCTACATAAACTAGCATGAAGATGTGAGTTGAACCAGAATGGAGAGTAAATAAGGAAGAATCCAGCAAGGAGGCAGTAAAACCAATATGCAATAGAAAGGAGGAGAGTCGATTGAACCAAGCTCGAGGTGCCTGCTTGAGGCCATAGAGAGCTTTGTGAAGCTTGCACACATAATCTGGATGAGCAGAGTCAATGAAGCCTTTGGGCTACTCCATAAAGACATTCTCAAGAAGATGACCGAGGAAAGCATTGGATATGTCAAGCTGCCGGATTGACCAATTAAACTGAACAGCTAGGGAGAGGATGACATGGATTGTAGCAGGCTTGATGACAGGACTAAAAGTCTCTGTGTAATCAATGCCATTCTGCTGCTCAAAACCTTTTGCAACCAACCTGGCTTTAAACCTCTCTATGGTGCCATCAGACTTGTGTTTGATGTGATAGACCCACTTGTTACTGATTATATTGTGATGAGGTGGATGAAGACAGAGGGTTCAGGTTCTGTTGTTCAAGAGTGCCTCAAATTCTTCTGTCATGGCTTCAACCCACTTAGGATCAGAAGCTGCCTTTCGATAACATGATGGTGTAGAGGGAGAAAGGGTAATGTGAAGCATTTGCAGAGGGTATTTAGGTGTGTGGTGGGCTTGAAAATCAGAAAATTGTTTAGGTTTGATGGAACCTGTTTGGGATCTAGTAACCATAGGATGTAGGGTTGTTGGTGGTGGAGGAGAAGGATTGGGGTTAGTAGTTGTAGAGATGGTTCTGGTTTGGGAGCGGGTGAGCATAGGATGTATAGAGTTAGATGGTGGAATAGGACTTGGAGGTGAAGATATAGGTTCTATGGTGAGAGGAGTAGTGGCAGGGGAGTGGCTGAAGGTTGCTACAGTTGAGGGCAGGTTGGGAGATAATTGTGGGGATGGCGAGGAAGGTGTAGGTGGTGAAGATGAGGCAGAGATGGATGATTGAGAAATAGAGGTACTGTTTGGGACAAAATGAGAGTTATTGGAACCAGAATTAGTAGAAAAAGGAGAAGGTGGAGGAAGAAGACTTACAGGCAGTGTGAAGGAGGAATCACCAGCAGCATTAATCTTGGAAGGCAAGTAGCAGAAGGTTGAATCCTTTGCTGGAAAAGTTTGCTCATCAAAAACCACATGTCGTGAGAAATAAACTTTGTTAGTAATAGGATCTAGGCACTTGTATCCAGCAAAGCTGTAGCCAAGAAAAATGCAGGGTTTTGAGTGATATTCAAGCTTGTGTAAACCAAGAGGGCGCAGGAGAGGATAACATTTACATCCAAAGACCTTGAGTTTGTTATATTCTGGTTCTTTGTGGTATAGTTGGAAGTAAGGAGACACATTGTTTAAGGTTGGTGTGGGAAGTCTATTAATAAGATGAGTGGCTGTGAGGAAGGCATCAACCCAATAGGAATTGGAAAGGTGAGAGTGAGCAAGTAGAGTAAGTCCTGTTTCTAGAATGTGTCTAAGTTTCCTTTCTGCTAGACCATTCTGTTGGGATGTATAAGGGCAGGATTTTCGGTGAAGGATACCATGTTTTGTGAGAAAGGCTTGGAAATGGAGTGAGGTATATTCACCTCCTCCATCGGATTGGAGTTGTTTTATGGAAGAGGAAAATTGTTTCTCAACCAACAATTTGAATTTGATGAAACATTCATACACTTCAGATTTGGTGTGAAGAGGATAGAGCCATGTATATCTTGAGTGATCATCAATGAAGATGACATAGTACTTAAATCCACTATTGGAGGTAATGGGAGAAGTCCATACATCTGTGTGAATTAAATGTAATGGACAAGAAGTTTGTCTAGTGAAGGATGTAAAGGGCTGCTTTTTGCTCTTTCCCAATTGACAAGAATCACACATACCAATTTTATTCAAATTCTGAGAAGAAACAGGGAGATCAAAGGCTTTAACAACTTTGGATACAATATCATTAGCAGGATGTCCTAATCTGGAATGCCAAATCAAGGCTGAAGTTCTTATTCCTAACAAAGCTACAAATGCACGACTGGATTTGTGTGAGTTTCCTTTGAACCGAAGAGGATATAGTCCATTCTCACTCTTGCCTTCCAGGAGAGTTGCTTTGGTGAGATTGTCCTTCACAAAAAAATGAGATGAAGTGAGTATAAAGTGGCAATCATTATCAGTGCAAAATTTTTGAATGGATAATAGGTTAGCAGAAACATTTGGGCAATGAAGAACATTCTTAAGATGGAATTTAGAGGATGAGTTAGGGTTATGGAGAAAGGTTGCACCAGCATTATTAATCTTGAGTCCAGCTCCATTTCCCACAGCAACCATTTCATTACCATCAAATGGTTGCTGCACAGTGAGATTTTCCAATTCATTGGTGATATGTGCATTTGCACCACTATCAGCCAACCA
>CM017328.1:8670880-8781438 GCA_006937295.1 Carpinus fangiana | reverse complement strand
AAAAAAAAAAAAAAGAAAGAGTGTTTGTATGTGGCGTTTGCCTTACAGCTCTGATACCATGAAAAGACTAAGAAAGTTTTATTATCTTTCTCAATAATTACAAAGAAATGCACAAAGCATTATATACAGGAATGTTACAAGGTTTATACAAGGAAAGAATTGAAACCAAATTCTGTATAGGGAATTACAGATAAAGAAGATAGTGATGTTTCCATATGTGGACAGAGAGAGTAATGCAGTATCTCTAGGAAAGGAAGGTTGAGCTTGATTCTTGTGATCTTGTTTGTGCACATAATCTGCTAAGGAATGGATTGCATAATCTTGGCATGATGTGCGTTGAGCTGTCTGGTTCTATGATCTTTGGAATGAATGCTGTGAGCTGGAGTTTGATTGCTGCAGTCATGAGCTGGAGTTGGAGTTTGATTGCTGTAGTCACGGGCTTGAGTTTCTGTGGAGGCAGGTTCTCTATCAGAATGGTCATCTTAGAGATCTCCTTCAAATCTCCAAAGAAAAGCCTGTAGGAGTTGCCGGTGAGACCCTGCTCTCTCAGGCACCTTTCCAGCGTCTTCGGCCTCACCCACACCCATCTCAACACTCTCCATGCTGATTTTAGCACCACCACCACCACGGTGACAATGGAAAGCGCAACCCATGTTTCCATTGTTGATCAACTTAAGAAGAAGGTGAAATAAATGTTGGACAACATAAATATAATTTATATCCGTTCATTTGACGTTATATATTTAATATATATGAATAGTTGGGACTTGGGGGAGCCTCATTTTGGTCTTTTTTTTTATTATTTTATGTGTTGAGTTAGGTATTAATGTTCCTAAATAAGCATTAGCAAACAAATTTATAAATAATTCCAAAGGTTGATGACGATGCAGTTCACAATGTTTTTCTTAAATTATGGAAAAATGTATGGTATACGCATGCAAGAGAAAAATAAAATAAAATAAAAAAGGTATAACGTACAACTTGCAATGCACAAGAAAGAAACCAAAAATTCTTTATAAAATTATAAAGTCTAGCTTGTTCACATGTTCAACTCTTCCCAATAATTTTCTTCAAGTATGGAAGAATACATGGTACATGCTAACGTGCGTGCAAGAGAAGAAAAAAAAAAATACGACGTGCAACTTGCATAGTACGTACAGAAAGAAAACTAAAAAATCAATTGTTATTTCTAACTTTCTAAGCCACACGTTTTGTTTCCTAGAGCAATGTGTCAATTAAATTCAAAGAGGCTAAAGATCAATTGTCAAATCTCTTTACATCTTACAAAAATTAAAAAAACTTTGAGACATTTTTCTTCTTAAAAACTTGTCGATTTTTCTTTTCACTTTCTAACTTAAACGAAAAATTGAGGTATATAATTAAATTTTTATATTAGTTTTTTCAAATCGTAAGTAATGATGTGTTTTTTTTTTAAACCCACAATTTTAAAAAAAATAAACTATAATTTTACAAAACGTTTAACTGCATTTTTAAAAAAAAATATTTTTCACATCGTATATCTTAATATTATTATTTTAAAATCATAAACCCAAACCCACACCTGACTCAGAAGAAAAATTCGGTCGATAAAGGGTCCACCACGCATGGGAGGAAACAGTATTTCATGGAGTCGGTCGTTTCCTATATATATATATATATATATGGTCATAGCCAAATTCAACCTGGATTGCGTAAGCACGTGCGTCTGCATGTGTCACGTTTATATTTAATTCCATCTCTCATAAACTTCACTCTCCCTGTTGGATCACTTACATGTGTTTAGACTTCAGAGGACAAATTACTTTCTATAAAACCCCATGCCCTTCGGGATTGAGGAAACTCACTTACCTTAATATATATATATATATATATATATATATATATATGAAACGATGCTTTTAGATTGGTTTTTTTTATTTTTTTGGGGACAATATAGCATAGTAACATGGCTTTTCAATCATTTCATACAATTTCATTAGTGTTTTTTTTTTTTTTTTTGGGTCCTTATGGACTAGCTGAAAACTACAAGGTAGTGATTGCAATCACGAAACGCCAATTAATCAGTGTTTTCTTAATTCTTAATATCCTTTATCTTCCACTAGAAACGGGAATATGATCCACTCCATTTTATTTGAACTGGGTAATATTCATTTAATTATAATAAAGAGGTATTATCTCTAAGAGGTAGCTTAATCGGCTAGGATCACACTTAATGAAGTGGATGTCACTAGTTCGAATCCCCCTCCCCTCTCTTGCATGGACAAAAATACTCTTCCATTATAACTAAATAGATACGAAGCTAAACAAATAAACCCAAAAAAAAGTTACAGACTCATGTGAAGATGACACTAATTCCGGGGATGGAGGTAGAGTTTACTAGGGGCCAAGGGCCAATAAATTGTGTTACTAGGGGCCATATTAAAAATAAATAAATAAATATTATTATTTGGGAAAAGTATAAAATAGCCCCCTAAACTATCAGTTTTTTATAATTTAGTACTTCAAAGTTTTAATTGGTATAAAATAGCCCCCTCAAACTATCAATCCCTTATAAAATGGCCTCCTCCGTTAGTTTAAACTGTGAAAATATATGAAAAACTCAAAACGACGTCGTTTTGGATATGAGAGTTACGAAAATGCCCCTGTTCAATTAAAAATTAAAATTAAAATTAAAAATTTAAAAAAAAAAAAAAAAAAAAGGAGGACTACAACAGCGTCATTTTGGTCCCCCCATGTTCTCTCTGCAGCCTCCCCCCCTGCGACAAGTTGTTTCTGCAACCCCCCACTGATGATGAATTCATAGGATAAATCTTCACTATTTTGTCAGTAGCCCAAAATCTACCGGAGCTCTATTCTTCATTTTGAGGATTTGTCTGCATAATCCTTGAACTCCTTCCAGTAACTTGTGACTGTCATTTGTCAACTTGTTTCGGTATCTCAAAACCTTGATTGGATACTTGATACACATTTTTGGTTTCTGTTTTTTATTTTATTTTTCCTGGTCTTTTAATATCATGCAAAATAACAGTGCTCTTTTTCAAATTGTTTCAGTTTCATGGTCTCAGAATTGAACGTATTGAGTGCCCAAATGAGGAAAAGTCTGAATTAGTTCCAAAACCAGTGCCTTATTCGTAGTACTTAACTTTTTATGTGGTGCAGTTTAAAGACGATTACCAACAATCGTCATGGCCTTTTCTCTCTTTTTCAGTTTTTTTATTATTATTATTTTTTTTTTTGAAAGTAAGAAAGCAGAGAAAAGCCCCGGTGGCCATTTCCACTGTCTAGCCAAATGGACAAGCGCAAAGGAGAGGAGATGGGTTCCAAGAGCGACGGAGATTGGGAAATCCTGGGCGTCGTCTTCACTGGGACTCAAACTCTAAAAGAAAGAACTTGTTGCAGGGGGGTTGCAGAAAGAACACAGGGAAGAAAGGGGTAATGTTGAAAGGGACCAAAATGACATCGTTTCAGTCCCTTTTTTTCAATTTTTTTTTTAATTGAATAGGGACATTTTCGTAATTCTCATACTCAAAACGACGTCGTTTTGGGTTTTCCATTCATTTTTACGGTTTAAACTAATAGAAGGGACCATTTTATAAGGGATTGGTAGTTTAAGAGGCTACTTTATACTAAACTTTGAAGGACTAAATTACAAAAGGCTGATAATTTAGGGGACCATTTTATACTTTTCCCTTATTATTTTTAACTTCAATTTGTATTTCCTTATGAGTTGAGGGGTGGCGATGGCCTACCTCCTTGTCTCCCACCTTAATCAATGAAACAAAAGTCATTCGTGAAAAAGAAAATTCCCCTCTGGCCTTTTCCTCCTTTGAATATAAAAAAAGTCATCCATAAAATAAAACACCTCTCCTTTCCTACTCTTCTCCATCACTTTTCACCCTCCGATCCCCTCCCCTCAAATCTGTACGTCCTCTCAACCCTAAACTCTTGAAATAATCATCTTTAGACTGGTCCTAGGTTGGCTCAACCACTCCCAATGATTAAAATGGGGGTGGCCCATGATTATTAATTGTTTTTATTTTTGAAAATTATTTTTATTTTTTAAGGACATGTAGCATTTTTATGTGACGATACATGGCAGCCACCCCATGATTTTTAATTGTTTTTATTTTTTAAGGACATGTAGCATTTTTATGTGATGATACATGGCAGTCCATTAGTTTAGGTTGACTTGATCTTTTCACGTACCATATCTAAAACAATTTGAAACCTAAATAAAAAGAAAATTAAAAAGTGAAAATCGGGCTCGTTTGGGTGTTCAATTATTTTGTATTATTTTCTACTATTATTTACTGAATTCAAAACTATGAATATGTTGGGAAAAAAAAAAATTATGTTAGGATAGTTTAGAAAACTTGAAACAAAATTAGAAAAGATATTTGAGAAAGTAAATAAAATTGAATATTTTTGATAAAAAAAATAAATAAAAAAAAAAACTAAAATTTGAATATAGTGGCAGTCTAAAAACCACCCATAGGAGGTGGCTGATGGTGTCTTTGCCACCCCCTTGGGGTGGCTGATCCATCCCCTAGAGCCACCCCTCGAAACCAATGGGGTGGCTCTCTATCACCCTAGCCGTAGTTGAGCCACCTGAAAATCACTTGGGGGTGGTTCATCCACTAGCCACCCCCAAGCACCATCCCCAAGGGTGGCTAGGTTAAAAAAAAAGAAGGTTAAGTTGAATTGAAAAAATTAGAATAGGATTGAAATAATAGGCAAACATAAACTCAAAATATATAGTTAAAAATAATAAATAAATAAAAAACAATTAAGTATTGAAAAGATAATTGACCCCTAAATTAAAATAAATTCTTCCAATCAACTACGAGAGAAAGTCATTCGGCAAACCAAAGGGTCCACCATGCAATATATGTCATGTGAGCAATCGGTATTTAATTAGTGGATTGGTCTCCCCAATTATGTAAACGAGTTTATAACCCGCGCAATGCGTGGGATTATTCATTATAATTTAATTTTAAATTTTAATATTATGAGTTAAAAAGACATAAAAATATATCTCACTTATTTAATTAAAAAAATAAATAAATCTTTGTTCTTATAAGTATATATGATTTAAAATAAGTAGTATTAAAAAAAAAAAATTGTAAGAAGAACACATGGATTATAATAGAGTAATGCTACGCAGTAGCATTTCTTCAGCAAACCATCTGCAAAAAGGTTGGTTAACCAAACCTTTATAATGGTTTGTTGAAGAAAGTTTAACCCGAATTGGGTTAACCCATGACACATCAGCTTTTTGCGGATGGTTTGCTAAAGAAATGCTTCTTCGTAGCATTACTCATTATAATATAATTAACGTAATTAATGACATCACATATATATAATTAACGCAATTAATTATGCTAATTAATAACTTATTTTTTAAGAAAAAATCGGTTTTATATATATGTGACATCTTCTTTTTTTTTTTTTGGAGAATCCTAAACGTATTATTAAATAATACTTTGATTTATATTATTGGTTTCCTTATTTGATTCGGACATTAATAAGATTTGATTTATTGAATAATTTAAATATGGAAAACTCTTGAAATATAATTAATGCAATTAATGACACTAATTAATGATCAGTTTTTTAAGGAAAAACCGGTTCACTCTTAAAAAGCAGGTTAAAAAATTATACTTTAAAAAACTGGTTTAGCCTTTTAAAAAATGGGTTCACTATACAATTCAGTTCATAACTACACCCCTCAATCCACTATACAATTCAGTTCTCAATGCACTTTGATTACGTCTTACCCGCATAAGTCTAACTCCTTCAATACATGTGTATGCATCAACAACAAATTGTTGAAATAAGTGACCACTATATATCAATGTATGGCCTTCACCTTGACATTCTTATAACCGGAATGCATAAAATTTCCTCATTGTAACGTATTTGTTTGTGTTATGTCCATTTCCATTACCCCTTCTACGTAAAATACCAAGCCTAAAACCATCATCCCCATATGGAAATAGAAGAGGATATTGCAATGACATATATGATGGATGTAACTCATTGATCCTTTGTAATCCACCTTCTTTGTAATCGACAATAACATCACGATGTTTTAGGGTTTAGCAGTTGCAGCAATTTCAGAACATGTGGGAAGATTTTGTACTCTTCCATCAGTTGATCTTGACCCAATTAGACGTAGCCTTAAGTGTTGAATATTACCTCCTCTAAAACGGTCTCTAGCCATTTGAAATGTCTTCACCAATAAATTTGTTTCATCTAGCATTCGGATTAAGGCATCAATAATAGAGGGATCAATGTTACTGTCAGAATGATTCAAGGCATTAATTCTATTTGGAACTTCATTATCAGAATTGTAAAAATATAGCTGTGCAAAACTGGGGTTTACGCCATGTGCTGGAAGTAAAGTTCCAATTCTGTGGTGGTTTTGACCGTTAAGTCTAAAAATATAAGGACCTTTTCCATCATTAATTCTATGATCTATTTTTCCACCCATGGATGTCATAGCAAACATGGCATTATAACTCCTTATTTGAGTCTTAAATTTTTTTTGAATGTTGGCTTCTAAGAGGATTTAACAATTCTTCAAGAACAGTTGGTGGTTTCTTAAGAAGAAGCAACTTCACTTGGCCATCCATACAGCATAAAGAAAATTTATGATTAAGAGGACTCATAGACTTTACCGTTCTTTCTTCATACTACCATACTTTCGAAAGACAATTTTGACATTCTTAAGAAGGTGGGCCAAAATTCCATGGTTCGGTAAATTTTCCTGTATGAAATAGGGAAGAAAAAGAGAAAGAGCTATTATATCAAATTTATTTATTTTATTTTTAAATCCAATAAATTTAGTAACAAATTTACTTGGAATATCTTCATTGTTTGTCCTATAGCTTGATTCATATTCTGTCACACTTTGACTAGTTGAATTTGTTGGTTGAATGCTACTGCAACTCCTAATTTGGATAGTGCCACTTCTAATATCACAAATGCGGCGTCGTTTTGCTTTGTTATGCATAATCATACATCTTCTGTATCGAGCTAGTCTTGAATTTTACATTGTGTTTCTATTGCATAGTTGTGAAGTGAAGAATAATTAAATAACAAAATTCTACATGCTATCATTTTGATCATGAAATTAAAAACATAATATTATTTTTTGTAAAGACTATAATGAAAGTTTGAAATATATTAAAGAACAATTATATAATTCTTAAATCTACTGAACTAAATATTGGGTTAAATACTCCATTAGTCCTTAGGGTTTAAAAACTTTATTTTTTTCTCCCTAGGGTTTGGAAAGTGGCCAAATTAGTCCTTATGGTTTTGAAAAGTGACCAAGTTAGTCCTTCCATCAGTTGATTGGTAGTTGACTTCATGAATTAACACGTGGACCAATTAAAAGTTGACACGTGACCACCTAATTGAATTTTTTATTTTTTATTTTTTTTTAAAAAAAAAAACCTGGGCTAGCTACGGCCACCCCCCTTGGGCACCATGGGGTGGATACGGCCACCCCTTTGGGCACCAAGGGGTGGCTCGGCCACCCATGGAGCCAAGGGGGTGCCGAAACCACCCCCAATGGTGGTTTGAGGGTGGTTTCGGCCACCCCCTTGGGCCCATGGGGGTGGCTGGCTCGGCCACCCCTTGGTGCCCAAAAGGGTGGCCGAAACCACCCGCACTCCCCAGTGTGCTGAGAACAGCCTCCGTATAAACTGCGACAACTTTCTCATCATCCCCAGGGCACGCCGCCTCGCCTCTGCCGACCACAAACTCAATCGCCAAATGCCTCGTGCTCTCCTCCAAACTATCCTCCGCAATCTGCAACATCGAACCGACCATGTCCACCAATTGCCTACGCAAGAATCTCAGCTCCGTCCCGGCTAACTCGATCAGAAGCTCCAAGGCCTCCTGAGCCGTCACCTCCTGATTGTAATTCAAGGCCTCAGTCAAAGTCCGCATCTTCAACAGCAACAAGTCTTAGAACCTGTCCCTGTCTAAAGAGCTCGACAAGCACTGCACGAAATTGATGTCTGTGCCTAGCACCGCAATCCTGACCTCCAAACTCCACGGCGAGCCCAAGCAATTCAAGAACACGCCATGGAGCGTGGTCAGGTGCAGTGCGAGGGTTTCTCCGATATAATGTACCAATTGCGCAAAAATTAGCAGAGCAAATTCCTGAAGGTTGAGATTATCCGAAGTGACGCACTGGAACATGAAGGGGAGGAGCCCAGGCCAGGCGTCATCGGGCAAAAGGGCAGAGGCGAGTTCGGAAACGGCGTCGCACCCCCCTTGGGCACCAAGGGGTGGCTTGGCCACCCCCATGGGCCCAAGGGGGTGGCCGAAACCACCCTCATACCAATGGGGGTGGTTTTAGCCACCCAGGTTTTTTTTTTTCTCTTTTTTTAAAAAAAATTGAATTTAAAAAAAAATAAAAAAAATTAATTATGTGGCCATGTGTCAACTTCTAATTGGTCCACGTGTCAGTCCGTTAAGTCAACTAACGGTCAACTGATAGATAGACTAACTTGGTCACTTTTCAAAACCACAATGACTAATTTTGTTACTTTTCAAATCCTAGAGGAGGAAAAAATAAAGTTTTCAAATCCTATGGACTAATAGAGTATTTAACCCTTAAATATTTAGAGTAGAGAGAAATTATATATATATATATATTGACATGTCCACACAAGGGAAGGGGGATGGGGCATTCGAACTTGTGACCTACGCTTCATTAAGTATGGTCCACAGCCGATTGAGGTACCCCTTGAGGATAGAGAGAAATTATATTGGTAAAATAATACACACAACATTTGGAAATTAATGATACAATTCAAAGTAATGGGACTAAATAAACATTTATGAAAAAGAATGGAATTAATGTCATATTTCAATCAAAAAGTATAAATGCATGTCTTTTAAATTATGAATGTGTACAAAGTATTGTAATTTTTTTTAAAAAAAAAAAAATCCAATAAAAAATAGCACTTTAGATATAAATAATAGTATTTATGCACACAGAAAATATTAAAAAAATTAATGTTACAAATTATGCAAATTATGCAGACAGAATAATTTGTACTTTTCCATGACTCAATTGGACATATTGCTTGAGCGCCGTCACCACTGGGGAGGAGGGTTGGCCTCCAGCCATCCCTCCTCCCCACGTTTCCTTCGCACCGAGCTCTAATTATTTACTTGATGCCCTAGTCCCGGTGCCCCTCATTTTCTTTTTCCTCTTTCTCCCCCTTTCTTTTTTTGTTGTTTTCGGCTTTTTTCCTTCCTTTGGTCTTCCGGATCTTGGCGTTTTCGTAGCCCCGCTGCCTGTGGTAGGTCATATGCGCATCCCCACCGCGCCTTTCTCCCATCGCCACCTTCCTCAGCGGTTCTTCTGGCCAGATCTTGTTTGAACCTCTCCAGTTGATCATTTGGCGTTTTATTTCCCTGTTCTTGCTTTGTTTCCCATTGTTTTTTTTTTTTTTTGTTTGTTCTCCCTGTTTTTTGGTTTTAGTTTTCCCTATATTGTTCTTTTTCTATTTTTTTTGTGTGTTTTATTTTTGCAGTTCTTCCAATCTCCTCCGCTTCAGTTTCGTCACCCTCCACCTACTGTTGGGCTTTATTCAGCGCTCCCCCATGATGAACTTCAAATGCACCTGTTAGTGGTAGAGGTCTGCTTGAACGCGATCGGTTTTCCTTGTATTTTCTTTTTGCTTGTATTTGGTTTTAACCTGTATTTTTATTGTGTTTTTGCTTGTAATAATGCTCTCGCCTCGTTGGTTTGGTTGGATCCCCTTTGGTCATGACCTTTGTGTCATGGATGTGTATGTCACCCTGGCTTTCGGGTCGAGAAGAAAGATTGGTCCAGAATTTTGTGTCGTGGATGAATGTGTATCCTAGCTTAACTGTCAAGGAGGATGAGTTGCGAATTAAGAGGTTTTTACCTCTAAAGGTCATGAAAATAACGTTTCATGTGCAACTGATGGAGTCTGTTTGGTGTAGAGTTGAATGTTTAAACTGCTGGGTAGTCATGGGGTAGCGGATGTGCTTGGATTGGGTTGATTGGTTGGCCGTTGGTGCCTGTATTTGGAATTCTGCCTGTAACTATGTAGATTTGGCTACGGTTACTTTAGGGCTTGCCTTGTGATTGTAAAAGCTTTGGCTCTTGATTTCTTTGAAATGAGAATGAGTTCTTTCCCTTAAAAAAAAAATTGGACATATTGCTTACAAACTCCAAAAAAACTCTTTTAATAACTTTCCTTTTCATCGGAGTGTAGGAACGGATCCCCTTTCTCTCCCAAAAAACCCTAGCCCCCACCAAGAAGAACTTAAAGAGGAGGGAAGATCGAGATCTAGATCTTCCCTCCTCCCCTTTCACGATAACAGTACGGTGTCTTCTCTGTAGGTTCCACTGGTCTTTGTTTATGGCAAGTTACTTTAAATCTAGTTTGTAGATCTAGATCTAGATCTAGATCCAGATCTAGTCTCTTCAACTTTGGATCTGATCATCTTCTTCAGCCAAAGCGTGTCTCCGAAGGGATGTCTACGATACCGTGCTCCTTCGCTACTGCTTGTAGGTTTTTGTTTTTGTTTTTGTTTTTTGTTTTTATTTTATGGTCTTGGTCGTTAGACTGAGGACGTGAATAATGCTTCTGGCTTTTGAATCGAGAGGGGAATGTTTTTGGGAGTAGGGTTTTTGCTCATACTTGGGAAATGGCTTCCTATGCTACCGGAAGGAGTCTGTGTTAGCAGATCTATTCTCTAAACTGAAGATTGGGCTAAGATAGCAGATGTTTGACGTCATAGATTGATTTTCATTGTAAGATCTATATGTTTTCAATTTTTATGACGTGTAATCTTTTAGCTTCGGCTATGATCTTACAGAACTATATGTTCTGTGATTGTAAGAGCTTTTATGCTCTTGACCACGATTAATGAAATCAGATTGGTTTTCCCTCAAAAACAAATTGGACATATTGCTTCATTTATATTATAATATAACGTATTATTCTAGACCTATGTTATATTCTAATATAACATTCACGCAATAATTAGCTCAAGAACAATTTTCCATTTATGAGTTTAAGGAAATATGTTTGAAAATTTTAAATTAAGACATTTTTTTTTTTTTTTTAGAAAAAGTAGTAACATATATTATTGATAAGAGATCTGCAAAGCAGAGTAATCTGCTTGCAACAGGTCACGAATACAATCCGGTGGAGAATAAAGCCACACCCTATCTATTACATCAGACACAGCAAATTGAGCTAATACATGAGCTACTTTATTAGTTCCCCGACGAGCATACTTCATTTCCCACTGTGGGAAAGTCCTCAGGAGACAATGTATATCCCCTGTAATTTGGCCCCATTCACCGTTATCCACACCTTCAGCGTGAATTGCATCAATCACGTTCATGGTATCCCCCTCCAGTTGCACTTGTCTAATCCCCATCTCAATACAGAGCTGGACAGCCATGCGAGCAGCCCAGGCTTCCGTAGCAGAAGGATCCAAAAACCCATGTCTCGTCTGACTCTTCGCTGCCCACATATTGCCAAGGTGATCACGGATTACCACCCCTAGACCCATTCGCCCATTCTTCCTGTCGAGGCCAATGTCCCAGTTCGCCTTTACCCAGCCCTGTGGGGGTGCCTTCCAAGAGGTGCTAGGCGGGTTTCCAACAGATGGTACGTTTCTCGTCTCCCCTTCCGTCAAAGTCTTCAACAGCGCCAACTCTTGTCAAGCTTGCTCAATAATGTTGTTCGGGTGCGAGAAAACTCCCTCATGAATAAAAGCATTCCGCCTAAGCCATACACGTCTGGAAATACCTACAAACAGGTGGAAATCCTCACTACCACATCTTTCATGCATCCCTTCTACCACCTGTAGAAAGTTTGGTCCCTCAAAGTGGCTTTTCTGAAAAATTGGGCCCCCTGCACTCCAAACATCACACGCCGAGGGACACTGCCATAGTATATGATAGGCAGTTTCAAGTTCTAATCCGCATATCGGGCATAGAGGATCCGAAATAACCATCCTGGAAACAAGCTTGACCTCAGTGGGAAGTGAGTCATGACACGCCCTCTACACGTCTGGAAATACCTACAAACAGGTGGAAATCCTCACTACCACATCTTTCATGCATCCCTTCTACCACCTGTAGAAAGTTTGGTCCCTCAAAGTGGCTTTTCTGAAAAATTGGGCCCCCTGCACTCCAAACATCACACGCCGAGGGACACTGCCAAAGTATATGATAGGCAGTTTCAAGTTCTAATCCGCATATCGGGCATAGAGGATCCGAAATAACCATCCTGGAAACAAGCTTGACCTCAGTGGGAAGTGAGTCATGACACGCCCGCCATAAAAAATGTTTCTCCGCATTTTTGATCTTCAGCTGCCAAATTTTATTCCAAATTGTTTTTTCCCTACCACAAGAAGACCCTTCCGCCTTAGTAGCCCAAATACAATTGTTTTAAATGTGGTAGGCACTCCGCACCAAAAAAATTCCCTTTGTCGTTCCCCGCCACACTAAACAATCCTCTTGGTCTGTTACACTAACCGCCAGTGCTTGGATTGATTTTACTTCGTCACTAAAGAATAGCTAGTGCAAAAGGCCTAGATTCCACCATATTGAAACAAGTGGCTCATATTCTATTAAAGGCCCACTGGGTGTAATTAGTTTATGTGGGCTTGGGAAACAAATAAGTTGTGGGGGGTATTTTAGGGTTTTCCAAAATACTTATAATTAGGATTTACCTATAAATATGTTATGTTGTAACCCTAAATCATTGAATAGAAATATATAGCCGCACTCTCCTGTGGACGTAGGCAAATTGTCGAACCACGTTAAATCTGTGTCTCAACTTTCTCTTGATCTCTTTTTTCTTTTTGATTTCATATTATTCATCATTGTTGTGCACGGTAACAACAATTGATATCAGAGCCTAATCATACGATGGCTGGGATTGGCACATCTTCTGCAAAGTTCGACGTGATGAAGTTTGATGGATTCGAATTTCGGGTTATGACAGAGACTTGTCAAGGATTTGTTAGTGCAACAAGGGATGGTGAAGGCGCTATATGGGACGAAACCAGAAGGGATGGCTGACATAGATTGGAAGGAACTTGAGGCGAAAGCGGTAGCTACTATTCGACTTTGTCTGGGAGATGACGTGATGTATCATGTCATGGACGAAGAATCTCCAGCGGCAGTTTGGTTGAAACTGGAAAGTCGGTATATGTCAAAGTCGTTGACGAACAAGCTCTATCTAAAGCAGCGGTTGTACAACTTGAAGATGGCAGAGGGCTCGGATCTGAGCCAGCACATCAATGTATTCAATCAAATAATCGGCGATTTGAAGAGGGTTAATGTGAAGTTCGAAGATGAAGACAAGGCATTGATGTTGTTGAATTCACTCCCAACTTCTTCTACATATGAGAATTTGGTTACAACTCTGACATGGGGGAAAAATAGACCTTGAAGTTGGAGGACGTTACAGGAGCCCTATTGGCTTTTCATCAAAGGAAGAAAAATATTGATGAAAATTCTCAAGAAGAAGGGCTAGTTGTAAAGGGTAACTATGAGCGTGGAAGAAGCAATAACAGGGGTGATTCGAAAGGCAAGAATTCTCGGTCAAAGTCCAGGAGGAGGAAGGACATCAATTGATACAAGTGCAGAAAGAAAGGGCACATAAAGCGGGACTATCCAGACCGGAAAAAGAACAAGGACGACGAGAATGAAGGTTCCTTAAAATCTGCGAACGTAGTGGAAGACAATTTAGACGATATGGATGGTGATATGCTTTCTGTTGTATCTACTTCAGAGCATCCTGTGGATTCTTGGATTTTGGATTCAGCATGTTCATTTCACGTGACGCCCAACAGAGATTGGTTTGACACCTACAGGTCAATTAATTCTGGTATAGTTACTATGGGTAATGGTGCACATTGCAAAATTACTGGCATAGGTAATATTAGAATTAAAATGTTTGATGGTGTGGTTAGAACATTATGTGATGTTAGACATGTACCAGAAGTGAAAAAGAATTTAATTCCATTAGGCACCTTAGACTTAAACGGTTATGGTTATAAGTCTGTAGGTGGAGTAATGAAGGTAACTAAGGGTGCAATGGTAGTGATGAAGGGACAGATAAATTCAAAGAATATCTATAAACTGTTAGGAAGTACAGTTGTAGGTGGAATTGCCTCTGTAGAGTTTGAATTTGATTGTACTGTTTTGTGGCATATGCGGTTAGGTCATATGAGTGAGCGGGGCATGTTAGAGCTTCATAAGAAAAATCTATTGAAGGGTATCAAGATGTGCAAACTTGATTTTTGTAAGTTCCGTGTTCTGGGGAAGCAGAATCGGGTACAATTCAAGACAGTCACACACAAGACAGAAGGCATTATGGACTATGTTCATTCTGATGTATGGAGACTAGTGAGAATAGCATCACAAGGAGGACCTATGTATTTCGTCATCTTTATTGATGACTTTTTCAGAAAGGTTTGGGTGTACTTCATGCGGCACAAATCAGAAACGTTTGCCAAGTTCAAGTTGTGGAAAGGTGAAGTAGAGAACCAGACTGGGAAGAAGGTTAAATGCCTCAGGACAGATAATGGCACTGAGTACACAAACGACGAGTTCAGGGATTTTTGTGAGTAGCATGGTATAAAGAGACATTTCATAGTTCGCAAGACACTACAAAAAAATGGTGTGGCGGAAAGGATGAATAGGTCGATTGCAGAGAAAGCACGATGTCTCAAGTTGAATGCTAGACTTGCAAAGATTTTCTGGGCAGACGCAATTAATATGGCATGCTACTTGATAAACAGGTCACCGAGGGCAGCACTAGATGGGAAAGTTACAGAGGAGGTGTGGATAGGTAATGAGGTAGATTACTCTGGTTTAAGAGTATTTGGTTGTCCAGCCTATATGCACATACCTAGTGAAGAACGGTCAAAACTTGATCCAAAGTCTAGACAGGGTGTCTTTCTCGGATATGGGAAAGGAGTTAAAGGTTACAAGTTTTGGGATTCGACAGCAAACAAGGCGGTGATCAGTAGAGACGTGGTATTTGACAAAAATTCCATGTTGAAGAGTACTCAGGGTAAAGAGCAGCAGGTGCCAGAAAGCAGTAACAGTGATAAGCAAGTGGTGCAAGTGGAGTTAAAGACTCCTGTGCAGGAGAACACTTCTCAGGGTACAGAGACTTCTACTTCAGAAATTGAGCAGCATCACAGTATAGCCACAGACAGACCTAGATGCACTATCAGGCCACCAACCAGGTACGATTTTGAAGATATGATTTCTTATGCTCTTGTTATTAGCAGCGGAGATCCTACTACTTTTCAAGAGGCTGTCAATAGCCAAGAGAAGAGCAAATGGATGGGCGCTATGGCAGAAGAAATGGAGTCTTTACATAAAAACCAAACATGGGATTTGGTGGAGCTCCCAGAGAGGAAGAGGAAGATAGGGTGCAAATGGGTGTTTAAGAAAAAGGAAGCAATATCAGAAAAAGGGAGCAGTATCAGAAAAAGGGGGAGAAAAGTTCAAGGCTCGCCTAGTAGCAAAGGGTTATTCACAGCAGAAAGGGGTTGATTATGAAGAAATATTTTCCCCAGTGGTCAGACATACTTCCATCAGAGCAGTATTGGCGTTGATAGCACATTATGACATGGCTTTGGAGCAAATGGATGTGAAGACAGCTTTTCTTCATAGTGATTTGGAGGAGCAGATTTATATGGAGCAGCCAGAAGCGTTCAGTCAACCTGGACAGGAGCACTTAGTCTGTAAATTGAAGAAGTCACTTTATGGGCTGAAGCAGTCTCCAAGGCAGTGGTATAAGCGATTTGACTCCTATATGATCAAAATTGACTACAGGAGATGTGAGTATGACCGTTGTGTATATGTGAGGAGCATTGATAATGGCTCATTTATTTTTCTGTTACTGTATGTGGATGATATGCTTATTGCAGCAAAGAGTATAGTGGAGGTCAACAAACTAAAGGTTTTGTTGAGTAGAGAATTTGACATGAAGGATTTGGGCACAGCCAAGAAGATTCTTGGGATGGAGATTCGTAGGGATAGAGATGCCAAGAAATTGTGGCTATCTCAAGCCGGTTATGTGAAGAAGGTGTTGGAGAGGTTTAGCATGGAGAATGCAAAACCGGTAAGTACACCTTTGGTGAATCACTTCCGCTTGTCTATCTCACAGTGTCCAAAGACAGTTGAAGAAACTGAAGACATGTCAAAGGTCCCATATGCCAATGCAGTGGGATGTCTGATGTATGCTATGGTATGTACGAGGCCAAATTTGGCTCATGCAGTGAGCGTGGTGAGCAAGTACATGGCAAATCCGGGGAAACAGCATTGGAATGCAGTTAAGTGGATTTTCATATACTTGAAAGGTACTACAGACTACGGCATCACTTTTGTCAGACAAAAGAGTGATTTGTCAGTTATGGGATATATGGATGCAGATTATGCAGGGGACTTGGATGACAGAAGATCGACTACGAGTTATGTGTTCACTCTTACAGGAGGACCCATATGTTGGAAGTCCATGATTCAGTCCACAGTTGCAATGTCCACGACTAAGGTGGAGTACATGGAGACGGCTGAGGCTGCAAAGGAAGCTTTGTGGCTTACGGGGTTAGTCAAGGAGCTGGGTATTCAGCAAGGTGGAGTTTCACTATATTGTGATAGTCAAAGTGTCATTTACTTGGCAAAGAACCAGGTGTATCATGCGAGAACCAAGCACATTGATGTGAGGTTTCACAAGATCAGGGAATTGGTTGCTACAGGTGAATTATTACTTGAGAAGATTCATACTTCTGAAAATGCAGCGGACATGTTGACGAAGCCTATTACCGCAGACAAGTTCAAGCATTGCTTGGACTTGATAAATGTATCCAGGTGCTAGAAAGGAAAGGAAAGGAGGCTGCAGCCGCAAACTTATCAGTTCCAGGTGGAGGCCCAATACTTGATTATCTTAAAAAAGGTGAATACTCGCCAAGGTGGAGATTGTTGAAACAAGTGGCTCATATTCTATTAAAGGCCCATTGGGTGTAATTAGTTTATGTGGGCTTGGGGAACAAATAAGTTGTGGGGGGTATTTTGGGGTTTTCCAAAATACTTATAATTAGGGTTTGCCTATAAATATGTTATGTTGTAACCCTAAATCATTGAATAGAAATATATAGCCGCACTCTCCTGTGGACGTAGGCAAATTACCGAACCACGTTAAATCTGTGTCTCAACTTTTTCTTGATCTCTTTCTCTTTTTGATTCCATATTATTCATCATTGTTGTGCACGGTAACAACACACCACTTCGTGTTGTCATCTATAAGAGAGCTAACAATCTAGTTGGGGTCAAGAATTTTAGGAGGAGAGATAATCTTATAAGTTGTTGGAGATTTGAGCCATCTATCCTTCCAAATTCGTATTGATTTCCCATTGCCGACTCTCCATACCAAACCCTCCCTAATAAGATCACTCGAGCTTTGTATACTTCACCAAGTGAATGACGGTTTTTTCCCACAATCCGCCTCAAGAATCGAACAGTTTGGGTAATATTTGGCTTTCATGATTGTCGCGATTAAATTGTCCGGAAACTTCCATAACGGCCAAATCTGCTTAGCCAAAAGAGCCTGGTTAAAATTTGCAATGTCTCGAAAACCCATACCGCCCTGATCCTTTGAAATACTCAGCTTATTCCAACTCAACCAATGTATCCTTTTTTCCTTCTCTTTATGGCCCCAAAAGAATCTCATCATCAAAGAATTTATTTCTGTGCAAAGAGTCTTTGGAAGCTTGAAAACACTCATACAATAGGTAGGAATAGCTTGGACCACCGCCTTCAAAAGGATCTCCTTCCCCGCCTAAGATAAGAAAGTGAGTTTCTAATCCTGTAGCCGCTTCCATACCTTATCTTTTATACTTCGAAAGGCTCTAATGCGCGATCTTCCAACAAGAGTGGGTAATCCCAAATAGGTGTCATACCGTTGATCCACAGGTATCCCAGCAACTTCTTGTATTTGAATTTTATCACTCACAGCGGAATTTTTGCTAAAGAAAATCGTTGTCTTGTTGGAGTTCATGTTTTTTCCCGATGCCCTTTCATAAAGGTGTAAGATAGCGGAAAAATGATTCCATTGCGTCAAATTGGACCTACAGAATAGCAAGCTGTCATCTGCAAAAAATAGGTGACTAATCACCAATCCTCCTCTGAAGTAGGTACACCCGTTAGTCACCCATCCCTGTTGGCTTGGAAAATCATCGCACTAAGCGACTCTGCACATAAGAGGAAAAGATATGGTGAAATAGGATCTCCCTGACGAATGCCCCTAGAAGGAGTGATGAGTCCGTAAGGAGTCCCATTTACCACTATGGAATACTTCACCGATCTCGCACACATCATAATTAAATCAATCCATCGCCTATTAAAACCCATTCGTTCCATCACTGCTTCTAAAAAATCCCACTCCACCCGGTCGTAAGCTTTGCTCATATCAAGCTTAACCGCCTTATACCCTTTTTTGCCCTTCATCCCCGTGTGCATCGTGTGGAGGGTTTCATACGCCGCAAGACATATTATTTTGAACAGCTATCAAATGGTCATAGCAACAAACATAAATAAGGCAATGTGAATAACTATTAAATATATATAGGAAAAGTTCAAGCATGCAAATTGTCATCGAAGGGAACTATTATAACCTTTTCCATGTTCACTTAAAATTACGAATATGACTAAGTAGAGGAGTTATTTTTCAATTTCATTTTTTATAAATTGTTCATGTTTTTTCTACACTCGGGTTTGAAAGCCAAATTTTGAACTATAAGTAATATACATTTTGAGATAATGAAGAAAGAAATGGTCATGTAGAAACTACAGAAAAATTCCAAATGAGTATTATAAAAAATAAATAAATAAAATTGGGAAACTATATATAATATGCAAATAATTATGATATAATTATTAAATAATCATTAATATCACTTAATGATTTCTTAAATTGGAATTGGTTATGAATTAAATTAATATCAAAAGCATTTACAAAGGAAAAAATATCATATATAAACATAATTAACACAATTCGAACTAAATTTTTTAAAGAATTTTTTTTTCCTTTTATGGCGCGTGTTGTACACACGCCAAGCATGCGAGTGGGCTTGCATTTGGGTTGGGAACTTCATCTCAGATTTGGATCGGGTCTCACCCCATACAGGTCTAAAACGGGTTTTTCTCATTTTTCGTCAAATTTTCACACTGAAACCAGATTTTAAAGTATGATTTTGGTTCAGAATCATAAAGTCTTTTGATTTATGGGTTAAGAAACAAATTTGGAGAGGGAACAATTTTTAGACATCTTTGAAAAAGAAAAAGAAAACAAAATGTTTTATTAAAAATGAGAATAAAAGTTTGGAAAATTCTCATTAATACAAAAGGGAACCTTCGCATTAAGAGTTTTATGTGTTTGGACAGTATGAGTATTCTAAGAACCATGCAGAGAAGAAACATAGTGGAAGAACATAAATAATTCTTAACAATAGAGTAAATGGAATTTTGTAAGGCATAATTGAAAAAAAAATAATAATGAAAACAAAATGTTTGTATTAAAAATGAGAACAAAAGTTTAGGAAATTTTCATTAACACAAAAGGGCATCTTTGCATTCAAAGGAGAACCAATTAAGCAAACAAACATAGCACAAAAATTGAAAGTAATTCTTAACAACAGAGCAAATGAAATTTTGTAAGGCTTTGAAGGAAAATATATTATATATAAACATAATTAACACAATTTAATCTACATTTTTAAAAGGAACATTTAAAACTTACTCGGACTAAAATAACAAAGAGATGGTAAGCAAATTACTGTTGAAATGGCTTAGAAATCATACTTATTTTAGTACCTTGCAGAAAAATCTAAAAGTTAAAGCAAATATGGTATTTCAGATCCTATCGCTGTTAAGTCAATGCCCCCGCGGAAAAGAACCAAAAGCAACGTTAGGATTTTGAAGGATAACAAAGTAATATTTGTTTTTTAAAACATTTGAGAGGAATAGAATAAACTTACCAAGTCCAGAGAGTATAATGGAGTAGAAATTGTTTGAGAGGGTGTTTGTACGTTGTTGAATGGGGTAGAAACTGTTTTAGTAGTTTTGTTTTGTAGAAATAGTTTGTTTTCATTTGTAGAAACCGTTTATTTTTTTTAATTGTTTGTTTTGTTTTAAATGCACAATTTAACTAAAAGTAAACATTTGTCAAATAAATAGAATGCCACTTGTCAAGCTATTAAACCCTCTTTATTTAAAATTTAAAAATAGACATTTATCAGATAAATAAGATGTCACGTGTCACAATATTAAACATTCATGTTTAACATTTTCCTATTATATATAAGGGTTTGCTAGGGGTTCTCCCCGTAGTGTTCTCTTAGCGTTCTTCCAGTCTTACATAAAACATGATTTTAAAAAAAAAAAAAAAAATTGTAATATCATTTTTTTCCCAACAGATTAATTTTTATAAGTTAATAATTAGGTTCTAATGCTTCAAAACTTGTTTTTTGATTCAAAACTAAAATCTAAGGATGGAAGGTTAATCCTTTAGGGATGATATCACCCAAAATGGATTTGATCATCCTAAATTTAGTGTTAATGCCTCACATTTAGTGCTGATGCCTTAAAAAAACGTTGGTGGAGGTCACTACAATTTTATTTTTTCTTAAATCATGTTTTACGTAAGACTTAGATAACGTCAGGAGAACCTACAGGAAGAACCCTTAACATTTTCCTTATAATAGATATATATTAGATTGTAATTGTTGATCTGCACGCGCCTCATTGAGTGATTGACACGTGCCTACCACATTGTCAACAACCAATTCGTCCTAGATTGCGTAAGCACGTGCGTCTGCAGCATCTAAGCAGTTTACAATCACGAAACGACAATCAGCCTTTCCTTAATTATTTCTGTCCCCCTTTCCTTCGTCTCCTTTCCTACTCTTGTCCCATATGTCACTTGGAACTCTTCTTCTTCTGCCTCTCCCCCTCCCCTTCTGCAAATAAAAAAAAAAAAAAATGGAAGTATCATCAGTAGTTGTGATCTTCAGCAGCACTCTTCTCCTTGCAATCCTAACGTTGGGGTGGAGGATTCTGAACTGGGTGTGGCTGAGGCCCAAATACCTGGAGAGGCGGCTGAGAGAGCAAGGCTTTTCCGGCAACTCCTACCGGCTCTTCTTCGGAGACTTGAAGGACGGCTCCATCATGTCCACGCAAGCAAAGTCTAAACCCATCAATTTCTCCGATGATATTTTGCCTCGAGTCGCCCCCATCATGCATCACACTTTCAAGAATTACGGTATGTCTTTTGCTAATCTCAATCTTTACGTGTGACGTCACTTTCTATTTTTTATTTTTTTATAATTAAATATTTGATAAGTATAGCATTTCTCCAGCTTTTAGTCTTAATTTTGCATTTATATTATGTCCACGTGTCTTACTCTCGGCGTAGTTTTGTCCTCCTAATGAAATCTAAATGTCAATCTTTTCAAATTTAATAATAGTCTATTCAAATTTAAAGAAAATTTTCGTCAAGGAAGGTATTTGAGAGTATGAAAGTTAAAGCCACGGAACCACCCTTAGGGCTAGGGGTAAAATTTAAAACTGCCTAACCGTATTCGTTAATCGCTAACTGTTAACCGCACTAACTGTTAACCGCTTTCAAAGCGGTTAGTAAAAACCGACGGTTAGCGGTTAGTGGGTTTTGAAAAACCACACAACCCTTAACCGCTAACCGCTTTTTTAAAAATATAATATATATTTATATTATATATATTTTTTATATTTTAAAAAAAATATTGAAATGGACCTCAAGTTTCAAGTTCAACCAAGTTGGTTTTTTGGTTGCTCGTGAGTTTATGAACTATTTTGTATTTTATTTCTCTGTTGTATACAAGACTACAAGTGAAGTGATAATATTGTTGTAATTTTATTTGTATGTTATATGTTGTATAGATTTGTAGAAGGTAACCAACAAAATTTTGGTATAATGGTCCATTATATAATACTCACTTTAAACCAACAATTTTTAATGCTCAAATGGCCATGAAATGGGAAAAAAAATGTTTAAAGTGAGCAAAAAAATGGTTTAAAGTGAACCCAAAACCGGCCAAAAAAAAGAAGCCCAAAAAAAAGCCTAATAAAAAGCGGTTAATCGCTATCCGGTTAGCGAAGGCGGTTAGTAGATTTCTACTAACTGCCTAGGTGGTTGTGGTTAACAGTTTTAGCCACTAACCGTTATTTCACCCCTACCTATGGCCCTAGCCTTGAGGGGTTTCGCGTCCCGACAAAATTTAAAAAATATCACAAAATTTTAAGAATTTCATCTAAACTTTAGATATTTTTTTTAAAATTGACCTACCAAAATTAATTTTTACCTCTAAAAAATTCTTTTTAAATTTAAAAAATAAAATAAAATAAAAAATTGGACCCCCCAAAATTATTTTCTAATTCCACCCCCAAGTGGGAGTATGCACAATGCAGCGATTAGATTATATCATTGCAACTTTTAGGGATAGTTACTTTTTCCCTCATCAACTACAATGCTATGATATTTTCTCCCCATGAACTACTAACTGTGACACCTGACCCCATGAACTATCATTTTGTGCCCAAAACCCTCATTTCGTCAATTAAAGGCGTTAACTCAGACGGTCTACCCATGATTTTGCCCCTATGAATTACAATTCATTATCACTTTGCCCCCATAAACTAAAATACATTGTCACTTTGCCCTATGAACTACAACGCATTGTCATTTTGACCGTCTGAGTTAACGCTTTTGACTGACGGAATAGACCTTTGACTTATAGAATGGGAGTTTTATGCACAAAATGATAGTTCATGAGATCAGGTGTTACAGTTGATAATTTATGAAACAAAGCGAAAATGTACCGTAGTTGATTATGGAAAAAGTAATTACCCCCAACTTTTATTATCTCCCAATAAACTTCACATACACACACTTTCAAGTCTACACTCAAATTTATGTGAGACATGAAAATTACTTTTAAATCATAAATGGATCACTATTGAACCACATCGAGCGTAGCATTTCTCTTATTTCCCATGTTTCATAAAGATATTGGATCTTCTTCTGACCTTGAAATGTATGCAGGTAAGAATTTTTTTATATGGATTGGCCCAAAGCCAAGAGTGTATATTACGGATCCGGAACAAATAAAAGATGTTTTAACAAATATCAGTGAGTTTCGGAAGCTACGTATAAACCCACTTTCCAAGTTGCTGTCATTAGGAGTCGTGACGTACGAGGGTGAGAAATGGGTTAAGCACAGAAAGATTATCAACCCTGCATTCCGGATCGAAAAGTTGAAGGTTATTTCTTTTACTTTTTGTTTTTGTTTAAATCCATTCACAATCATTACTTGTGTCTAAAACTGGATTCTTGTTATCAAGTTAGTTGAAAATGTCGTCGCTATTTGTTTTGACGTAAAATATTTTTTCAAAAATAATTTTTACGCTAGTGCCACAAACTTTTGCGTCAGGTGGAGTCATTGCCTCCTATGTGGGGGTGGTTCTCTACCCTAGTAGAGGTGGACAAGGTGTAGTCTGTCTCATGTCTACAGGGACAAAGTAGGGCTGGCAATTTTGACACGACCCGACACGAACACGACATGAAATTAGCGGGTTTGGGTTGACATTAAACGGGTTTGGGTCGTAAATGGGTTGTGTCGTAGGTCACCCGCGGGTGACCCGCCAGACCCGTTTATTTATTTATTTATTTTTTTTTACACCTAAAGGCTTTAGTGATTCAAACTATTCAGTGAAACCTAATTTTTTTCTTTCTTTTTCACGCACACTCTCTCATTCTCTCTCCAGACTCTCCAAATGCCCGCAGCCCCACTCGTGTCGCCGCTCAGAGTCAGTCTCACTCACTCTCTCTCCCGCTCGCAGGCCGCCGCTCTCTCTCCCCCTCGCCAGCTGCCGCTTTCTCTCCCGCTCACTGGCCACTGCTCTCTCTCCTACTCGCCGGCCGCTGCTCTCTCTCAAGCTTCAGCTCTCTGCTCGTTGAGCTGATGCACCTACAGCTGCAAAATTGGATGAATTTTTGTCCCATCCTTTTTATGCCTTTTATTCTGTTGTTAGAGGGATTTTGGGAACGCTCGTCGTTTATAAGATGGGGGTGTTTTATGCAAGTGGGGCTGCTGGGAATATGATTCCCAAATGGGCATGGGTTTCTTGGATGGTTGTGATTGTTGCTGCAATCTTGGTTAGCATACTGTGGGTTTTGAATCTACGGATAGATTGGTGTAGAGAGAGAAGTCACAGGGCGCAGAAGAAAATCAAGTAAGATCTTTGGGAATCGAGATTATGGATTTCTCATTTCATCAATTATCGGTTATCCCATATTGATTTTTTTCCTGAATGCTTAGCCTCCAAAAACAGAGCCTCTGTTTTTCAATTTTCGTTTCTCATAGGCACAAAACAAAACCAAAGGGTAGGGTTACTGGTTAGTGTTCAGACGGGTCGTGCCGGGTTGTGTGGACCCGTTAGACCCGTTTAACTTAAACGAGTTCACGGGTTCGTGTCAGGTGACCCGTGAATTTCACGGGTCTACCCGTTAGACCCGTTTATTTAAACGGGTCGTGTCTGGGTTTATACTAAACGGGTTGCTGGTCATTCGGGTCGTAAACGGGTCGTGCCGGGTGACCCGTTTTGCCAGCCCTAGGACAAAGGCAGAGTTTAGTATAAGCAGGGGTCAATGGCCAATAAATTGTGTTGCAAAGGGTCGATATGCAAAAAAAAAAAAAAAAAAAAAGTTATAAATTATTTTTTGGGGTAATTATCCTTTCCCCCCACGAACTACCACGTGATTACTATTTGTCCTCATTAACTAGCAATTTTACATTACACCTCCCATGAACTACCATTTCGTTATCAAAGACCCCCTACAATTAGTCAAACACGTTAAGATTATGGTTGAATTTATAGCACTCAGGAGTTAAATTTCCATTTCAACTAGTTTCGGGAAGCCATTATAAAGCATTTAGCTTTTTTGAATTGTTCGCACCAATGGAAACACTTTAATGCTAAAAGCTTTATTCCTTTCTGATCTTTTAAAATCTTTTACCATGTGATTGCTGCAGGGTATGACAAATGCATTTTATCAGAGTTGCAATGATATGATTAGCCAATGGGAGAGGCTGATCGGTGAAGAGGGGTCTTGTGAGTTAGATATATGGCCTTATATTGAAAATCTATCAGGTGATGCGATTTCTAGAACAGCATTTGGAAGTAGCTACACTGAAGGAAAAAGAATATTCCAACTCCAAAAAGAACAAGCTGAATTTGTTGTGAAAGCTGTACAATCTGTCTACATTCCAGGATGGAGGTAATTAATATTTAATTTTTTTTTTTAACTTCATCAAGAAATCAGGTCAAGTTTATATTGAATTATGGTTAAGTTAAGAAATTGTGTAAGTCTGCAGAAAAAGGAGTTGGGACACGAAATGCTGCAAACTTTCATCAAATTTTAACTTCTACTCCATCCACCTATTTCAGTTCACTTTTCTCACGACTTTAGGTGAAGAATAGATCTTATAGTCTATTTGAAAACCATTTTTTCGTATTATAATTTATTTTCCTAAACAACTGATCAGCAAAGTTGTAGCAGCCAAGGAAAGCGCTAGCCATATTTTCTGGGATTTATAAACTATACACTCTATGTGAACTGCTCATCTTTCCAATATGGGACCAAAGTTCTCCAAATTCCTCCCTTAAACCCATGAAGTCTTCGTTAGGGCCACGTCATGTGGTGCGGATAGTACCACATGGCATTAGTAAGTGGCTCTGATACAATTTGTAATGACCTAGGGAATGCGTTAGTCACATTTGCATTATTACTCCAAAATGATTACTCAATTTGAGACATAGCACCCATGAGTATCTTTATAAACCACTCATTTTATATGAGCTACTCATCTTCTTATTACGGGACTGAAGTGTTACAAAAGTAATAAGGAATCACATTCTTATTGCCCTTTTTCATGCCTTCATTAAGATTTTTATGCGTAGGTTTCTACCAACCAAAATGAACAAGAGAATGAAGGAAATTGACAGAGAAGTACGAACTTTGCTTACGAAAATCATTAACAATCGAGAAAGGGAAAGGAAGGCAGGAAATGCCGCAAATGATGATTTATTAGGTATACTTTTGGAATCCAATTCTAGAGAACTTCGAGAATCTGGAAATGAAAAGAATGCGGCAATGAGTCTTACAGATGTAATTGAGGAATGTAAGCTATTTTACTTTGCGGGGCAAGAGACAACCTCAGTTTTGCTCGTTTGGACAATGGTTTTGTTGAGCAAGTATCCAAATTGGCAAGTGCGTGCAAGAGAGGAGGTTTTACAAGTTTTTGGCAAGAACAAACCAGACTTTGATGGGTTACATCACCTTAAAGTTGTAAGTATATTTCCTTATGTTTGCCTAATTAAGATGGGTGTTTCAATATATATTTTCTTTGTCTATCAAGTTGATTCAATCAGTTTCTCCACCTTCAAAATAGTGATTTAACATGTAATCATAAGACTTGGATATCTCTTATATAGTTTTCTGGAACATAACACTATCACTGTTGTAGGCTCAAATTCTTTCCCATTAAATATGCAGAATCTTTGCTCTGATACCATATTAAATGACATGTTTCTCAAAAGCTTAAGCTAGTAGAAATGGATGAATTTAATCATTTAATTTATATTCTAAGAGATTCCTACAGTTAAGTTAGGTTCATAGATGGAGTAATAAATCTTGGGTTTAGAGATTCCTACCGCTAGGTTCATAGATGGAGTAATAAATCTTGGGTTTCTATCTATAAGTACTCTTCAATGTTAATTAAACATGTTGATGAGAGAAATGTTTCCATGGCACAGGTAACCATGATTCTGCACGAGGCTCTGAGGTTCTACCCGCCAGTAACTGTGATGAATCGAGCCGTTGACAAGGACACAAAGCTAGGAAATTTGATAATACCAGCTGGAGCAATGATTGGTTTACCAATAATCCTTATCCAACGTGATTGTGAACTCTGGGGAGACAATGCAAATGAGTTTGACCCAGATAGGTTTTCAGAAGGTGTTTCAAAGGCAACAAAGGGCCAACTATCATTTTTCCCATTTGGAGGGGGTCCTCGGTTATGCATTGGGCAAAACTTTGCTATGATGGAAGCCAAAATGGCTTTGTCATTGATATTGCAGCACTTCTCATTTGAACTTTCCTCATCCTATGCTCATGCTCCTTTCACAATTATAACTCTTCAACCTCAATTTGGTGCTCATATTGTACTTCACAAACTCTAGCTTGTATCAGAATAAGCAACTCTTAATCTGTAAACCAAGTTTTATTACTCCTCAGTTTGGTGCTCATGTACTATTATAGCATTATCAAAACTAGTTATAAAGCCCAGGTGCTTTTTCATTGTATTATTAATATCTTCACACAGAAGCTAAGAACAGGTCAAGTTATTCGATCGATATGCTACATATGATTTGCCAAATTTGTAAGGATGATGTTTTTGAAGAGATAATATAATGCTGAGTGTTTTTTAGTGTTTACTTACCTATTTTAGTTGAAAGTAAGAAATAGCTAAGCCAATATGAAGGAATGTGTAATAACATATAGCATATGCATGTATATTTGTGCTATGTACATATTGATGAATTCAAGCTAAATTTGGGTTTGTAGTGAAAATTGTTTAAGGGCTAGTTTTATTGCAAGATTTATTTGCTTGATTTTCTGGATTTTGAACATTTGTGGTTTGTGTGGGTTTGTGAACTAAATGTTAAGTAGATTAGTTGTCGGTCTTATTACAACCTTAAACCCTAATTTCCAGCACTCAAGTCCTCTTGCTTTTTATAGTTGACCTAATTTTACTCTTAATTTTAACACAACTTTAAGGGTTAATTACCTTTCCCCTCACGAACTACCACTCATTTACAAGTTGCCCTGTGAACTCACATTTATCTCGCTCAACTGCATTAAACTATTATTTTAAAAAAAAATAAAAATAAAAATCTCCCTATTTTGCCCTAGTTATGAATGGACAAATTAATGGTAATAACCCGTTTTAACACGCTCTAACCTTAAATTTTTTTTTTTTTTTCAAAATCACATTTATATGCGCATCTCCAACTATACTAACTATTTTAGCTACCCAAAACACACTTTCTTTTTTTTTTTCTTTTTTTATTTAAGTTACCATCTTTTTAGTACAAACTCTAATAGATTATTGATTTCACTCTCTACTTCCTTTAAATATTATTTTCCAATGAGAAAGAAAAATAAAAAAGAAAAGAAAAGAGAGAGAGGAGAATAAAAAAAGCCTTCAAAGTGGTACAATGACTTTCACATATGAAAGTTCATTATAGTACAAATTTTATTTTGAAGCATTTGATAGAGATAGACATAAATTTTCTAGGTTGGACAAAACTTCCTCACCCCACTCTTTTTTTTTTGACATGTCTACACAAGAGGGAGAAGGGGGATTCGAATTAGTAACTTTCGCTTCATTAGGTTGACGTAATCCTAACCGATTGAACTATCTCTTGAGGACCCTCAATTTCACTCTAATAAAATGCAATGTGTCCCGTAAACCTAAACCCGTGAAGGGCACATGTTTTTTTAAGTAGCACTAACAAACACCCACTATTAACTGTTTACGTCTAAAATCATCTCCAGCATCTCTCTTTCTCTCTCCCTCATGCATGTAACTTTTCTCTCTTAACTAAGAAAATAAGTGTTTTGTTCAAAAGAAAAATTTATCTCTAGGCGTTCAACTTCTCATGAATGACAGCGTACATATGCATCATATGCCTAAAATCAGTTTATTTGCTTGATTTCAGTTTATATCACATCGTTTCATGAGTTTTAATTTTGACTATTATTTTCTGAGGTTAGTTTGAATTATTTATTTTGTTTAAACTTTCCATTATTCAGGGTTAGTCTTGCTTAAACCCATTAGAGTCTCGGTAAAATTCAAAACAGTTAATATTAATAGGAATGAGAAAACTTTCCATTATTCAAAAAAAAAAAAAAAAAAAAAAAAAAAAAGAAGAAGAAGAAGATAGTCTTGCACAACAGTACAGTCAACCCCATTGAGATTCAAAGCAACTAATATTAATAGGATTGAGAATTTTCACTCTACCACTAAAAAACTTAAAAAGTATTTTTACTACTTAAAAAGTTTTTCGAGCAAAAACAAATAAAAAGTTAATTTGGTTAAAACAAATTAAAAATCCCAAATTGTGTGGGCATCTTGAAAATGAGGCTTTCCTTTAAGAGTTCTTTCAAACATTTTCTATAGATCAAAGCTCAATTGAGTCTACTTCTCAATACAATTCCGATCAAGCTTTAAGGGCCTGTTTGAGTGTGCGTTCCAGAGATTTAAAATTACGTTTAACACTAAAAAAATCCATTCGAAGAAAAAAGTATATGTTTGACAAAAAAAAAATAAAAATGCTTTTAAGAGTCCAAAATGCATAAAAATAACCAAAACGCACTTTAAACAAAAACTTAAAAATAAAACTTTTACTAAAAAAACATTATTTTTTACTTTAAAATTCTATTTATCAAACAAAATTCCAAACATGCTCTACTCTTTAAGTATCCACACCATAAGTGCACATCTAAAAGCTAAGAAACTTCCGGTAACTATAATGCATTATAGCAAAAACAACAGGAGTTTACTAGGAGGTACTCTTGTCTCCGCAAATGAGAGAGCTAAAAGAAAACCCGTACAAGTGAACTCGTTAACAAGCATTCCACTACCAAAACAGAAATTAAAGTTCAAAGCATCAGCCGATGTCTCACATCTAAAGCTCATCAAAAACGTGCAAATCCTAGCAAGAAACCAGGGAAAGTAACCATCATACGAGTTTACATAAATAGGTTTGGCCTTGACGCCTTATATGTGGTCTTGAGCTTCCTGGTGGGTGGCCGAATTTTCTTGAACACCAGAGGGAACTTGATTTTGGAGTTATGGAATTGCTTGGTGCTCTCCCTCTTGCAAAGCTTAGCTGGTACGGTGGCTGTTTTGATGATCTGAATGCAGGGGAACCTCACTCTGTGACGAGAAGCCATCTCAGTGTACATTTGCTCCACAGCACCATTTAGTGTGGTGTCTCGATACTCCTTGTACATGTTGTGATACCCAGTTCGGCTTTGATAGCGCAGCCAGATACCAAAATTCTTGATCTTCGTAGGATTCTTTTCAAAGATCTGCAGCATAAATGGGGAAAGAAAAATCATCTCACAGAGATCATTAAAACCAATAAGACAAAGAAGATAGGGGAAGGAAATGTATAAATCGCATTCGCAGCCTGCCAGAGGAGCTGCAAATACCATTCCCAAATTCTTTAGACCACCATAGTTTTTTCTTTAGACCACCGTAGTTACTGTAACTGAAAACTGATCTAGAGTTCAACCCAACTCAACTATGTCTTAATCCCAATTAAATCGATCTAGACAAATTTAAGGGCAAAATAATAGACTCCAAGAAGCTAAAATCAGCAGTTTTTCAACCCATGAGGATGATATTGTGTGAAACTGGCGGAAAGTTTCTCTTTCTGCCAGTAATTTAAGTGAAAATGGTTTCAAGATCAAGTTTAGCCTATGGAGAGAGTAGAGCTTCAAGGTTAATCACGCTAGTATAACCTTCTAATCATTTCTAAATGTATGACGCATGTTTTAGATGGCCCAGCACAACCTTAGGTACACCTCAAATCGCCTATGATATACTTCCAAAGTTAGAGAAATAAATGACAAGTTTTTTTTTTTTACTTAGATTGACTAAATACTCTTTAATTGATAGCAAAACACGGTTTGGCACCAGAAAATAAAATAATATTGAACCAATAGTGCTTGGCATTCATCATGATTTGAACTGTGGAAAATGATTACAATCATCTCCTCTCACATATTGCTCCAAATATATTGCACAATATCCCCTGCCCCTTTTATGACAACAATAGACTATAAGAGAATTATAGGTAAAATGGAAGCTACCCACAAACTCATAAATTTGTCAACATATTCGTTGTGGATTTTAAGATGTATGTTTGAATTTCTACAAGCAAAAGAGAAAATATAAGCTGCAATCTCAATCTCCATCTCTCCTCTCATATTTTGGTCCAAATATATTGCACACTCTCCAGTGCCCCTTTTCTGGCATAGATATAGTATAGCAGAACAATAAGTGAAAAGGAAGCTGCCCACAAAATATTTATGGTGTATTCCAGCAAGGAAAAGGGGATAGTATTAGTTAGAATTCCAACAGAAGCTGCCCCTTCCTCCCAGAATTTTTCCTCAGCGAGGGTAATGTAACTTAACAAAGCAAGACATAAAAAGAAGAAAAATCAAACAATCAAGCATATATGGTCCATACCTCATTAATAGCTAATATTTGCCCATTGCTCTTTTTAACTTTCTTGAGTTTCCTCAAGAAATACCTTCCAAAAAAAAAACATAAAAATCCCTTAGTCAAAGTTCCTATTAGATAAAAAGATTTACCTCCAAAAAGCAGTGACATGCATGATAAAATACAATAAGCAACAGCAAATAAACCAACCTTCCACTTCCAAGAATGTTGAGAGCAACAGAACATCATTAAAAAAAATAAAATCTTATGTATCTTGTCCTTAAGGCTCTCAATGAAAGAAAAAAGAAAAAGAAAAACTTAAAAATCATAAAGTCTTTTATGTTCCATTTTCTTTTAATTGCTTATATTTCAGTTGAGCACAAGTTTTTGTTTCCTCGCATCCCAAAAAAGTTAAAACCATGTAGCATTCAGAAACATAAAACATAATTGTCTTCCCGTGTTGAATCAAGGGCCAGAGAGATCACAAGCCAAAACATTTCACTTTAATTTAAATTCCGACACATCACTAGCATAATGGATCAGAATCAATTGCAAGTTCAAAACATAGAGATTAGATTACATACCAAAACTTTGACTTGGAGCGAACCTCATTTGTTGCCCAAAGTTTCATCCGATAAATTTTCGGATGCTCATCTGTTTCAGAAGGCAATGCTCTCCCCACTACCTGGTATTGATGAAACTGTAAACAAGCAGCAAACCCTTGTCAATTCAAAACCCCACCATCATCATAAACAGGACCAAACGCATGAACAATGACAACGTTATATTAGTTTGGCAACAAAAAGAAAACAGAAACAATTTCTGAATATTCCATACAAAGACCAAATATAACATAATTCACCCACTCAACGGAGCCTACTACAATCATGTGACAAGGCACAAAGGTTACTAACGATCCAATCAGAACCAAACCCATGAAGCAAACCGAAAGATTTAACGGTTTGGTAGCTGGGAAAATGCAGGAAAAGCAAAGAAAAGAATTCCCAGGCTCATCCCAAGTATTTCAGTACAACTCTAAAAAAACCCACGTAAAGCTATGAACCATACAAATACTTATTCATCCAAGTTGAAACTGTCAAACAGTGAGAACCAGATAAAAAGAACTCATAAGACCCCACAATCTCTGTTCTCCTATTTTCCACAGCTTTCTCAGCGACAAAACGGTGAATAAACAAGGCAGAAAAAATCATGAGAATATGAATATGTGATAAGAATGTTACTGAGTACTGACCCTGAAAGTAACCATTTCTGTGGAGAGAGTAAACGCCTCAGAACAACCCGAAGAGCCTGTGGCAGTGTGTAGGGAAAGGAAGTTCTTTGGAGTTTAGAGTGGGTCTTATATTAAACCCTAGGGGCCGTTTGGGGGCGTCGCTTAAAGATTGCGTCGTCTCTTAAGTGCTTTTCAGTAAAAGCAATTCATATATTTTTAAATTTTAATGTTTTTTAAATGATGTTCTTTATTTTTTGACTTCAACTTTTTTACATTCAAACCTATCCACCTACTAGGATGGGCCTGAATGAGCCCAAAGACCAACAAGGCCCATAAACAAGCTCATTACTCGAGCCCAACCACGATATGAAACCAAGGGATCATCTCCTTCTCCTTCGGGAATCCGGGATCCGTTCGAGAGAATCTTGGATATTCCATACATATAGGAACCCAAAATTTGTTGTAGGGGTAATGATAAACTCCTAGGATAATGCCTCAATCCCGAGATTCTTGGGATTATGCAAATCCTGTACAATTCCCTCCTATAAAATGAGGTCTCATTCCAGGTTAAAATGGTCGATTCTCAACTGATTTAGGCATAAGAACTATCTCGTATCCGCAAAGTGCTCATCTAATTCGAAAATGTTTCAACACTTTGTTCAGACATTTGCAATCAAAGGCAGTCTAAACAAGATTTCATAAAACATAAATGAATAAATAAACAAAAAAAAATTTAAAAAAATTGTAACATCCCCCATTTTAACCCATTGAAGCGAAGGGATCTTAATTTTGAGTTTAAGGAGAATGTATGATATTCTTGGAATAAAGTGCTAATTTTAGAAAAATTAAGGAAAAAACACTTAGACCTAAGATGGTTCTATGTTGGTATAAAGGAATAAAATAACTTAGAATTAGCTATTTTGGAGTTTTGATATTTTTTTTTGTGGGTTAAATACCTTGTTTCTCATATGGTTTAACTTCTTTATTTTTTACCCCTTTAAGGTTTACTTTTATCACAGGAGATACCTTTAGTTTGCCTAAAGACGGAGATGGTACTTCCGTCTAAAATTTGATGGAACGTCACATCAGTACCAATAACAAAGTCCATAAAATTAATTAAAAAAAACAAAAAAGAAAAACAAAAAGTTTGGGGGACCCATTAGGCCAGATTGAGGGTGGCCACGGTCCATGGGGCTTCAAGTTATGTAGTAGAACATTGATGAAGTGGGCCGAATTAAAGCCCAAGGGGGGAATAAGAGCCCATGGACCGGGCACTTGCATGCAAATATATAAAGCAAAGCTTCAGCACTTAGAAGGAAGGACAAAAGGGTGAATTAGAGAGAAAAAGTTGGCAAGCATTTGAAGTAAGGAAAAACACCCACCAAAGCAGAAGGCCCATGCAGAGACAAAGCCGAAAAAAGTTATCGGGATGAGCCGAGTATGAATGAGAAATTTATTAAAGATGAAAGATTACCTTTTGCCCCCATGAATTATAGCGTCTTGATACTTTTCTTCCATGAATTACCAACTATGATACTTGACCCATCAAACTATTATTTTATGATATTTTCCCCTCTTTTGTTAGTCAATGGGACGGTCAAAGGAGAGATAATTTGTTTTTTTTTTTTCTATTTTTGCCCCCACTTTAAGAGGGTATAAATGTCATTTTAGTTATTTGAAGTGGGGGTAAAAATGGGAAAAAAAAATTCTCTCCATTGACCATTAGTATTAACCCTTTTAACTGACAGAATGGGAAAAAATGTCATAAGATAATAGTTTGATGAGATCAAGTGTCATAATTGGTAGTTCATGAGGGGAAAGTGTTAAGACGTTGTAGTTTATGGGGGCAAAATGTAATTACCCCTAAAAAATATTAATATTTATTCAACTCAAACTCCTATCAAAATGGAACTTGACATTGAGTGCACCAAAAAAATAAATATGGAACTTGACATTCATTTAAATCTTGAAAATCATTTATGATTGAATCTTACTAAATTTCGTAGCAATTTTTATTTTGATGTACAACATAAAAAAACCCGTTAGAAACTCATCTTTAATTTTGTTTTAAAGCCTAATTTTAATAATATTCATGGCTCAAAGTGCTTATTATGAAGTTGTAGTAGATATAGGAAGAGTAAGCCTACATTGCTGCCCTTGTTGCGTTAAAAACTCTTTTACTCTGTTCTTGAAGGCTATTGATCATGCCTAATTTTTTCTAGTTTTGAGGCATAAATAAAAATACGATAATAGTTTATGGCAATAAATTAAGGAGTTATATATGGTCTTTTTGATTCATGAGGTTTTGATATTTGTCTTGTACCCTGTATACCATTGATTTGTATCTTTTAGTTGTGCCTATGTACTCTACTCTTTAAACCATTATTGCATATAACTTTTTTTTTTTTAATTGACATTATTACATATAATTAATTAATTTATTTACCAAAAGATTATTATTATTATTATTATTATTATTTGAGTACCAAAAGATTATTAATATGTGTTGTTTAAGATTTATAATTTTAGTGTCAAGAACACCCGTTGACCATAGAGAAGCTCCATTTAATTTAATTTTTTTTAAAAAAAAAATAATAATAATCTATATCTATTTTTATTTGTTGCTTAATAATTTAACACACTAATTCTGTAAGTTATGAGAGTCTCGAAACTCTTCTCCACCACCCTATATTAAGGGGTTGAACATTATTTGAACTATAGTCCATTGATGAGAAGCTATGGTTTTTGCCTCCATGATGCATGCAAATTCTACATGGAATTCTAGGCTAAGAAGAGATCAAATGAAGAGTTGTCCATCCAGATGATCAATGGAGAAGGATTCCCACCAATTTTTTGTTCAAATTACTAGCACTTTAGATCACACATGTGAGATAGTTCACATGAAACTCACATGTCCGAATAGGTGGCCAGATAGCCTAAAATTTAATTTGACATAAAATTGCTAGGAACCTTTCTCTAACACATACTTATTCGTACTCCTAAAATCTTAAATATGTAGTCCTTTGGCAATTGGTAGACACAACATTGTATCAAATGCTTTTGACATGAACCAAAGAAACAATTTCAAGAGATAACTCAATCAGCTGAAAATCACGCTTTAGTAAGCTTACATTATTTGTTCACATCTTTCCTTCCTCTTCCCATTGGGCTTAATAGAAAAGTATGAACAAATTAAAAGGAAGGGAAAATGTATCAAGATGCTAATGGGAGGGAGCATTTTAAGCCTTTTTTTTTTTTCTTTAATTATTTCTTGATAAATGAATGGTGAGAGTGAGAGCCACCTAAGGGTCTGATAGTGGGAGTAACAAAATGTGTGTATAACATTATTCAAAGAATAATAATATTAGCTCGTTGAAAGAGTATTTCCTTTGTGGGAAGAACTCCATTCTGTGCACTCTTAACATGTGATAAACATTAAACATAACCATCATCATCCAACTCGGTTGCATCTTTTCCCTTGAGATCTCAATGGAACCTACCTCAATAGTTGCATATCCGTTATCTCTTGAAGTTTCATGGCTAATTGTTCCATTGAATAATTAGTCATGAAACTCCAAGAAGTTGTACTATAATATACTATTTAGTATATTATAGTACAACTTCCATACAATTTGATGATGTGACAGTAAAAAATAGTCTTATATGATAGTTATATAACCTACTAAATAACATTATTTTTACCGGAAATATATCCATCCTTCAACATACGATTAACATCAATAATTTATTGTAAAGATTTAAGTGCAGTTGATCATGGTCAAAGCACTACAAATACATAGCATTACATTTTTCCTGTTTTGTTTCCTTGATGCCTGTGCCCACAACATAGTTCAGACACCTCTGGGCTCATAATGTACACCATTGAGGGCTCCATGCTCTTCTTCTTCTTTTTTTTCTTCTTTTTTTTCATTTTTTTTTTTTTTTTTACTTTCACAAGTTTCATGATAAATCCACGAACATATCCATACTCAAATTAAAATTTCAGGATTCGAGACAAGCACATGCATCCATTTTGCTACCTATACAGCCCTTCACTGAATGATCACCACTCATCAGCTCCCTTTGTCGCACCAAGAACAATAGCAAGGGTTGCAAGAATAGCCTGCACATAGAGCAGTATCATAGAAAGTGTGAGACAAGCCCAAAGTAAAAGTTTCATCCTTGCATTTCTGACTCAAGAAGGGTATATTGCACAAAACACTCTACTTGTAAAGATTTCTCAGCTTGATCCCTGTAAATCATTACACAACATAAAATCTCACCTGAAGTTACAAGGGGGATAAATTGAAATCACATGTGCAAAATCCAATTATTTTAAGGGTAGTGACATGGGATAGAGGGTGTTCTAAAAAAAACAGGGGTTTTGGATTTGATAATAGGGTGTATTGGTTACAGAGTTCCACAGAGGCCATTGGTCTGATCTTAATCATTATATTGGAATTGCAAAGGTAGGACCTTCTAGTAGGGTTGATTCATCAATTGGGAAAGAATCATAGCCTGGCCTGATCAGACCCAATATGCCCAAGGGCTGTTAATGGATTAGAAGAAAATGCAGGTCTGACCTGATCAGACCCAGTAAAGATTTGACTTTCAGCTTGAAGATTCCCCGGCTCAAATTCGAATATCATTTCCAAGATCTGACTATAACCAGATCAAAGTCACATTTTAGGTAAAAATTCTAATGACAGAATTTTTTGAATTGTAGCATTTTGACCAAAAAGACACAACATAAAGGAAAATCTCCTATGATACCATTTTGAACTAGCATTCAAACTGAATCTGCATTTAAACATGGCTTCAAAATATGTATACTAGCCATTATGCACATGCATGGGCACAAATAAATTTAAGGATATTTATAAAACTTTAAAAAATAAATATTTAACAATTGATTTTTATTACACGCACGCAGAGAGAGAGAGAGAGGTGCTACTCACAGCAACTGTGCAACCGATATATCCTGGTTTCTCTCGATAATCAATTCTGCCACAAAGTAGAATAAGTGCCCCAACATACCAGGGGATGGCAGCAAGGAAGAAACCAATAATAAACCTTCAAAAGAGCAATTTTTTCTCAGAATTAACAGCTCATAATATTTTACTAAAATTATAAGATGGATAGAGAGAACTAAGATATGATAAATATCCAAGACAACACCCTTAATAGGCCGCATCATAGAAATAACATTAGATAAACAAAACTGAAGGCATGAACATAGTTCCAGTAACCAACCTCAAGCTGCAGAAAAGAAAAAAATAATGCCAGCTGTTAGAAGAGTTATTAGGGTTAGTAAGTCATTAGGGTTTGAGGGTAGTTTGGTTATTGATATTTCCCTAGTCCTATATTGATAGGTTGTCTGTATTATGTTAAATTATAAGCTGAATAAATACAAGCAGCCTCCTCTTCTCCCTCTAAACTTCAACAAAATCCAAAACCCAAACCACTTTCATTAAAGGTAAGTATACAACTCATTCCCAGACTGACTGAGAGTAAGTGATTCAGGAAATTTAGACATAAATGCCCAGGAAACAGAGCAGCCACCTACTTTAAACTAGATTAGGCCACTGAACCTGATAGCCTTTTTTAAAATATATATATATATATAAGTAATCAAAATATTATTAAAAACACAAAGGGCACAACCCAACTATACATGGAGTATACAAGAAAAACACATAGTTAGCAATAGAAAACAAGTCGAGAAATTCATGAAAAAACTAAGCAAATTAAAGATCTAAAGCAGTTGTCCAATGGTAAAGAGTTTTGAAAAAGAAGAGACTTTAGTTTCACCACCATCCTCTCGCAGTCTTCAGTACTTATATCATTTCTTTCCCTCCAGAATTACCACAAAAGGCAGGACGAAACCATCTTCCAAATAGGTGCACATTGAGAATTACCTCCCAACCCTTTCCAACAAGCAAGAAGGTCTATTGAACTTCTAGACATAAGCCAAACTAACCCAAGACAACTGAAGATAGCACTTCACAAAGCACTGACTATCTCATAATGGAAAGGAAGATGACCTACACTCTCCCCACTCATTTTCCACATACAACACCAGTCAACCACAATAATATACCGTTTCCTTAGATTATCCATGGTAAGGATCTTTCCTAGGGCAACTCTCCAAGCAAAAAACGTTGCTCTTAATGGAACATTATGCCCCAGATACTCTTCCAAGGGATAGGGGCGCTCTCATGAGGTACAAGGACATTATAGAAAGATCTAACACTAAACATCCATTTCTTGGAAGACACGCGAGGTAGTTTGTCTTCACCTCCTTGTCTCAATCTAAAAAAATACAACGTATTAAAAAATGAAGTATTGACATCATTTCCCAATCATGGACTGTTCTGATAAAGCTTATATTCCACTTATGAAAACCACTAGATAACTAAGTATTTTCGACATAATCATCTTTTACGCAAGCAATACTATACAAAACTAGGAAAGTTTCCTCAAGTGCTTGATCCCTACACCACGAGTCTTGCCAGAATCTAATCTTGGAATCATCTTAAAAACACATGCTCACTTTTTAAGGTGTGGAGGATGGCCTCGTTACATATAAAAAAATAAAAACATGGAGGCCAAAGCCTCCCCTTCACCAGGGATAGGTCTCCCATCCTATTTCTAGTGTCCAGCACCATAAGGATCCACCCCTCTGTGCCTCTCACAAAGGTGCGAAACCACCCCCACAAAAGGGAAGGTGTGACCCACCCCTTGAGAGGCGTGGGGTTAGTCGTCTACTCCTGTAAAGGGGAGATGCACCTCCTCCATACCTCTTGCATAGTCATAGGGATGGGTCTTCCACCTCCACACGGGGGTCCACACCTCTTGTGGAGGCGTGGGGTGGGTTGTCCACCGCCTGTGTGCTCGTCACAGAAGAGAGAGAGGGAGACCCACCTCCCCCCTCTAGAGGAGCACGGCAGCTGCCACTTATGGAGGTCAGCCTCCAATAGGCGTTTTCTTTTTTTGGGGGGGCGGGAATTTTTTTCTTTTGTTTCTTTTATGTTTTGGAAACACTTAGTTTTTAACATTTTCAGTTTACCAAATAAAATTTCTTTTGTGAACCCCAAAGAGGACACTTATTCAAACGTGGGCCCCCATCGAAAACACTTCTCAATTTCACTTTTTCAAAACCAAAAACATTGTTTGAAAAATTTACCAAACAAGCCCTTAATTGCTCTATCAAAGACCAAAGCAATCAAAAGGCCAAAGAGAAATTTCAAATCCACCAGGAAAGGCATCAAACTCCAAGAGTCCCACCCTATCATTCTCAAACAAGTACCTTACCTATACATATGTGGTTTAATTACATCAGTTAAACCATTAATTCCAATATTGTGGATACACTCAAGTTTCCTGATCAGAAAGAATGAACAATAGACAAATAACGTACAGCAAACCAATGCTGGAGTAAATGAGCTAGGGAGGTTGCCTCAATTTACTAATTTATGTAAAACTAATATTGAGTACTTATTGACAGCAAATACAAGAATAGAACAAAGTAGCAGAAGGTGCCTTGAAAGAAACATTAAAGAATAACAAATAGTGAAATAACTAGTCAGATAATATGTCCATATACAAAAGGGCACCTTTAAAGTGATTCAAACAAACATAAGTAGACATGCATACAAAAATCAATAAACAACACTTATGCCCAACAAGCCAATTATATTTGTGACATAGATTTAAAACCGAGGAAGAGAGGAGATCCCAAACAATACACTAAAATTCTGATTTGAACCCCAATTTAATTTCTTTCTTGTTTGAGTCTCTGAACATATCGACTCCTACATGCTGCTGCATGCCAGGAAATTAGAATTTGTACATTACAATTGTGCCTTGAAATGTTGACCAGATAAGGTTACATCTCCACATTAACAAAACCAAATTGCTGAATATATATTATGAATTAATCTTGAATTTCTGAAGTTGATGCCTACCTCTAAGTATTCTAAGAATGTAGTGTAATATTATGAATGTTAAAATTTCTTAATTAACTTTTGCCAGGTCTTAATCAAAATTCCCATTTCAAATCAATTATATGTGAAAAAATGACACCTGAACCTGCAAACTGGCAATGGAGACTTCATTCAAGGATAAAAATACAAAACTCAAATAGTAAATTTTTGTTGAATCTATATGTTGACTTAATACTTGAACCTATAAATCAGTAAAATCCAAGCATAAAGAAACAATGGTGAAAACTTACAGGAACCAGCCAACACCTATACCACAGCAAGGAAGGCGACGCTCTCGCACTGGTCTTCCCTCAGCAACAGCGTAACCTTGAACAAAATTGAAGTATCCAATTATATAATGAAAAAAGATTCAAACGCCAATTAGTACAAATGAAGACTTATGAAGCATGATGGTGAAGGTTCGCTCAAACTATACTAACAAATTAATGAATTGTGTGGCTAGCTGTTATTAAAAAAGGTATACATCAGATAATAAGACTGGAATCTGAAATATCAGGATCTCTCACAAAAGATATCAACCAGAGTACTTACAAATTTTCCAATCAATAGAATCCCAATGGAATCATTAAAGAATCCAGAAGACAGGTATCATTTGGAGTTGACTCCATCTATGACTAGTCTGCTATTCCTCTCACTAACTGGTTTTGGTAGCTAGTGTCATGAATTTAACAGCATAAAAATTCTTTTTATTTCCTATTATTTATATATTTAGTTTTTCCTATTACTTACATGCTTGGTTGTTGTGCTCCTGCACAGTTACGCAGCTACGTTTAAAAATCTCAAAACTTATGCACTCCATATTGGTTTTAATTTACTAATCTCCAAAGGTTAGTAATTGATTCACATTATTGCGGTACTTTAGCTCCACTTTTGACTTACAACCAAATCCATTTAGGTGACTGGAGCCCCATTAACCCAGGTTGGAGGCAGAATATGAAGCCATTGCCTTTTCGCACATTTATCTGGATGGTCACATATGATATCAGCTTGAAAGGTATGCTTAGTGATAGACACAAGTAAAATATAAGTTACAAGCAGCCCATATACAACAACAACTCATGCATATAAAAGATCCCCTAACTCGAAATTTTTTACTTTCCCTAACAAAAAGACTCAAATCTACCTTAAAAAATAGGTTTGGAAACCACAAGCAAGCATACTGCTATCAATATCAACACATATGCAAAGAACTTACTTTCTTATTAATTCCCCTGATTGCAATTTCAATTTTTGGCATTTGTTAACAATTGGGGACCACCTTTTCTATAATTTTATAGGGCATCCATATTTTTTTATAAAGAGTTAGAAATTGTTATTAACACACCCTAATACAGACGGAGTACACAAGAGAAGCACAAAAGTATAAGATCTAAAATTAAGAGTTCAAAAGAAACAGAAAAAGAAGAAGCAGCTCAGCTACATCATGCTGTCAGCCTATCAAATATCAATTAATGATGACGAGTGGTAGACCTCGCCTGTTGGAGAGGGCAGTTTGGTAGTCTTTATTGTGCAGTAGCGTAAAAGTTGGCTTCTGTCCTGCCTAATGTGCTGTATATGGAGATAAATAAAGAAATTAAAAGCTTTTTTCTTCAATACCCTTTACCACTAAACGGCTGTCTTTGATTGCCTTCATATTTCTTTTTTCATATTTTCAATTAATTATTAAAAAAAAAAATTCCAATGATCTCAACAACCCAAATGAAGAAAAATCAAAATACAAGGTAAAAATGCTCATGATAGATTTCACGATCTAACTACACTTTGAACTCTGTATCCATACAAGTACGTAAGTTCACCGGAAAAACATGGATCAAACCCAAGATAGCAACCATTCCAATTCACCACAACCCAAGCCCAAGAATTCATTAACCCCCCAGAACAAAAACAAAAAAAAAAAAAAAAAGAAAAAAAAAAAAAGAAAAGGAAGTACCAGGAACGGTTTGATAACCTTGAGCATAGTACTGAGGGGGCGGAGGAGCGGAGGGCTCCGTGGCGCCGGGCGGCGGGGCAGGCTGAGGCAAGCCCATAACGGGCGGCGGCGGAGGATAGTTGGCCACGCCTTGGAAGGTACCGTACTGACCATCATATTGCTGATGCTGAACATGGTGGTGTTCGGCGGGGACTCCTCTGTTTTTCCCTTCTTCGCTCATTTTTGTCGGATTTAGACAGTTGAGCTGGGTTGAAGATTTTGGATCTTTTTGCTTTTGGTATTTGGGTCAATGGGACTCCGACTCTGTTTTCGTTGAGAAGTAGCTGTCGAGCAGTAAATGCTCATTTCATAACTCTTACACGTGCCAAGGGTTGGAACCTAGATCGAATCTGGATGTAATCCAGCTTGGACCAATAACAGCCTTACACGTGCCATTAGTGAGACTTCTGTGTTAGCTCCAACCATGTTTTAGGAATGAGGATCCAAGACTTGAAATTTGGGAGGTTAATTTGCTTGGACATGTGGTTTCAAAATGTTAGAGAATATATATATATATATATATTTGTTTATGTTGAAAGGAAATATATTAAAATGATATAGTATGTTACGCACTTGTTATAAGAATTATTATAATCAGGTTTGACGGTAACCAGATCTGATCACTGTATTTATTTATCTCAATTCTCCTATAAAATGGACGTAGGTCATAAATCGAATCATGTAAAATCATTTGTTTCCATTTTATTTTATTTTTGTTATTTATTTATTTATTTTCATTTAATTATGCTTTTCTTCAATGTTAATGTGTACTTGATTTGTAATTAATTACCCTGAATTAGAGGGATTTGTTTCGTATTTGAAATCACCTTAAAGCTCTATAAATAAAGTTAGGTACCGAAATCACACATCAAGAAAAATGTAGGGCATTTGTATGTTACATATTTTTTATAAGAATTATTGTAATCAGGTTTGACGGTACCAGATTTGATTAATGTACTTATTTATCTCAATTCTCCTATAAAATGGACATAGATTATAGATCAAATCATGTAAAATCATTTTGTCTCTGTTTTATTTTATTCTTGTTATTCATTTAGTTTTTTTTCATTTAATTATGTTTTTCTTCAATGTTAATGTGTACTTGATTTGTAATTAATTACCCTGAATTCGAGGGATTTGTTTTGTATTTGAAATCACCTTAATGCTCTATAAATAAAGTTAGGTACCCAAATCACACATCAAGAAAAATGTAGGGCTTTAACGTATAAATGTATACCATAGGCAAAACCACCTAAAATTTATGTGTTTATTCTATTTTTATTTGTCTCTCTTTATTTTATTATTTTCTCAGTTCAAAATCTTTCAAAGATAAATCTACTCTCCTACGTTAGACCCAGCATTACATGCGCCTCCCCACCAGCCACCTTTTGTTGTGCTGTTCGTCGATGTTTTTTGTTTTGTGGGTTTTGTTTTTGGTTTATTTTCTCAATGTATTTTTCTGTTTCTGTTTAATTTGTGAAGTATAGTAAGACATACATAGGATTTTATTTGTGAGAACTTCAGGTAATATTGGCGAACTTGGAATGTGTTGCTCTTATTTGGTGAGCGTGGATTCCAAAACCTTAGTACTATCTTAGTTGATTATTATTATTATTTTTTGTTATCTTATTTAGTTTATGTTTGTTTATTCCAAAAATCAAATCTATCTTGGAACTAGGTTATGATTAAATTAATTTAAATATAACTTGTTCTTAAAAAGACACAATTCCATGTAGATTCGACTTCGCACTTGCAAAAGCTATATTGCAAACGACTCTTTTGCACTTGCGAGGAACATTAAAACTCACAACAAGTGGACATACTGAAATGTATGTATGTACAAGTTGGGATAGATTCTTACGAGGTGCATAAGGATAATCATGAATTTAATTCGGTTAATTAAGGAAAAGATGTATTGAACAAAACGACAATATATAGACTTTGGTTCAACTATGAAATGATTCAATGGAGTTATAGCATTTTTTGGATGGTTGATAGCTCATTCACAACAGTATTAGCATAATCCAAGCTTGCAACAAAGTGACTTTTGCTATAAATACTTAGTTTTTGGATGTAATAGCACAAATGGTTAATAAGGCACTTGTTCTTAATTATGTTTTCTTAGCTCAAATCTAATAACCCTTTGAATCCAATGGTTGATGGCCCATGCATAGCTTGATGCAGTATTAGCATAATCCAAACTTGCAATGAAGTGACTTGCAATAAATACCTCATTTTTTGGATGTAGTAGCACAAAGGGTTAATAAGGCACTTGTTCTTAATTTTTTTGTTTTTTGCTCAAATCTAATGAACCTTTGAATATCCCAAGCTTGATGGCCCTTTCACCACTTGATGCAATATTAGCATAGTCTAAGATTGAAAGGAAGTGACTTTTGCTATAAATACATATTTTTGTCAATGTAGTAGTACAAAAAGTTAATTAATAAGGCATTTCTTCTATAATAATAATAATAATAATAATTCTTGACTCAAATTAAATAACCCTTTGAAATATCCAACGATTGATGGCCCGTTCACGGCTTGATGTTGTATTAGCATAATCTAAGCCTGAAATGAAGTGAGTTTTTCTATAAATACCTCATTTTCCCTTTTGTATTTAGCACGTGAGAAAAAAAGTATGGCTAAAATTAGAATATTCATTTTTTTCTTTGTTATTCTATTAATCTCCGCCTTTCTTGTATATGGGGGTAAGAAATTTTAATTTTCTTTATTATGCCCATAGTTAGCATTCGAGATAGCCTCTAAGTTCGAATATGTTAAGCCAAAAGTAGTTCGTATCATTATTGGGCATGTTATATAATTTTTATGGTCAGAATATAACTAAATGATTAAATCAATTATTTATTATAATTATAAAATTTTGGGATAAATTGTGATTTATCAATTATCATGGTATAAGAGCAGTGGTCCTATATTCAAACTTTGACTTTATGGTTTAAATACCTAATTTAATTAATTATTCCATACGTTTTGTGAGTATTAGAATACAAATTAAACTATTAATTCATTTTTTTTTATCAGCTTAAACTTTTGGAATACAATTTGTGATTTAACACAGTATTAGAACAAAGGTTTGTCCCCAAGAGATAGCTCAATCGGCTATGAACCACGTCTTATAAAGCGGAGGTCATGTATTGAATCTCACCTGTGATTTAAAAAAATCTTGATATTCTTATTTCACTTGTTCTCATTCTTAATTTCGGCTCTTTGATATTTCACCTACAACATCAAATTTTGAGCAGTGCTAAACCTTTAGCGAATTTTCCTCGAACCATAGTAAGATCAAGAAAATTTCCCTAAAAACGTTATACAAGTAATAATGCTATATGTATCAATGTTTTAGAGATTATATTTATAAAATTAACATGATTTTATAGCTCACAATGTCACTCCAATAGCCATGAGAATATTGTCTCTCTTTTTTAAAAAACCTTTCTCTACCTAATTTACTTCAAAACTTTCTCCTATTGTAGAAGGTGGAGAGAGATATACTAAAACAAGCACAACATTCAAAGGAAGATGTAAGGGGCGAGGGCTTGTCCCAATTAGGTGCATGATTTGTTGCGAAGCCGAGGGTGCACCGAAAGGAGAGTGTGTCAATAATAGGTGCCGCTGCACATTCATCCGACAACCCAAACCCTAGAGGCCAAGAGAGAGACACAATAAGATTGAAAAAGGCAAAAAAATAAAATAAATAAAAAGCAAAGAGTGATATAATGCACAATGATAAATTAAATAAAATTGTGCACGTGGTTGTTTGGGATTATACCCAAATCCCAAAGATCTATTTATTTCAGCATATAACATATGAACTTTTACATGCTTCTTATGATTATGTGTATTGTGCATGTGAAAGGTTCTTAAATTACAGAGAATATGATTTATGGTGTGAGTAATGACTAATGAGGTTATCACACAATGTCTTAATTCATAAACTTTTTAGTTTTCAATCTTCGGTTGTTCGCAATTGGTAATGAATCGAATTGAGCATTTTATTTGCGAAGACACGTCAATCTTGATAATTTATCTTGATCAAGTGAAGTTTAAAGCTTTGGGTTGATGTGTAGGTGTAATGCACCAAACATACCATGAGAGTTATTTAAAAAAATATATATATTTTTTTTATTTTTATATATATTTTTTTAATTTATAGGGGTATTTATGCCTTATTGAGATATATATATGAGCATTTTTATCTTTTTGTTAACCTTGGAGGGACATTGTCACAACTGAAAGTTTGATGAACATTATCAATTGGGTAGTAGTTTAAAGGAAGTATGTGGACTTGACCCAAATTTTTATTATTGTCATCATGATATTTAGAGATTTTGACCAAATGATTATGCATTCAATGAAGTTTTAAGTTTGATAACTGTTGATGACAGTTTTCTGAGAGATGCTAGCCTAAAATAGTAGAAAGTAGGATAAGAGCTGTCGGAGTGTACTAACGAGAAATAGCTCTGATGCCTAAGTCAATTGGTGATTTGAGAGAAAGGTAGCAAGTAAGCAAGATTAGCTTGAGAGTGATTAACCAAATACTTGGCTATGGCTTCTCTTTTATAGGCCTCAAGTAGCAGTTATGAACCTGAAACTCTCGGCCCTACTTTCTTAAGGACCCACTATGCGAAACGTCGAAGAAGTGGATCATGGGATTATGGGTTACTCCACGATCATGAGATCGTGGAGTGTATTAGTGGCTCGGCCATGTTTGGGCAAAACGTGGGCTCCTGCTTTATTCTCAAGCACGTCTACACGTGGCTCGGTTTGTCGTTACAAGACAGACCACGTTCTTTGTGTAATGGTATTTTCCAGATTTATCCTCTGTGAGCTGGCTTAGCTTCGGGCCTGAATCCTTTATTGATGGGCTTCGATGTTGTGAATTGAGTTTTGGAGGCTCATTGGGTCTTTGTGGCTAATCCGTTACCCAACAATAACATTTTTATCATGCTTTTATTGCCACATTTAGTTGGTTTCTCTAGTAAACCTTATAATACTTTGCACTTTTGAGATGATTAATTAACAAACCTGACCCTAATAGGTTGGGAGCGTTAGTGAAAAAATTCGTGAACCTAATTTATCTCATAAAACTGGATCAGTAAAAGAGGATTGCCTACTTTTTATAAACACACCCAAAGTATTTTCTACATGCAACGTGTAAGATTATTCCTCAACCATTAAACTGGTGTCTCCCAGATCTAACACCCATCCCCATTGTGTCATCTGCAAATTTCAGAGGTTCATTGAATGATAGGAAGAGAGATAAGGAGGTGGATGAGTTGTCAAAGAAATATACAAACGTGTGGCTTTACATTTGGGGAGCATCTTGGTTGAAGTCGCTTGTTAAAATAGTAGTCCATTAACATCAAAATAGAGCACATTTGAAAGAGAGGATACGCACCGCACCCCCCACCCCCAAAAAAAAAAAAAAAAAAACAAAGAAAGAAAGAAAGAAAGAAAACAAGGATGGGTCAGGGCAAGCCCAACAAATTTAGAGTCTTCCTTCCCAATGGAGGAGTCGAATGACATTTTTATTTAAAATGACTTCTTAAATTTGTAAAATACTTCTTGCATTGGAGAAGCAAAAAAAAAGGGTAAATTGGATATTTTATTATATTAGCAAAAAAAAAAGAAGCTACATGTAGCGCACTTTTGAAGGACTCATTTCATTTTTTTTTATTGTTTCTCACCTGTTTTATCTTTTCCCAAAAAATTTTCCTGCTATTTTTCTTCCACATCTCTTTTTTGCCAAAATTTTCTCAAACTATTTATCTCTTCACTTCTTTTTTTTCTTCCCAAAAGTTGAAAAATAGGATATTTAGGAAAAATACAATCCTTATAAAAAAATAATATTTAAATGATATATATAAAAATATAACTAATCCGATGTGGGAGGCATTTAAAAATTTATTAGCTAAAGTATATAAAGTGAGTTTTGAGGAGTTATTTTGCATAAAAATTTGGTTTCTCCATTGAGAATATGCAATAATTCATGAAATAATCAAATAGAAAATTAATGCAAGTGGTTGAGTGAGTTTTATTTTTTATTTTTATCACTAATCCTTTTATGGAATGATTTTAAGGACTTGAACCATGAGTTGAAAAATCATGAAATTTTATTAAAAAAAAAAAAATCATGAAATTGGAGAAGAGAGAATTTTAGAATGAGACTTTCCATCTTCTGATCATGTATTAATCTATAAGAAAGTTTAGGTTTCATTCTCCTAACTCTCTCTATATATTTCTACCATTAAATATGTAGGACTCACTTGTAGCAAATCAAATAATTAATCTAAATCCATCTAAAAAAAAGATGATTATGGATCCGGCTCCTCTCCAGTTCTGTTGGACTGGAGAGGCCTCGGTTAATGGCGCCTTGGGAAAAATCTTAGGGCCATCATTTTGCCACATGTCTCATTATTAAAAAAATAATAAAATATTATTTACTATTTTTAAAATAAATAAAAATTAAAATAATATAATAATAAAATTTTTGTTTTGTTTATTATATGGGCCTCGAGGATGGCCAGACCACCCCAAGGGCCACCGTTTGGGCATAGGGTGGCTCCGGCCACCCCATACCGCCGGAGCCACCCCTCTCGTCTCTCTCCTCCTTCCCTCATTGGTCGGAAAACCCTTTCATCCACTCCCTCCTCCCTTCCCTCCTCTCCACTCTCCACCATTCATCAAGACCCAGCCATCCACGTTCACTGACCCAAGCGACCAGTCCAAACTGCCACTGCCGGAGACCCCAACGATCAGCCCAACAGTCACTGCCGGAGCCGCCTTCACGACCCGACCGTCCTTGCCGTTCGCCGATCTCTGGACAGCCAGAGCCTAGACCCGTAGCACCGCTGCATCGCCGACCTCCAGCCTGCAGATTGCCGGACCTCCAGATCTGCAGCACCGCTACCTCCAAACCCGCAGATTGCCGGACCTCTAGACAGCCGCAGCATAGCCGACCTCTAGACCCGCAGCATCACCGATCTCCGGACTGCAACGTCGCCGATCTCCAAGGCAAGCACGCAGATCAGACTGCCGGAGCAAACCAGTTCTGAGAAAAGAACTACCACTGCCCGAGCAAGCCAAGCGCACAGATCCGACCGCCGATCTCTGCACTGTCGGAGCCGCCCCACGGGTATGAAGAAAAGCCAAATGAAATAAAATCTATTTTTTATTATTTATTTATTTTTAAAAATAAAATAATAAATTATTATTATTATTTTTAGTGCACCACGTGTCGCGTGAAGAGATCCTAACCATCAACCGGATCACCTCCGGTCCAAAATGGACCGAAGATGATCCTTGTCCTATGAGAATGAGGCATAACATTTCTCTTAATTATTATTATTATTATTTTTCCATTATGAGATTTTCAAAAGTCGAATGTTGGAGAAGATATGGGAACTAATATCAATTTTTAATTGTTTAATGCAACGATTTGAATGCTATTGATTTTTAATACAATATTTTTAATAAATCCAAAGCCATTTTAGAAAGGAAAAAAAAAAAAAATCATCTAGAAAATCAAGTGGATTCTATTCCAACGGCTAGCAGTTGGGCCTGCATTTGTAGTTGGGCTTGGGCTTTACGTGATTGTAACAATGCATGTATATGCCTCTCCAATTCATCTTGGATATAAACGAGTCGAGTTTGAGCGAGCTTTCTTTGTTTGAATTTGTCTCGTTTAAATTTTCTTTGAGCTCGAGCTAAGTTTAAGAACGTGCCAAGAAATTCAACTTGAGCTTGAGCTTATAATAAGTTGAGCCGAGCCGATATTTAATTTAATTTTTTATTTTATAAATTTAAACTTTAAGTACTCTGAAACAGTTCATGAAACAAGCTTGTATATAAGTATTTGATTAGCCTGACTAGCCGAGTAAAGAGTTTGAGCCAATACAGCAAAGCACTTGGTTTCGAAGAGAGAGAATATGCATCATTCATTTTATAATAAAATAATGCTATTAGAAAGAAAAAAAAATCATCAATTTTTAATATTAATATGAGCAATTATGTGAACAATTATAATTTGAGCTTTATACGAGTTACTCATGAGCCTAATTAAATCGAGTCGAACTTACTTCATTTAATATTTGAACTAATATTTACGTTCATGAAACATCTCATTTAGTAATCGAGTTTATACGAGTCAAGCCAAAACTCGTGCTCACGTGGGATTCGCTCACTTAACACTCCTTATCAATCCTGTCTTTCCTGTCGTCTCGTCTTCTTTGCAAATTGCTTCCAAAGAAACCGAGTGTGAAAATAAAAAACATCCCATGCAAGCACTTGTGAAAACAACGCCGGCCGACCCACATTCCCGTCGGTATTCCTCCATCGGTCCCATCCGTTAAACAAAGCGCCACCTCACCGAGTAATCCAAGCCCGATTTTTATTCACGTTAATTGCACTGGACCCCACCTCTCATATTCTCTTATTCTATCCGCTCCCACGCAACCACCCCATTATTGGAGGGGAAGCCTGAAGAACACGGCTCCACTGACGGCAGGCTTACCGCCCTCATTCCGTGTATGCGTGTCCACTGAATCACAACCCCACAAAGCCTTCCCCGCGAAGCCGACACGGCTGAGACACACAACTGACACGTGACAGTAGTAAAACGTGCGAACTTCAAAACGGTTCGGTTGCACGTATCGACAACTTCTGTTCCCTCTCTTGTTGTTCTTTGACATTGGTTTGTTTTCAGTTTTTTTTTTTTTTTTGGTATTTGAACCGTTAGTCAAAGTGTGAAATCTGGCCTTTGGTTTCTTGAATCCCACGTTTCAATGATCTGGGGTTGTGGGATCTATGATCCGTGGGTGGTAGAGAGAGCTCTTTGGAGGGATTGAGTTGGAGCAAAGGCGTTTGTGGAGGAAGCGGTTTTTGAGGCGGGATTGAAGGAAGAGGAGATGGATATAACGGAGGTGACGATAATTCATCACGTGGGGATTGTGTTGCTATGCCTTTGGTTGCTTTCTTGCTTCAATTGGTGCAACCCGGTCGCCTACTTCGTGTCTCTCATCTATCTCTTTTTGGTAATTGCATTATCGGATCGGTTTTGTATAGAACTCGCTTCGTTACTCTTTTTGATATGGCCTTTGACTTTTTTTAGATTTGAGAATCAAAGTAAAGTAAAAAAAAGAAGTTGGAACTGTTACAAAAGGAAAAATAGATATCTTTCTTTGTTGTGTTTGTTTTCAGTGAGGAGAGTAAGTTGCTTTTCTGTGATGGATCTGGTTTTTTGATTTTGGATTGCTTATTATTTGGTAGCTGCTTGAAGGGGTGTGGAATTTGTTATTGAGCTTACTTTTTTGCTTGTCTTTTGAAAGGTTCATGATCGGTATGTTACAAGATTGCAGAGGAAATTACAGTTCGAAGAAAGGAAACAAGCTAATCAGAGAAGGGTAATTTTATTTCTATCCCTTCTTTTCTCGTTTCTAATTGTGATTATTTCTTTAAAGGGTGTTATCATTTAGTCTTAACTGGATTGATGATTAATGTAATAATAGAGAGTGAAACCTTTTAGCCTTAAGAATTATGTTGTTCTGGTTCCCAAAATGAATAAGAATAAAAAATTTAAATTTAAAATTAAATTTGAAACAAAGAATAAGACGCACCACCCTGATTAAATTTCTCGGAATGAAAATTTCAAATTGAAGTCTCAGCAATGAGTAAACAATATGTTATTGTGTTTCTTGGATAGTTGGATGTTCTTGTTATGACTGTGTTAGAGAGTTAACCGGGGTGGGAAATGTCCTCCCTCTCAGCCCTCTTCCCTCTGTATTGTGTAGAACAAATCGTTTAATTTTTAATGCTTTATTACTTTCTTTTTCACTTCAGGTGCTTTCTGATTCTGAAACGGTGCGGTGGTTGAATCATGCAGTTGAAAGTATATGGCCCATATGTATGGAGGAAATTACTTCACAGAAGATTCTCCTGCCCATCATACCTTGGTTCTTGGAGAAGTACAAACCATGGACTGTCGTATGTATCGTCTTCCAATATTATATATCCCATACTATGCTTTGCATGTTTCATTGGGTTGGTCCCAAGTGCTTTTTTTAGACATAATATAGTCACCATGAATGGATCTGGTGGCTTGGTGTGACCTTTGCTCAACTGGTCCTTATTGCTATATTTTCTTTTGGTGCCTAAATATTCTGAGTTACTTAAAAATTCAATTTAAATTTTCTTGAAGTTGCAGTAATTCACGGTTTTAACATGCATCCATGTCATGTATCATTGTATAAGCAAGTGCATGTCTTGGGACAACTCATTTTTTTTTTCATAAGTAAGTTTTTTGACCCTAGGGGGGAATATGAGGTTTTGTATCACTCCGGTCCCATATTGGGAAGATGAATAGCCTATATAGAGTAGGTTTTATATAAAGATACTTATGAATGCTAAGTCGTACATTACTTACTTAGTAGGTGAAACTGGGCTTTATAATTAATTTTAGGGAAGTTTCAAATTGATTAGCTATTTTGGGGTGATAGCGCATATATGATTAGCACAGATATGATTAGCGCTTTTCTTGAATCATTATAAATAATATCAAAACCACCTAGTAACACCATGTGGTACTGAAACACTGTATGATGTGCCCTTAATAAGGATGTCAGTGGTTTAAGGGGTGGAGATAATAATACCCTGGTACCATATTGGGAAGATGAGTAGCATATATAGAGTGGGTGGTTTATAAAGACACTTATGGGTGCTAAATCCCATATTGCTTACTAGGTAGAATTAGGCTTTGTAAGTTATTTTAGGGAATCTCTAAATTGACTAGTCATTTTAGGGTAATAGCACAGTTGTAGTTAGTACTTTCCTTAAGTTGTTACAAATTTAAACGGGTGACCTCCATTTCATGAGGCATAAACTAATCTACCTTTCAATAATGCTATGAATCTATTAATTTCCGATTGAAAGGGTAATGTGGACTAACTTTGGGTTTAGAGGCATATTGGTTGTTTTTAGCATTTAACTTTGTTTGAGTAATTTTCTGAGAATTGTATATATTACTGTAAATTAATAAATAATTGTATATATCACTGTAAATTAATAAATCTCTTAAATAGGTGCTTCTTTGCAATTTGCTGTATGTGTAGGAAACCATTTGTAACTTGCATCTCTGGTGATTATGCTTGTATGTTGTCAGTTATTGATGGGATAACGGTGTTTAATACGTTTACAGAGTAAGGCAGAGGTTCAACACCTGTATATGGGAAGAAACCCACCTATGTTCACAGAAATGAGGGTTCTCCGCCAGTCTTGTGATGATGACCACTTGGTGTGTACTTACTCTATCATGTTGGACCCCTGTCTATGTATGTGATCTTCGTGGCTGCAATTACAGGTTTCAGCCAAAATGAGATTCTGCGGTGTAATAATTGCAGGTTTTGGAATTAGGGATGAATTTTGTCACAGCTGATGATATGAGTGCAATACTTGCCGTGAAGCTAAGGAAAAGGTTGGGATTTGGAATGGCGACAAAGTTGCATATAACAGGCATGCATGTTGAAGGGAAGGTATGGACTTAGATTTCTCTCATTGAAGCACTACAGAATGTAATTGTAAGATTTACATATACCTTGATTCTTATAGCTACTGAAATTGAATGACTTTAGGTAGTGGACAACATGTTATTTCTAATTTATGCAAAGCATATATTTATTTTGGATGCATAAACATGCATTTGTCTAGTGTACCTATAGGCTATAGTACATGTTTGTATGCATGAATATCAGTAGGTATGTATAATGATATTGGATTTACATTATGAACTCAAGTTGGGCATAGCCTGGAATTTTGTCTTGGAGCATCAAAGTCAAAAGCGAAAGTTTTAGCTTATAATCAACAAAAATAAAAGGAAAACTTAAATACTCCCAATGCAAAACAAATATCTATATAGTATAAGGCCCCATTTGATTTGCGGAATAGATCTCTGGAATGGAATGACTATTCCTATGGAATATGCATTCTTTTGTTTGGTAGGGGCCTATTCCTAGGAATGGTTATTCCCATGGGAATAACGATTCTTTACGAAGAGCAATACCTATTCCTCTAAAAAATGAAAGGAATATAAAAAAAATCTATTCCTTAAAGAATAGACTGTATTTTCTATATATATAAAAAAAAAACCTTATTATTTTTCATTTTATTTCAGACTTAAAAAAAAAAAACCTGAAAAGTAAAGTGCCACCCAATGGGGTGGTTGGCCACCCACAGAAGAGGCTAGGGGTGGTCGCACCACCCACGGAGCACTGTGGTGGTGGTCCCCCGAGGCGTTCGGGGGTGGTGCAACCTCCCCTGTGGCATTTCGGGGTGGCTAAGGCCACCCGAGATTTGTGCCAGGGGTGGTCACACCACCCCGGCCGCTTCTGTGGATGGCCGACCACCTGCTTTATTTTCTAGTTTTTTATTTTTTTATTTTTTATTTGAGTTGAAAAAAGAAGAAGAAATAAATAATGTGAGAATTTAAGTAATTTTGATTCAATTCTAGTTAGAACATGTATGTTGTTACTAAACTAAAGAATAGGAATAACTATTTCATTACACTCTCCTCTATTCCTAGTAATAACTATTCCCTTTCCTAATGGAATACTCATTCCGCGATAATGGCATGTTTAGGATTGTGTTGGGAAATAGAGTTTTTATATTCCAAAAGAGCTTTTAGAAAAAGTTTCAATTTCAAGTTTTTCCCAAAAATGTTTTTTAGTCTTTTTTTGGAGTAAAACAGTCAATGAATTACTTTTTGAGTTTTTTACCAAACGGACTATTTTTTTTGCTTTGCATAGCTTTTTATGCACTAAAAGTACTTTTTAAGTTCATTTAACGCAATCTCAAATAGGCTCTAAGACGCATACTTTAACAACATTCAATAAATTTAAAAAATTATAGATCAAAAGATTACATTTTTATTCAAATTGTTCTTTTCACTCTTCCATAAAAGAGAAATCTTTTATATTATTCAGTGACTTGCAAATAAAGACTACAAATTACTAGCACAAGATGCAAAGTACTCCTTTTTATTTTGTGCTTCCATGAGATCTAATATCAAAGATAAAATTGTTGTAACTTCTGGGTTTTGATTGGTTACTGTAACTGTTTGGATGATATTTTGCTTATATGATATAATACGTGTTGCTAATAGAGTTCTATGTGTACAACCATTGATGGGATTCTTTTTCAGTTGCATTTGTTGTATCTGTTGGATTTTTGGCATGTATACCTTGTGTTTTTGTTGGAACTCTGCCTAAGCTCGTGTGCGTGGGTGTTTCCTCTTCTTCTTTGGATAATCTATTACGTCGTCGGCTTGGTTATCTGTCCTGTGATTGTTTGAGTATTTTAGTTGGTAGTGGGTGGTTATGGTATTGAGTTCTTCATGATATTATAAGTAGTTTTTATGATTTAGTTTCTTCTATTCTATTGTATCTTTTGTAACGATGTCCAGTAAGTAGATGAATAGATTATGAGCTTTCCTCATACCATTTGATATCTGGTTAGGGGGATGTGGCGTTTGCTAAATAATGTAGGACATTGCTGAGTAGTTATTCTTCTTTAATCAAACAGTGATTTAGCTCTGGAGTGCTTGCTGAAAATTGAGTTGCACTACTTTATCATCAATTTTTACTTTATGGAACTTCACTTCTAGTGTCGAGTGTTTGGACATCGATACATGCCAAAATTATTTATGTGCATTATACATCATCTGAAGCAAGTCTACTCCCCCTTCTATCTTTACTTATCAAAAACAACATCTGAAGCGTGTGTTTTGGGTGTTGTTCACTGATAGTGATTGACTATGTGAAAATTGTAAACTGTTTAGAATTATCCTAGGGATTCAAAAGCAGACATCAATTTTATTTTCTTTTTTCTTTTTATCTGTGTCTGTAATTTAATGAATATATGGAATTGTTGATCTTTGCCCATGGCAACGAGATGAAATGATCTTCCATTCTTATTTATTGCACTTAGCTATGCTCTTGTTACTTTTGTAGGTCTTGATTGGGGTGAAGTTCCTTCGCACGTGGCCTTTCATCAGCCGTTTACGGGTTTGCTTTGCTGAGCCTCCATATTTTCAGATGACCGTCAAGCCTATCTTTACTCATGGTCTTGATGTTACAGAAGTTCCAGGGATCGCAGGATGGCTAGTAAGTCTATTAAATTTAACCCACTAAATGCTTGACTTCCAATTTTTTCTTTCTGTGTCTCACTTTCATATTTGCTTGTTTGCTCATTCTGTATCTAATCTTATGCAATTTTTTTAATCAGGATAAGCTTCTTTCCATTGCTTTTGAGCAGACACTTGTTGAGGTTATTTATTTATTTATTTTTGGCTCTTATGCTCAATTATTTTTCCAGTTATTCTTTATTGTTTTCCTACTGGCACAAACATCGTTTTATAAATTTTTGGTTTCTCCTGTGAGACATTTCTGAAGATCAACATTAACTTCACTGAATTCAGTTGTTACCAGTTTCATCTTATGTTAGGACTTCCTTTTCCTTTTATTTTTTTGGTGAGGAATTACTATAGATCTAAATGTTGGCAATCATTGCAGCCCAATATGCTGGTTATTGACGTGGAGAAATTTGCTTCACCACAGCCAGGTATTTTACCTCTGAAATTTAATTTCATTGGGCTTAGCACATAATTTTGGAAGAATGCTGCATTGCTTTGTGATGAGTAGATATAAATTAATATTGCATTTGACATTTTTTAAACTAACACCATTTGTATTGTATCTTAATTTGGAAAAAAAGAAGTGGGAATCTTAGGCAAGGCCCTTTGATAGCCTGGGTTTTTCGATCGACGTGACCCAAGTTCAAATTCATCCTTAAGTGGAGGGAAAAATCTTGGGCTGGGGCTAGTGTTTACTATGAGGGTGGGCTTGGGCTCTAGTGTGGGCTGTGCTGGCACAGGCCTGAGCCTCAACGGTACCGATGGGCCTCCGAGGATGTTGCCGATGGGTTCTGAACCAACCAGTGAGCAGTTGAGTGATAAGGGGGAGGGATTCTCAGAGGACAATGGTGCTATTCTTTGTGTTGACGGCATTCTACCTTCGTTCGAGGTCAATGGTGGCAAGCTTGTATCTGACAGCATCTTCTCTTCGTTGGTGGATACATTGTTGCAATCTTCTGTCCCATCCCCAATCTCAGAATTTGCCGATGGTCTTATAGTGAAGTTAGAACGTAGCTCTGGGCCCTTGGGCATGGTTTCTGTCGCAGATTTTCCAGGTCTGGGAGACTTATCTGGTGTTGGCAGTGAGTCAGCTTGTGAGGATAGCTCCGCTGATAAGGTAATCTCCAATTCTTCTGAATTGGCCATGGTGTTAAATTGGGGGGAAAATTTTTTGTTGGGGATGAATTTGCCTCCCTTGTCTTCTATACCAGAGAAACTCAAAGGGGTAGTTTAATATGGATATGGACTTGAGCTCTTCGAATAAGGTTAAGGAAAGTGGGTTGGTCTAGGGAGGGAGGATGCAAATTTCTTGGGTGATGAAGAGTCTGGATCTGTGGCTGGGCACCTGCTGGGTGTTGTATAAAGAAGTAATCCATGCTCGTGCTTTGTGTGAGCCCTTGAATTGCTGTCCCCCTGGTGTGTTTGTTAGTCCTGAATGTTCGAGGTCAACAACCTCAAGTTAGATCCTCCAGAAGGTAGAGGCTATTCGTCATTGTGTAGGATTATCTTGTGATGGTTTCGAGGAGGAATTCATGGCGTAGTTAATAGCCATTGAAGTGAATCTTAACCGGGGGAGTGGGTTTCCATCTCCAAATCAGCCAAAATTGGGGAAAGAGAATAAAAAAGATTGGCTTGTTCCACTAATTATGATTCTACGGGTGAAGGTTCTAGCAAAAGTAGGGTCAAGGAAAGGGATACCTCTAGTGTCCCATGAAGCCTAAACTGTTATCCTGAAATGTTTGAGGGTTAAATGAGGGGGAGAAGCGCCTTAGAGTGTTGTTTGGCTGGATGGAAGAGGTTGTATTTGTCAAAAGGCAAGAGGGTGACCTTAATCAAAAGTACTTTATCAAATCTGCCTACTTACTTCATGTCTCCTTTTCCCCTTCCAGTTGGTGTTGCCAGCCGCATTGAGAAGTTGCAGCAGGACTTTATGTGGTATGGTATTGTTGAAGAGTTCAAATTTCGTTTGATTAGTAGATCTAAGGTGCTGTTCTCCGCTCCCAATAAAAGGGTTAGGGGTCCGTAATTTACTTTCGTTGAACCGAACTCTCTTGGGGAAGTGGCTTTGGCGTTTTGATCATGAGAGAGAGGCCTTATGGAGGGAGGTTGTGGATTCTAAATATGGAAGCATGTGGGTTGGGTGTGGGGTGGGTATGGGGTGAGGCTATGGAAGAATATTAGGAGAGGCTGTGGGGGAGTTTTCTAGTCATACTAAATTTGAGGTTCGCGATGACTCTAGAATTAGATTCAGGCATGACATATGGCGTGGGGGATCATGCCCCCAATGTAGCTTTTCTTGACTTGGTTCAGTTTGGCTTGTTGTATGGATGCTTATGTGGTAGATCATTTAGAGTTTAATGACTCATCAATGGAATATTATCTTTCTCAAAGTGGCTCACAATTGGGAGGTGGGTTGCTTTACCCCATTATTCAATTTGTTGTACTCCTTCAGATTGAGATGAGGTGGCAAAGACAAGCTTTTTGTTAGGTTCCTTCCAAGAGAAATGCTTGATGTTAAATCTTACTAAAATCTCCTTGTTCCCTATGATAGCATTCATTTCCCTTGTGTTGGAGTATTTGGCGTAATAAGGCTCCACTGAGAGTGGCATACTTTGCTTGGTCGACTACCTTAGGAAAGATTTTAACAATGGATAATCTCAAGAAGCAACATGTTATTGTAGTTGATTGGTGTTGTATGTGTAAAAATAGTGGAGAGTCAATGGACCAGCTTTTACTATATTGTGAGATGACTAGTGCCCTATGGAATACTATCTTCAACCTTGTAAGGTTAGCGTGGGTTATGCCTAGTTGTGTGGTAGTCATTTTCGCTTGTTGGAAAGGGCATTTTGATTGGTTTTGGAATGCTGTTATGTGGAAGATGGTTCCATCTTGTGTTATGTATTGCCTTTGGCCTTTCCTCTGGGTAAGGAGAGGGAGGGTCGTTTGGGTGTGTCGGAAGATGGATGTCCGGCCTAGGATGGGTCTTCTCTGGGGGTTGATTTGTTGAAGGATTCTGAGCCGACGATTCCGGTGCATTCCCAGGCTACTTCGGTGGTGCCATATTCTCCGGGTAGGGATAGGGAGGATCCTGTCCCTGCTCTGGTGCTGGAGGAAGCTTTGGCTGAGTCTGTTCGGAACTCTACTCCGGCGATGGGCTTTCTCAGGCGGGGTTTTTTTTGGTTTGAGAACTCCTCCGGCCTCCTCTGCTCTGGACTGTAAGGTTGCTCCTGTCAAGGATAAAGGGACGTCGGCACCGGTGAATGGCATGATTCTTCAGGGTTTTTTTGGGTTGAGCTCTGCTTCTTCCAAGATTCCGGTGGTGGCTCAGGTTTGCTCTTCTCCTTCAAAGGCTCCTCCTTCGGAGGCTTTTGTGTCCTTGTTGCATTTGGCGTATTCCCGGAGGGTGAAGGAGAAGGTCGCCAAGCAGCTCCATAAAAACAAAGAGCTGCTGGCCGAGAGTGTGGGTGTTACTCAGGTTGGGGCAAAGGGCTACTCCAAAGTGGCGCTCGATGCTATGAAGTTCACTCCTGTTGTGGGGATGACTTGGGGGAGGTGAAGACAGCAAGATGTTAGACATGTTTTCTACCTTTGATAAGAGGAAGCCTTCTGTTGATGTTTCTACCCCTAAGGTTAAGGGCATGAGGGAGCTTAAAAATTTGGACTGCACCTTGTCTCCGGTGAAGTGTCAGCGTCGGCGGGGTCTCTCAGGGTCTAAAAATGATTTCTCTTTTCCCACTGAAGTGCAGTAGGGTTTTGGGATGTCAGGGCTGGTGATTGGGTTTTAGAGGTTGTTTGTTTTGGGGGTTTTGTCCCTTCGTGTTCTTGGGTCTTTGACTGGGTCCCTTTGTATATGTCTTGTATATTTAGAGGCGCTTTATGCTGTTAGGGTTTGAGTTGGCGCTCTATTACTATGTAATTATTGTGCCCTTTGGGTTTTTTGATATAAACAACATTACTTATCAAAAAAAAAAAAAAAAANCAGGGTCTAAAAATGATTTCTCTTTTCCCACTGAAGTGCAGTAGGGTTTTGGGATGTCAGGGCTGGTGATTGGGTTTTAGAGGTTGTTTGTTTTGGGGGTTTTGTCCCTTCGGGTTCTTGGGTCTGTTTTTTGGGTCTTTGACTGGGTCCCTTTGTATATGTCTTGTATATTTAGAGGCGCTTTATGCTGTTAGGGTTTGAGTTGGCACTCTATTACTATGTAATTATTGTGCCCTTTGGGTTTTTTGATATAAACAACAGTACTTATCAAAAAAAAAAAAAAAAAATGTATTGCCTTTGGAGGAAAATAAATGATTAGAGTTTTGAAGAACATGAATGGACGATGGTGGAACTAAATGATTTTTTCTTCAAGACTTTTTATCACTGGACAACTGTCTTTGACTTAACTATCTCTAACTTTCATGCTTTTCTTGACCTTTTTTCTTCTATTAGTTAGATGTTTCTCTTGCATATTTTTTTTTTGTACTTGAGTTGCGCCTGTGAATAAATTGTGTTTTACTTATCAATTTTTTTTTTTGGTGATGACATATCCTTCTCTGTTTCTTTGCATGTATATATATATGCTCAGTGATTCTAAATTTTTAATTATGCATTGATTTGAATGTCAGAGAATTGGTTCTCTGTGGATGAGAAGGAGCCTGTTGCATTTGCTAAAGTAGTTGTTGTTGAAGCATCTGACATGAAACCATCGGACCTAAATGGTTAGTTCCATTTTCGCTAGGATTAACTGTTGGTTCATAACTATACTTCTCTTATTAGTTCCGCAACATAGGCATTATGTGTCTGATAAATGAAGCAATTTTTCAGGATTGGCTGATCCATATGTAAAAGGTCAATTGGGCTCTTACAGATTCAAGACTAAGACGCAGAAGAAAACTCTGGCTCCAAAATGGCAGGAGGAATTTAAGATTCCCATTATTACATGGGAGTCGCCCAATATGCTATCTTTTGAAGTTCGTGACAAGGACCGTTTTGTCGACGACATACTCGGGTATACTTCTGAGCTTTTGGGCTATATATATGAGTAGAATGCGTAAGAGTCTGTTTTAGTTTTTAGGCAAATAAGCACCAAAGGTTCTCTCTCTCTCTCTATATATATATCATCTTTCATTCGTTCAATATAAATACAAGTATCTACACTTCTGTCTGTGTTGTGTGAGCTTGTGTGCATGTCTTCCTACATGTATTTGAGGCCCCTGATACTCTTCAACAGTTATATGCTCATGTTCACTTCTATATTTTACCGTCAAACATGTATTTTCTAAGAACGCGCTCATAATAATTACAAACATATTACCAAAGGCCTTTCGGTCAAATGGCACTTCAAGCCCTCATAGTAAGTATGAGGCAGTACATGAGGCCTTGGGTTCAAGGCCCCTGGAGAGCATGAGTTGCCAATATATGACAAGCACATAACATTACATCTATTACTTACGACAATAAGCAAAAATGTTTTATGATCTGGATCTGGATGGTGCACAGTTGAATCATCAAATTGGTGACCAACCATCATGTTCTGATCTATTTTTGTGTGGTTCTGATGGCTCTGATCTATTATTGTAAGTTCCTACTAAATGGTCCATTTTTTCTATATATTGTTCTCCTTGATACCCGACAACTTGTTCTGCAAATGATGTATTCCTTATTGGACATACTAACCCTCTTCCTATTTACAGAGACTGTTGTTTGAACCTTAATGATCTTAGGGATGGCCAGAGACATGACATTTGGTTGCCTCTTCAGAATATTAAAATGGGGAGATTGCATCTTGCAATTTGTGTCCTTGAAGACAATCAAAAGGTACTGTTTTCATTTTCTCTCGTTTTATTTTTTTCTACCGAAGAATAATTGGGAAAAAGGGGGTCTGTTTTAAAGAGTGATAATAATCTGCGACATAATATCCACAGGGGGATGATCATCCATGGGACCAAGAAACATTGAACGTGGAAGATAAAAGAAATTCCTTTACGAGTGAGACTGCTACCAAAGGTTCTTTCTCATCTGTATCATCAAAAAAGTCTCAAAGAGTGGCAGATAGTTTTGAGCCCATTGATATTGAAGGGCATAAAGATACTGGGATATGGATCCATCACCCAGGAAGTGAAATTTCACAAATATGGGAGCCTAGGAAAGGAAAGACTCGGCGCATTGATACCGAAATTCACGGGGAGCCTAATGGTTCCATGAGCATCCTTAATGAAGCAGCATCTGGATCCTCTAAAAATGACACCAGCAGCACTGACGAAAATCCTGATGATAATCGTCCAATGAAATCAGTTCGGAGAGGCCTAAAGAAGATAGGTTCAGTATTTCACAGGAGTCCCAAAAAGGAGGATCACACCGACAACTTCGTGGAGGCTGTTCCGTCCCCACATATTAATATTAGGGCAGTCAATGAGAAGGAGATTGGCATGACGTTTGTTGTGGACGACGACCATCGTGTACCTGCCTCTGATAAGAATTCCAAAGAAGAGAGTGCAAGTCTTGACGGCAATGGTCCAGATAGCCCAAGCAAAGGAAATATGAAAGATATGGCAAAGAGTTTTCTAAAACAGGCTGGGAAATCTGCTCGTGGCATAAAGCATGCACTTTCCCGGAAAGGATCAAAAACATCTCGAGGTGAGACATTGGTAGGGACAGAGAGAGATAGAAGTATAGCAGAGTCCGACTCTTCTGATGATGAATCCAATTGTTCCCCTGGGGCTGAAGGGATTACAATTGAAGGGATTCCAGTTACTTCCAAAGCCGCCGATGAATCCAGTTGTTCCCCTGAGGCTGAAAGGATTAGAATTGAACGGATTCCAGTTACTCCCAAGGCCATATCCTCTGGCAACGGAAACGATTCGTTAAATTCCGAGGAACATGCGGTTCAGACGACTGAAGATGGAATAAACACAGAAGGCCCAAAAGAAAATGAAGGTCTTAAAGAGTTGGATAGGAAATATGACAAGAAGGGCAGCCCTGATAGTCATGGTGATGAAGTGGAAGAGTCCTTAGAACCCAAGCTTGCTGGAGTGGATTTGGAGGGAGAGAAAAGATAGAATGATGGGTGGACAGTCAAAAAGATAGCCTCGTAGTGATCTTATTGTGGGGCATGTGAGAGAAGAATCTGTGAATTTTGAATTTTATGCTTGCTCTCTAGTTCACATTTTGATGCTCTAGGTTTGGTGGATCTTGTGTGCAAAAAAGAAAAGAAACGAAAAGAAAAGAACAATATATAGTTTTATAGTACATTGTTGATATTGAGAACACACCTTTTGAATGGCACTATTATATAACAAGGTTTTGGTGAGGATAAAAGGTCACATTTCTGCTTTCATACTAGTGAGTTTTCACCTTTTTCTTTTTAATTTGTTTTGAGTTGCTTGAGAAATGAGTTTTGTTTTTTGTTTTTTTTTTCCCCTTAGTGAGAAATGAATCAGCTGTTTATCTCTCTCTGTCTCTCTCCCTCCCTCTATATATATATGACATTGTAGCAAGCATTGGGGGCATGGTTTTCAAACACCAAATTCTCCGCAGGCAGTTCTGAAGCCTACATAATTAAGTCCAACAGGCTCATCTTTGAATACTGTTAGAAGAGTTATTAGTATTAGGGTTTTGAGTCATTAGGGTTTCAAGGGTAGTTTAGTATTTATGTCATTAAGGTTTAGCCTATATATTTGTTATGTTTGTATTAGGTCAAAAAAGCTTAAATAATATAGAGAGGCGGCAGCCTCCATCTCTTTCCCCCTCCTACAAATCTTAACATGGTATCAGAGCTTGTTTCGATTCTTGGATAATCTATCGTTGGGTTTTTCTCTTGTTGGCGATAGCATTGCCCGTGTGGGCTAAGCCCACACGGACAGTACCTTCATAGATCTCTATAGCAGTTTTTTGTTCTTGTTTTATGGAGACCGAAACACTTTCTAGTGAAAAAAAAAAGGTTTGTTTTTGGTGGTCTGTGTTGCTGGCTGGCGTGTTCTGTGGTGGTTTTCTGTCTTGTCTGTGGTGGCCGGCGAAGTTGCAGTAGCCATCGAGAAAAAAAATAATCCGGCTGATTGATGTTTGGGTTGTTGAAACGTTGATTTGCGTTCAACGTTTGAGTTTGTTGTTGCTGTTTTTGAAGTGGCCGACCTGTTTTGCATTTTCCGGCAAGTCTCCAACGATGCTCCGGTGAAGTTTTTTTTTTTTTTTTTTTTCCAGTAGCTGTTTTCCGGCGAATCTCGTTGGTTAATCATGTGAAAAAAATTTGTTGTTTGTTGTTGGTGATTGATGTATCCGACCGGCCTTGGATTTTCTGGCGAGAACCGATCAAGTCATCTTTGCATCCGACCGGCCTTGGTGTTTTTCGGTGTGAACCAATCCCAAGATCATTGCATCTGACCGGCCCTGGATTCTTCGGCGAGAACCGATCAAGTGATCGTTGCATCCGACCAACCTTGGTGTTTTTCGGCGAGAACCGATCAAATGGTTGTTCAAGTTTCCGACGAGTTTTCGACTGGCGTTTAAGTTTTATTTAATTATCTTGTTATTTGTATTGTGTGTTCCAAGCTATTCCAGCTTGAGGGGGAGTATTAGAGTATGTTTTTCTAGTTGTCTTTCGTAGTTGTTTTCCATTTGCTTGTACATTCCAAGTTGGATTCATATGATGTATATGCTCCAATTTGAGGGGGAGTGTTAGAAGAGTTATTAGTATTAGGGTTTTGAGTCATTAGGGTTTCAAGGGTAGTTTAGTCTTTATGTCATTAGGGTTTAGCCTATATATTTGTTACGTTTGTATTAGGTCAAAAAAGCTTAAATAATATAGAGAGGCGGCAGCCTCCATCTCTTTCCCCCTCCTACAAATCTTAACAAATACTAAGCTATACGACCAGTAAAAGAAGGAAATAAAAAAAATTCAAAAATGGAAAAAAAGAAAGAAAAAAATAATGAAAATGAAAAAGGACATGGCCTTATCATCCGTTTCACATATTAGTCATCCTTGTCTTTCCAATATTGGTGAAGCTTTGGCTGCTCGCGCTACAATTTTTTTTTTTTTTTTTGGTGTTGAATTCTCTTCAGCTTGATAGTTTTATTATCAAAGGTGACTCTAATGGAGTTATTCTGGCTGTCCAGCATCCTTGACTTTTCCAAGATGGGAGGATCTCCCTTATTATCTTTGATATCCTTGATGCTATTCTAGACTACTCTTCATGGAAAGCTACAAAAGTCAATATATAGAAGTATAAACTTTTGTGCTCATTCTGTGGCATGTTTGGCCACAGCCAGATCATTTTATGGCCACATTCCTATAGCTCCTCCCGCTATCCCTTTTGTTCCTATTGTAAGCAAGAAAGACCCTCCTTTCCCGTGTAGTTTGGTTTGGTTGTTCTATATAAAGTCTCCATTGGTTCTTCCCTTCTTTGAATAGAAACTAGCATAATAGACAATTCAAACTGAAATTGTTTTCTCTGTATATTAAGTCACTACAAGCATTTGGCTCATTAGTGGCGACACATTGCTGCTATGTCGCTACTAATGATCACTTTGTCGCTGCTATTTGTGGTTGCAAGTAATCCGACGCTAATGATAAATAGCGGCGACTTTTAGGGGTTGCTGCTAATGATCACTCAACAGGGGTGACATTTCTTGCCACTAATAAATTTTTTTGTCGACGCTAAAAATAGTTTGAAATGACCACCAAGTCACCGCTAATGATATAACATTAGCGGTGACCACCGAGTCACTGCTACTGACATATCATTAGTGGCGACATTGTAGTCGCCGCTATTTAAAATATCATTAGCGGCAACTTGGTATGGTATGTCATTAGCGGCGACAATGAGAAAAAAAAAATGTTATGTCATTAGCGGCAACAATCATGTCGCCGCTAATGATATGAAAAAAAAAAAGAGGGAACCATCCAACTATATTTACAGAATTAACTATTCTAGTTATTGATACAGAAGACTTGGTCCTATCAATATATTTGAGATTATGTTAGATGCATCAACATCTCTCTATTTAGCTGATTCAGAAAGTGGTGTAGCAGCATCCTGAAGGTCACAGTTTAAAAATCAGGCATATGTAACATATAGATGCTGAAAAAAAAAANCTGGAAACCATTTTACGTCGAAGTAAACGGAGCCTTAGTGAGAAATGAATCAGCTGTTTATCTCTCTCTGTCTCTCTCCCTCTCTATATATATATATGACATTGTAGCAAGCATCGGGGGCATGGTTTTCAAACACCAAATTCTCCGCAGGCAGTTCTGAAGCCTACATAATTAAGTCCAACAGGCTCATCTTTGAATACTAAGCTATACGACCAGTAAAAGAAGGAAATAAAAAAAATTCAAAAATGGAAAAAAAGAAAGAAAAAAATAATGAAAATGAAAATGGGCATGGCCTTGTCATCCGTTTCACATATTAGTCATCCTTGTCTTTCCAATATTGGTGAAGCTTTGGCTGCTCGCGCTACAATTTTTTTTTGGGTGTTGAATTCTCTTCAGCTTGATAGTTTTATTATCAAAGGTGACTCTAATGTAGTTATTCTGGCTCTCCAGCATCCTTGACTTTTCCAAGATGGGAGGATCTCCCTTATTATCTTTGATATCCTTGATGCTATTCTAGACTGCTCTTCATGGAAAGCTAGAAAAGTCAATATATAGAAGTATAAACTTTTGTGCTCATTCTGTGGCATGTTTGGCCGCAGCCAGATCTTTTTATGGCCACATTCGTATAGCTCCTCCCGCTATCCCTTTTGTTCCTATTGTAAGCAAGAAAGACCCTCCTTTCCTGTGTAGTTTGGTTTGGTTGTTCTATATAAAGTCTCCATTGGTTCTTCCCTTCTTTGAATAGAAATTAGCATAAAAGACATTTCAAACTGAAATTGTTTTATCTGTATATTAAGTCACTACAAGCATTTGGCTCATTAGCGGTGACACATTGCCGCTATGTCGCTACTAATGATCACTTTGTCGCTGCTATTTGTGGTTGCAAGTAATCCGACGCTAATGATAAATAGCGGCGACTTTTAGGGGTTGCTACTAATGATCACTCAACAGGGGTGCCATTTCTTGCCGCTAATAAATTTTTTTGTCGACGCTAAAAATAGTTTGAAATGACCACCAAGTCACCGCTAATGACATAACATTAGCGGTGACCACCGAGTCATTGCTACTGACATATCATTAGTGGCGACATTGTAGTCGCCGCTATTTAAAATATCATTAGCGGCAACTTGGCATGGTATGTCATTAGTGGCGACAATGAGAAAAAAAAAAAAAATGTTATGTCATTAGCGGCAACAATCATGTCGCCGCTTATGATATGAAAAAAAAAAGAGGGAACCATCCAACTATATTTACAGAATTAACTATTCTAGTTATTGATACAGAAGACTTGGTCCTATCAATATATTTGAGATTATGTTAGATGCATCAACATCTCTCTATTTAGCTGATTCAGAAAGTGGTGTAGCAGCATCCTAAAGGTCACAGTTTAAAAATCAGGCATATGTAACATATAGATGCTGAAAAAAAAAATGCATAAACCCATAATTTAAGTCAACAACAACACACCAGGGCAGGCAATAAGAGAAGAACTAAGTATAGACAATTAGCACATGGAACTATTTACAGTGAAGAAACTAAAGCAGGAGTTTTGGCTCAAACTGCCTGTGGTGCTGACAACTGTCTTATTTTGAATAGTTAAGCTGTGCATTTTGAAAATTTCTGCTAAGCAAGAGTCAACTGCCTGTGGTATTGACACCTGTCTACTTTTAGTTAAGCTGTGCATTTTGATAACACTGTGCTTTTTGAATTAAATGATGCGTTTCAAGTCAGTGCCTTTCAAAAGTGGTAGAACAAAATGGTGAATAACAAAGTGGGCGTTTTAAAATGCTCTGAAGTGCATAGGAGAGATTTGTACTAATGGAGCACTAACATAGCAATAAGAAATAAAATACATAACACTAATAATAGAAAGCACTAACAGAGAAGAGAGTTCATTGGAGAGATTAGCAGAGATTGAGAGTAGAACGTTCATAGAGTCCACTGGCCGTGAGATTTGAGCTAAGATTTGCAGAGATTGAGCGCACTAATAGAGAAGTGGACCACTAACCTATCAATAAGAAATAAGAAATTAAATATAGAAGAAATAGTTTACTAACATGTACTAATTAATAGAGACTTCTAACACAGCAGAGATCGAGAAATCTGAATCATACATGACAGCAAGTAAGTCATTGATCTCCTTCGTTTCAGTTTTATTTCCTAAAATTCAGTTTATTTCTTGAATTTTGTGTTAGTTTTATGTTTCAATATATTGTATTTTGTAACAGGAATTTAACTACAAAAGTTTCTATCGCAGTTCAATTTAAAAGTTAAATTCTTAAAACAAATGATGATCTTAAAGCTCTTGACGAAAATAAAAAATCGTGATTTAGTTTCTTGACTGTAAATTAAATCAGAAGACAAATTCTTAAAACAAAATATATTATACAAAGATTACGTATTGCTGAGTTCGATTACCAGTGAAAGCGCTTTCTATTTCTCTTTCTCGGACTCCATCTCGCTTTCTCAATGAATGCAAATCTCACTTCCTCAATCTCTGCAACTATATATATATATATATCTTTCTTATTATGCTGATTTATAGTGTGAATGCCCACAACTCTCAACTAAGCTTATTTTATCTGTGTGAGAGAGAAAGAGTAGGAGGCAGGAGTCGGAGACAGTCGTGGGAGAGAGAATTTTTGTTTATAATTTAAAATTTTTTATGTTTTTTTTAAATATTAAAAAATAAATATAAACGACTGAATTTTGTTTTTCTTAAAAAACGTGAAGCTTGCACATGAGACCTTTTTTTTTGGTTATAGGAAGACAATTCGGTTATGAGTCTTTACAATTCGGTAAGTATCAATTATTGAAGTTTTATTTCTTAAGTTCATTGTGCTTCTAAAAAATTATAGAATTTCGTTTTTTTTTTTCAAGAAATAATTTTTCCCTATTGTCTTTTCTTCTCTTTAGCAGCTGCCATCCATAAAAAATGTTTTAAACATCTTCTGTTCGAATCTCACTCATCGACTGTTAACTCATATACTCTGATATTCTGCTAGCCTAATTAAATCATCATATTTCTTAAATTACTTAATAAAATAATCTAAAAATAATATCTCATAAAAATTAAAACTTATGATATAATAAGCTCAACCCAATATTCAAAGTTTAATTTGTGCTTAAAAAAAACGTGAAACGCTTTATATTATAGAAAAATTTTATTCTAAATTTTTTAAGAGCCGCACATGGTATTAATTTTTAAAATTTTTTGTTAAAAAAACGTGAAACGATTCTTTTTTTTTTTTAATTTTATTTTTTAAAACGATATTTTTAATTTTTAGAAAAAAAAATCTTATTTCTCAAGACTTTTTTTAAAAAAGTTTGAAGTTATTTAATTTATTAATATTAAAAAAAAAAAAAACATTTGTTGTCTTATTCATAAAAAAAAACATGAGTTTTGTCTGCTTTGTTGGCTTGAAATTCCCTACAAACTAAATGCGTCAATCTCACCATGTTATTTATGTATTATTACATTCAGCCTCTCTCAATGAGTTTAATAAACATAAACATCTCTTATACTCTACAGGAATTTCTTCTCTATTTTGAATTGTGACTGGGAGTTAGTTTCTAAGCAGTTTAACAAACATAAACTTTCTCTCTACTCGGAAAGTCTCATTTGTTGAAGCTTTATTTCTTAAATTCATTGTGTTTATGATTCTTTATAGGTTATAATTGTCTTTTGTTTATGCTGTCAAGTTTCAATTTTTTAGTTAAAATGTTTGTTTCATTCCATCTGTTACTGTTAGTGTCGTTTTTAAGTAATATATTTTAGCTACGACTTGCTATTTGCTATTTGTTTATATTACAATATTATGTATGCAATTTCTTGAATTAATGTTTTATACTTTTTAGTTAAAATATGATATTAATTCTATTATTCTACTTAAATTTATTTAATGTCATTACTTTTTATAATTAATTATCAAATGTTGTGCACAATATTTTTAATTCATAATTGCTATTTAATATGATTCAATTATTCATATCTGTTTCACAATTTTACAATAGAAACAAAATGGAAAATTCAAGATTGGCACGACAAACAAGACGAATGATTATGGATAATAAAACGAAACAACGTCGTATTAGTGATATTGGAAGTGACTCTATCCAACTTAGGAGTTGCGATAGCACTCAACCAACAGATTCGACTGGTCAAAGTTTCACAGAATGTGGATCATGCTATAATACAGACAATGAAGATATTCCAAGTAAATTATCTATTAAATTTATTAGATTAGTATAAATAAATAAATAAATTTGACCAAATATTTGTGTCTTTTTCTTCCCCATTTCATACAGGAAAATTTACTGAACCTTGGAATTTTGGATCACCTTCTTATGAATGTCATAATTGTTGTGCAAGAGTTTGGTATGAAGAAAGAACAGAAAAGTCTAAGAGACCTCCTAATCCTAAATTTTCTTTATGTTGTATAGATGGCCAAGTGAAGTTATCTTTGCTTAAGAAACCACCTATTGTTCTTGAAGAATTGCTAAACCCGGTTGTAGGCCAGCGTTCAAAAAAATGTAAGACACAATGTCATGTTCGCTATGACATTATAAGGAGTTATAATGTCATGTTCGCTATGACATCCATGAGTGGAAAAGTAGATCATAGAATTAATGATGAAAAAAGTCCTTATATTTTTCGACTTAATGGTCAAAACCATCATAGAATTGGAACACTACTTCCAGCTGATGGATTAAGCCCCATTTTTGCACAACTATATTTTTATGATATCGACAATGAAGTTCCAAATAGAATTAATGCCTTGAATCACTCTGACAATAACATTGATCCCTCTATTGTTGATGCCTTAGTCCGAATGCTAGATGGATCAAATATGTTGGTTAGGACATTTTGCATGGCTAGAGACCGTTTTAGAGGAGATAATATCCACCGCTTAAGATTACGTTTAATTGAGTCACGATCAACAGATGGAAGAGTGCAAAATCTTCCCACATGTTCTGTGGGAAGATGTATATGATGAAAATCAAAAGAACACATTAAAAAGAAAAACTTGACCTATATCTTAATTTAAGTTTTTACACTTTTTTATTGATCAAAGTCTTGTTGAGAATCTCTTTTTCTTTTGCAAAGCAACTTGATAGGAATGTTACATCATCAAATTCTATATCTTCAATAGGTAAGGAAAAAGACATGGAAGAACTTTGAGTCGATGTTTGTTCATCTTCATTTTCAATCCCCCGAAGCATTGTAGATGGAGGCATTCGTTGGTTTCCTGTAAGAATTAAATTTCATTAGAAGATGCATAAATTATGTAGGAAAATAATGTCTAAACAAATATATATATATATATATATTTATATATAATGAAAGGTTACCTTTTGAATATTTGAAACATGTGGTTCAAATATTCTTTAAACAGTATAAATCTCACATCCTCTTTTCAAATTATAGTCGGTAAGGCGCAATTGAAATATATGTTCTTTTGAAACATTTGTTTTAATTTCTCTTAGTAAGATATTGCCACTCAAATTCTGTATAAATATAAAATAGCATAAAGTTAAAAGAAGTTAAAATATGTTGTATATTTTTTTTTTTTTGGTTTATGCATTGGCAATGAGAATTTGTAAGTTTATTGTTACCTCCTCATATTGCTTGTTTGCAAGTTCATTTGCAGTTTTGCCTATAAGTTGTTCAACCTCTTTGTCAAACATAATAAATGTTGTTGAATTAGTTGTATCATATACTTTTATTTGTATTCTATACCTGTTTCATTTCGAAATTGATTAGTAGTAGTAACTATATATATATATACACAATAGAATTTTTTTTTACCTTGGTACATAATATTTAGGTTCTGCATTACAACATTCCCACCAAAAAGATCCTCTTATAGGCTTAACCTTCTTCCACGTAAGACACCAAGTATAGTACCATCCAAACTTAGTGTCTATTCTATTGACTTTGCATAAACATGTAATTAAAATTTCCTCAATAATAAGTTTATTTTAAATAAAATAAAATAAAGCATACAATATTATTGATATTATAGTTTAAGACTAAGATTTTAGGACCTCATACCTTTGAGGGTGTTTGGCAAATGACAACACATTCCCGCACAAAGAATAACAATGCACTATTCATGAATTAAAAATAATAAATGATTGGTATGGGAAAATGAAAAAGTGGTATTGAAAAGTGAAAAAATTTGTTTTGTAGTTATTTTTTTTATTTGAATAGTAAATGATGTGATATAAAAAGTGAATGATTTGATATATTTTTTTTTTTGAAAAAAATGAAGTTAATAGTGTGGTGGAATGTATTGTAATGGGGTGTAAGTTAACAAACAAGGCCTTTGTCTCTCATGCCCAATGCATTTGTTTTATTTCAGTAATTGTTTTTCTATTATGCAAAGCTAGTTCTTTGTCTGGTATCATTGGTGGCCGTTCTTCCTTCAATTCCTTAACTTTTGTTATCGTGAAATTTTTCAACCTATTCATTAAAGACAAAAATTGATTTTTTTTATTATTTTTATTTTTTAATAATACATTTTGTTAGTATTTGTATTTGTCAAGAACTCTAGAAACTTCAGGAATTTTAAGGTTGATGTACACCCTTGTTGCACTAGTTGACGATAAATTATATTCGCCAACAAAATTTTCAAAGAGAAATCCATTAATATATGCAAAATTAAATACACATTATGTGATTTTTAAATATAGTGAATAAAACACTTACCTTTATAAGTTTTCACAGTAGTTGAGGTTACTATTACGATGATTGAACTTGTATTATCATCTATTTGCAGTGCTATATTTCCCCATAAAGTTACATGCAAATATATGTTTCTGACATAGTAAATAATTAAGTTAGTATCTCTATTTTTACTTTCTATTTTCTTTATTTGATATAAAGTTATGGTTTTTAGGATTCAATAGATCATTGTATTTGACATAAAAATAAAATTATGGCTTACTCTTCTAGTAACAACCGGATTTTTGTTTGGCGATTTTTTACATTAATCTCCTCCTGATTCTAGTCTACCAATTACATCTGTAAATGAACGAAATTGATAAATAAAGTTAGTATTGAATTTTGATTTTGTATAATATGTGAATATATTTTAAAATACATGAAAATAAAGGATTGATATACCAGTCAAATAAGTAACGTCAATGCAACGACTCTTTATAGTTTCATAATTTGTCAATTCAAATCCATGTTGAGGTATGGAATGATCTACTCCATTGATCTTAGAGATTGATGTTGTCGACATAAAAATAATTTTAACATGGTTATGCACCGAACGATACTTTGCTCTATATTCCTTGACTATAAAATCTTTGATGGGATAAACACATCCTTCAATGAAGACGGGTTGAAAAAGCTGAGCGAAATTCTTTCTATTACGATATGCAGTATTATCTGATATTGGCGATAATACTGCATATCATGATAGAAAGAATTTCGCTCAACTTTTTTTTTTTTTTCCTAGGGAACACTAATACATGCATGTATTAGAAAGAATTTCGCTCAGCTTTTTCAACCCATCTTCATTGAAGGATGTGTTTATTCCATCAAAGATTTTATAGTCAAGGAATATAGAGCGAAGTATCGTTCGGTGCATAACCATGTTAAAATTCTTTTTATGTCGATAACATCAGTATCTAAGATCAATGGAGTAGATCATTCCATACCTCGCCATGGATTTGAATTGACAAATTATGAAACTATAAAGAGTCGTTGCAATGACGTTACTTATTTGATTGGTATATCAATCCTTTATTTTCATGTATTTTAAAATATATTCACATATTATACAAAATCAAAATTCAATACTAACTTTATTTATCAATTTCATTCATTTACAGATGTAATTGGTAGATTAGAATCAGGAGGAGTTATTGAGGAGATTAATGTAAAAAATTGCCAAACAAAAATTCGAAAAATCCGGTTGTTACTAGAAGAGTAAGCCATAATTTTATTTTTATGTCAAATACAATGATCTATTGAATCCTAAAAACCATAACTTCATATCAAATAAAAAAAAATAGAAAGTAAAAATAGAGATACTAACTTAATTATTTACCATGTCAGAAACATATATTTGCAAGTAACTTTATAGGGAAATACAGCACTGCAAATAGATGATAATACAAGTTCAGTCCTCGTAATAGTAACCTCAACTACTGTGAAAACTTATAGAGGCAAGTGTTTTACTCACTATATTTAAAAATCACATAATGTGTATTTAATTTTGCATATATTAATGGATTTCTCTTTGAACATTTTGTAGGCGAGTATAATTTATCGTCAACTAGCGCAACAAGGGTGTACATCAACCTTAAAAATCCTGAAGTCTCTAGAGTTCTTGACAAGTACAAATACTAACAAAAGGTATTATTTTCACAAAAACAAAAAAACAAAAAACAAAAAAACTAATCAATTTTTGTCTTTGATGAATAGGTTGAAAAATGTCACGATAACAAAAGTAAAGGAATTGCAGGAAGAACAGCCACCAATGATACCAGACAAAGAACTAGCTTTGCATAATAGAAAAAACAATTGCTGAAATAAAACAAATGCGTTGGACATTAGAGACAAAGGTATGAGCTCTTGATCAAGTCTAATTCTAAAATCTTACATCTTAAACTATAATATCAATAATACTGTATGCTTTATTTTATTTTATTTAAAATAAACTTATTATTGCAGGAAATTTTAATTACATGTTTATGCAAAGTCAATAGAATAGACACCAAGTTTGGATGGTACTATCTTGGGTGTCTTACATGCAAGAAGAAGGTTAAGTCTATAGGAGGATCTTTTTGGTGTGAACGTTGTAATGCAGAACCTAAATATTCTGTACCAAGGTAAACAAAAATTTCTATTGTAAATATATATATAGTTACTACTACTAATCAATTTCAAAATGAAACAGGTATAGAATACAAATAGAAGTATCTGATACAACTGATTCAACAACATTTACTATGTTTGACAAAGAGGTTGAACAACTTATAGGCAAGACTCCAAATGAACTTACAAACAAGCAAGATGAGGAGGTAACAATAAACTTACAAATTCTCATTGCTAGTGCATAAACAAAAAAAAAAAAAAAAAAAATACAACATATTCTAACTTCTTTTAACTTTATGCTCTTTTATATTTATACGGAATTTGAGTGGCAATATCTTACCAAGAGCTATTGAAACAAATGTTTCAAAAGAGCATATATTTCAATTGCGCCTTACTAACTATAACTTAAAAAGAGGATGTGAGAATTATACCGTTTCAAGAATATTTGAGCCACATGTTTCAAATATTCAAAAGGTAACCTTTCATTTATATATATATATATATATATATATATATTTGTCTACACATTATTTTCCTACATAATTTATGCATCTTCTAATGAAATTTAATTCTTATAGGAACTCCAATAAACCAACGAATGCCTCCATCTACAATGCTTCAGGGGACTGAAAATGAAGATGAACAAACATTGACTCAAAGTTCTTCCATGTCTTTTTCCTTACCTATTGAAGATATAGAATCAGTTGATGATGATGATAACATTCCTATCAACTTGCTTTGCAAAAGAAAACGAGATTCTCAACAAAATACTTTGATCAATAAAAAAGTGTCAAAACATTAATTAAGATATAGTTCAAGTTTTTCTTTTTAATGAGTTCTTTTGATTTTTTTTTAAAAATTTGAAAAGAAGACAACATTAAGATTTTTGTAAAATTTTCATCTCCTCAATATCTATGTTTGCAATAACCAAGGTCAAATTAGAGTTATGTTTACAATAATTAAGACGAAATTAGAGCTTAAGATGTACTGGAGCTTGCAATATGCTATAGGCCTATGACACATGCATATAATTAACAACAAGAAGCCTTGGTGCTTCACTAATATAACTAATTTAATATTTTTATTACAAACATCCCACACCAATATTTTAATATGTTCTTTTTTCTTTTATTCTTTAATTTGAATTAAGACAACATTCAATTTTACTATTATAATTTAATTATTACAATTTATTCCCGCGCCCGCGCATAGCGCAAGTTCTATGCTAGTTATCATTTGAACAAGAGCTAATTGCCAAGTATTTCATGGAATTTACACACCCAATATCAGAACTTAATGATATTCAATCACTTATGGATTACAGTTTTCACATTTCATCAAGTCCAGGTTTCGACATATTTTAGCTAACTTAAGGTTAGTGCATCAGGGCATTGACAAAACTTCGCATGCTGTTGCTTCCTACATGAACTTCTCCACTTTTATTTCTTAAGACCCAGAAAATGTAAGCTTTTTATTGACAATGAAGGCAAATATATTAACGGGCTATATCAAGACATCAAATTTTCAGTATGACCAACACAAATTTCAAAACCAAGTTAAGATTCTGCTTTTCCTCGCATGAAATTACCAACCCAGTAACCATGGTCGCTGCATTTGACTGTTAAATAATTTCTGTATATGGAACTTTACCCTTTTCTGATATGATCCTAAATTATTCGCAATATAGCCAAAATGATTCAAGCATGGGACATAACTCTACAGTATTGGCGCATTGATAAGCAGAATATTTACGATTTTAATTCAACATGAAAGGGGCTAATGAAATGCATCCAAGAGTCAAAAGGTGACTTAACCAATTATATTTCAAATACCAAAAACACAAAGGAAAACCATCTTGATCCCAGGACAAGAACTCATGTGAGCAATTAAATGGGAAAAACAAGAAGAAGCAGCTCTTACCATCCAAATAACTATCCGGGATGTTCCCAACAGTGCTCAAGATATTAACTTCCATAAGTTATGAACTATTCTAGTATTAAATGGAATTAACTTCCACCACCAAGTAAATGACAATGGGATTGAAATAATCTACTTCTTGTTATTTGAGTCCTTTAGCACCACAACTCCTTGCATATCTTCTTCTCGTGCCATCCTGTATACACTTAAAAATGAAATGTTGTTATATAATATTAATCTCTTGCATTGTTTACTCAATTTGATAAACATGTCAAGAGAGGTTCACTAATTGAAAGTTCTTAAACAAAAAATTGTTTGAAGTTTTTACCTTTTAACACAAACCAAATTTGTTATAATCTTTATAATATTAAAACAAGTTCAACAAAGTACAACCAAAGCTCCCTTCAAGTTCTTAAACAAAAAACTATTTGAAGTTCTTACCCTCTAATACAAACCAAATTTGTTATAATCTTTATAATATTAAAACAAAGTTTTAAACAAAATACAACAAAAGCTCCCTCAGATGTTGCTTTCGCTTGCTTGATATCCATAAGAGCTCCCCCCAAGTCTAGGAATAATAGAATTCATATCATAATCAATTATCTTTCTAACAATTACTTGATATGTGTGTGAAATTTTTTTTTTAAAAAAAAATTAATTAAAAAATTAAAAAAAATTAAAAAGTGATAGGCAAGATTCTCTTACCCTCCAAGATGTTCTAATACCATATCCATTTGTGCTTGCAAAGCAGCTTGAGATGCTTTTAATTCCTTAATTTCTGCCATCATAGTAGCTTGAGATTCCTGCATAGCAGCTTGTGATTCCTCCAACTTATCATATTTCTCTAGTAATTCAGCTAGTTTCCTCTCAGTTTCTAGTTGTTTAGCCCTGCATTCATCATGGTTGTGAAGCTGGGCAGCATAGCATGCTGTTGAGGAACTTGACCGGGTAGGTATGGCACCACAACCCTTTCCTTTAACATGACTTGAGCAATGTCCCCCTAGCACCTTTTTTAATACAATGTCTTCTTGGCTGGTATTCACGCTGTTGGAGTTTGCTATTGATTCCATTTCATTATGCACAAGCCATATAAACCTCAACTAAATAAGTCATGCAAGTTCATTAGACATATTTATCATGAGTAAACATTTCATTCATTTACATATGCATTCTCAGCGTATTCACTCACCAAACATGGATTTAAATAGTACAATAGACTCTACTCACCTAGATAATTGTCATAGACAGATAAGTACTACGAGATTCCTACCAATTCTCTTAATGAGAGTACTTTGTTGAAATAAATTGCTACTCGATCTCCCACTTGGAGAGTCTTTTTATTCTAATACTAGTACTATTACTATCCTAATAAGGTTTAATAACCCTCAAAATTTATGATTACATCATGAGAAATGCTATTTCGTATTCCTTTATCCTTCTTCTATCCTTCTCCGTTAAGGTGACATTGTAAATCCACCTTTGGATTTACTATGATACTGTCCTAATAGTTAATAAGGGACTGCTACTCTCCTGCATTCACTCAAAGCTAACTTTGCTATCAAGGAGGCTTTTAAAGTACAAGATTCAAGTCGATGTGTATGAGTCAAAGTAATAATTAGGGATTTCCAAAGTAAACACTCTTTAGACCCAAGAGTCCGAACAGGCAAGTAGTAACAAACAGGATTAAATAAATAAATTTTTTGTCAAAATTATGAGCAAACCTCTGTTTGGTTGCAATAGAAAATTTAGGAAAAATATATATAAAACAACCGAAAAGCCACAAACTATATATATATATAAGAACCGTCAGATTCAATCAAACAAATGAGATGCCCCTTTTCTCATATACCAAACAGCAGAAAATTAATGGGATTCAAATTGAATTTTACCCATTAGACTTCAAACTTCCCCGCAACCCAAAAACGCCTATTATTCTGAATCTCAAAACATCCAGCCATTATTTGAAACCCCAAACCCCACCTTTCATCAATTTTCTCAGCACCCAAGCAAGGATTAACATTTAGAAAAAATAAATAATAAATAAAAATAAAAAGGTCAGAAATATTTAGTGAATATTACGTGACATCTAGCCTTGGGCTTTTAACTAAACTGGTCTTAAAATCAAATTTCACCCCAAAATAGGTTGCTAAAGCTTGGGAGACATACATACCTGGGACAACTCTGCGGTTGCTCAAGCAACGGCAGATTTGGATCTGAAAACCACCAAAGATTTTAAATTGATTCACGCACAATATACGAAAATTAGAAGAGGGCGAAAATGGACTGTCAGAGCTGGATCGCTGAGTCGCTGGAGATGAGTCGAGGATGAGAGAGAGAGAGAGAGAGAGAGAGAGGAGATTTTAAATTGATTCATGTGCAATATATGAAAATTAGACGAGGGCGAAAATGGACCGTTGGAGCTGGATTGCTAAGTCGCTGGAGATGAGTAGAGGATGAGAGAGAGAGAGAGATGGGCATGATATTAGGGTAAAAAGATAGTGACTCGAGTGAGAAAAAAATGAGGGAAATTAAATTTTCGTGCGAAATATGTAGCGCCAATTAATGGATCCTGGCAAAAAATTTCTCTAAAACGAGGTCATTTTCTCTACCAGTGGTTGTTTATAGCAATTAAATTTAAAAAATAAAAATAAATAAAACCTGTAAAAAAATTATTATTATTATTTTTTTATATCCTTAGTAATTTTTTTTCTATTTTTCTCATTTTTATTTTATATATATAAATTTTTAATCGAATTCTATAAATTTTGTATTATCTTTGTGCACTAGTCCGATTGATCAAACATTTAATTGTATCACGATCGATCAGACAAATACACTAGGATTGATTGGATGTTCAATCGAACCTTCAGCTGTGTCAAATTTGAACAATCATTTTTATCTTCTCATGATTCAGACTAGATAAGATCATGATTGATTGTATCAAGTTTGATCGTATCAATCGAACTAATTCTTAAGAATTGATTGAATGTTCGATCGAATCTTAAATTTGATTTAAGTTTGATCGATCATTTGATCCTACCACGATCGATTGAACTAATGCACTAGGATCACTCAGATGTTTGATCGAACCTTTAATTTCTATTGTTTCAAGTTAGATTGATCATTTGATCCTATCGCAATCAATCGAACCTTCAATTTGTTTCAAGTTTGATCGATCATTTGATTTTATCACGATCAATTGAACTAATTCACTAGGATCGATTGGATGTTCAATCGAATATTCAATTTGTTTCAAGTTTGATCGATTTTTTAATCTTATCACGATCGATCAAACAAATGCACTAGGATCAATCGGATGTTTGATTGAAGGGGAAAATATACTTTTACCCCCTGAACTATCCACCCATTTGAACTTTGACTTCCAATGTTTAAAACGTGACACTTGACCCCCCCCCCCAAACTTTCAAATTGTTGCAATTCAATCATTCTGACTTTTTTTCCTCCCAAAATGCCCCCATAAAAATTTTAAAATTAAGGGGTAGCCAAAGCCACCCCCAGGCCCAATTGGGGTGGCCTTAATTTTTAATTTTTTTTTTTTAAAAAAAAAAAAACTTGAGATGGGGGTATTTTGGGAAAAAAAAAGTCAAAATGATTGAATTGCAACAATTTGGAAGTTTGGGGGGGTAAAGTGTCACTTTTTAAACATTGGAGGTCAAAGTGCAAATGGGTGGATAGTTCAAGGGGTTAAAATGTATTTTCCCCTTGATTGAACCTTCAATTTTAATTGTTTCAAGTTTGATCGATCATTTGATCCTATTACAATCAATCGAACTAATTCACTAAGATTGGTCAAATCTTCAATTTATTTCAAGTTTGATTGATCTTTTGATAACACCAAATTCATAGTCACGCTCGATCAAATGATCAATTAGATGTTTGATTGATCATACGATCCTATCCTATCATGATAGGTCAGACTGATGCACTAGGGTCAATCGGATGGACTTATCATGATTGATCAAACTAATGCCCAAGGATAATACAAAATTAATAGTCATGATCAATCAGACTGAAGCACTAGGATCAATCGGATGGACTTATCATGATTGATTAGACTAATGCACAAGGAGAATACAAAATACAGAGTCATGATCAATTAAACTAATGCACTAGGATCATTTGGACGTTCGATCGATCGAATGATCCTATCACGATCAATTATACTAATGCACTAGGATCGATCTGACACTCTTATCATGAGTAATCGGCTAATGCACAAAGATCAATCAGATGTTCTTATCATGATTGATCGGACTAATGCATAAGGATAGTACAATGATCCTATGTAATTGCATCAAGCTAAACCAATCAAAATCAAATGCACTAGAAGAGTGATACATGATATCATTGTGTTTTGTTCATAATACATTTGACCAAGTCTAAAATCCAATGCACTAAGATCCATCGTGATGAAAATAATTTATATATATCTAAAAAAAGAAAGAAAAGAAATCGGTTTATATATTTAAATAAGAATAAAAAATAGAAAACTTCAATAATAATATAAAAAAATTAAATTTTCTAAGCATTTTAATTTAATAGGAAAAATTGTTTTTAATAAGAACCCAATGCCTATTATTTTTTTTTTTCTTCAGGAACATTAGCGGCAACCTTCAGATGTCGCTGCTGTTGTCCATTTAGTAGTGGCGACATCTGGAAGTTGCTGCTGATGAGAGCACATCATTAGCGGCGACCTGCAGATATTGCCGCTGTTGTCCATAGTAGCGGTGACATCTGGAAGTCGCTACTGATGAGATCACATCATCAGCAATGACTCCTCATAGTCAACATTGTTGTCCACTCAATAGCGGCAACTTAATATCACCGCTAATGGTCACTCATCAGCAGCGACCTCTAGAGGTTGCTGCTGTTGTCCACTCAATAGCAACGACCTCTGGGGGTCGCTGCTGATGAGTGGCCATTAGCGGCGACATTGAGTTAGTACTGTAATGTTACATGTCCATTTAGTGCACATATTGTACTTATGGTAATATGTAGACATCGCTTATGTTTGTTAGATATTTTTGTCTAAATATTTGATTGGCTAAATTTGGTGATTAAAACTACTGTAAGATATCTCCATATGTTTTTGGAGTTTTTGTAACAGTTACAGGAGGTCAATGTTGTCTGTTCGCTTGACCGTTCTTTGGCCGTTTGACCGCTACAAATAACATTGAAGAGGTCAATGTTGTCTGTTCAACAACCATTCTCTGGACGATCAAACGCAGCAAGAACAAACATTCCCCAATCCTCTCTCTTACCCCCCCTATTCTCAATTATTCATCTATGCTTTTTAGAGTGTTTATTAATGACTAAATTGGATCTCTGTTCATATGGATTGACGAGTTCAGCTAACACTAACAATCTAGTTTTTCTTCTTCTTCTTCTTCTCCTTTTTATTGACATTAAGAAAAGAACCAAGATTGACATTAAAACTGTGAAAAAAATATCTTTACAAAGCATAGAAGAAACTATCGAAACAAACAATCTCTAACTTGAAAAGAGGTACTAAGACCCCAAAAGAAAGAAAAAGATCAAAGAAAAAAAAAGGGCATGCATAATAGTTTGCAATTGAAGCAAGAAGTATACCTTCCAAGAACGTGTTCTTGGCCTACTGAGAAGGGTCTGCCTACGAGGGTTCTTGCGGGTAGGGGAGTGGGAACCAGAGGAAGAACAGCATTGGGCACTGTCGAAAGACATACAATATGGGATTTCGGTAGAAACTGGGTGCCCTTTCAAGCAAGGTCTCTGTGCACTGTATTCGGATCCCCTCAATCCTCGCTTATTGGCAAATTCCCTAGTAAAATCTGAGCATGTCACTCCTCGCTCAGCAAGCACAGCTCTCTGCTTGAACTTATTTGCATACAGCTTCTTCACTTCTTTGGTCTTGAAGGTGTTGGAGTAGTATTTTAGTGACCGAGAGCGTTTCTTGGATGTTCCTTCCATGGTACCTACACACTTAACCCCAAAATGAGTGGAAATCGCAGAGAATATCTCATGAGGTTAAGTATGTATGCGAAACGACAAAGAACATGTGAAATCAAGGCTTAAAAATATCACTAAAGCATTACATGAAACACTTGATGTTCATTACCGTTAGACATGTGAGCATGATTCATGGCTAAGATGAAAGATTATCACAAAACAAGGTTTTAAGCCTAAATATATCAAGCCATAATCACTCCAAGAAAAACGTGGGAAATTTGACCGACTACACATCATTGAGATATTACATCAAACATGTGATGCGTGTTAAGTTTGAGCAAGGCCAAAAATGAAAACAAATGCTTATATCCCTCACAATCAAAGCTTAAACCATAATGGCAACAAAATAGAGCAATTCATGTCATGAATCAAGGTAAGTGGCTCAAGATGTCACTTAGGCATTTTGTCAAACATGTGGTGTGCACAAAAATTTAATCATGTGAAAATAACCCACGGAGAATGGAAAATCATGCCTAAATACATCGCAAACAATGTGTATAACACAACACAACCAGAATCAAGCATAACAATTAACAAGACTCCCAAAATTTTGAACTTTGAAAAATCAATCCAACCTCAAAACCCTAGGTTCTAATCTTCTCAGAAACATGAAATGAGACAAGATTAAACCATGGGAATCCTACCTTGGATGAAATGAGATTGAAATGTGCTTGAAAATGGGGAAGAATTCAGTTGAAATCGAGGAACCCAAAGATTTTGGGAAAAATGCAGGTGCGGCCGAGAGAGAGTGAGCACTAAAATCTGTCGCGGGGGTTCAGGTATTTAAACCTGGGCATCACCGTTCGATCGCTCATTTTAAATAAGCGAACGCTAGACTATGGGAGTTCGAACGGACGGCGAGCGGTAGGACAGAAACTGAAAAATTTCTCCCCCTGAATTTATAAATCCAGTCAGATTTTTGCAGCAATATCCCATCAGATTCCCTTCGAAAGCCTCTGTGGTTCTGTTTTTGGCGTGTTAAATCACAAACTTTAATCAATTTTTTTTTTTTTCTTTTTTACATTTCCTTACAAAGGGGAGATGAGGTGAATTTCGCTTTATTAGACGTGGTCTCAGTCTATTAAGCTATATCTTAAAGACAAACTTTTTAATCACTTAATCAATAACACTTATCATCATGTGTAAGATTAAACTCCCTTTAATAGGTGAAACTCAATTCATAAAATATTTAATTTAAATCGGGTGATTTGATGGAGTCAAATGTCGATTTCAAGACTTTTGACTATGATATTATGTTAAATTACTAATTATCCAAAAAATTTAAGCAAATAGAAATAAGTAAATTCAATCACTTAATCAATACTTTAACATGGTAAAACCTTCATTTGATGTCGAATTTGGGTTTCTTTGCAGCTATGGTGTAGAGGAAGTAACGAACGACAACCTTTTTTCTTAGAGGTGTGATGTAGCAACAATTTAAACCCAATGTTTAGATCCCAATTTCTCTATTTTCTAATTTAAGGTTCTCTCTCTTCACAAATAATTTTTTTTTTTTTTTAAATATCACTTAAAAAAAAAAAAAGTTAGATCTGAGATTAAGTTATAACTTATTCGTTTTCCTTTTTTTTTTTTATTTGGGTTTCTCTAGAGCTATGGTGTTGAAGAAGAAACGAACGGCAACCTTTTTTCTTGTGTTCCGGATTCCCCAGCAATGGGGAAAAAATTGCCCACCAAATTTTGTTCAAATCTTAGCCATTCAATGTCATTTAAGGGTTCATATTGAGCTACGTGTCCCACTATCAACAAAATAATAAATTATAGTTTAAATTTTAAAAACAAATTATAAAATAATAATAAAATAATAAAAATTTTGGGGTGGTGATTTTTACCAAAAGGGTGGCCGGCCCACCCAAACTGAGGGCCGGTCTACTGCCACGTCGTCGGAAACACAACCACCGCCTATCTCCGGTGACCCAGCCACCACGGTACGCCCCTCTCTTTCTTTCTTTCCTCCTTCTCTTTCTTGTTCTGGTTGGGCAGGAGAACACTCTCCCTCTTCCTTTGGATTTTCTCTTCTAGCTCCAACTCTCTCTCTCTAACTCCAGCTCTCTCTCTCTCTCCTCTGAATATCTCTCTCGGGTCTGGTCTGGGCAAGAGGGAAACAACCCCTCTTCTTTCTCTTTTCCTCCTCTTTTGGCCGGCCGGCCAGCCCTATGGCAAAAATGTGGTGGCCGGTCACCCCAAATTTTTTATTATTTTATTATTTTGTTTTATAATTTCTTTTAAAAATTTAAATAATACTTTATTATTTTGTTAATAGACACGTGGCTCAATATGGACCCTTAGATGACATTGAATGGTTGGGATTTGAAAAAAAATTTGTGGGCAATTTTTTCCCCATTGCCGGGGATCCCGATCCGTGAGGTTGGCTTCGTTTAGTGAGGAGCTGAATCGTTTGACAGTGGGCTTCATTATGCTACGACCATTCACAAAACTGAGGTAGATGTAAAAAGTCACCGGTGTTAGTATCAATTATCAAAGGTGTGGAACAAGTTTTCCCAAATCTATGGTCCACATGATACCCAAAAAGAAGGTGCACACTATGTGCATTGTAGATGATGCCTGCAACCACGTTTTTGCTGCCACTTGTGCGGCAGCGCCCTTTAAAAAACCATAGTCCCTAAACACACAACAGCTTCGCTAGTGGGTTTTCACTAGGGGAGGGCCTAGATTGCATAGAGGTAGGTGAGCCAAGGACTAAGGAAGGTCTAGCGAAGCTGAAATTATACACTGCTACATGGAGAAGGGAGGTGAAGAAAATGGAGAAGAAAACGGTGTGTCATTTGGGTAAGTGTGTCCCATGTAATAATACACAGTGGCCAATTTGACATTTTTTGGAACTTTGTGAGGCTACTTTATTACATTCTGAACATTAGGAGGCCAACTTAAGCACAATGACTGATAGTTTGGGAGGTCATTTTCTATTTTTCCCTAAATAATATGATAGAAGCATCTTCTTATACTATGGGTTTACAAAGGGTTTTGGGTTTACATAACCTCCCAATGTCTGAGCAAAGCCCTTTTGGAAAACTAGTGACACTTGCGAGTGGGTAAAGTTTAAGCTTTCGCCCACTGGCGTGACCCTAAGGATTTATTTGTACTCAAGAGAGGTCGAACCTTAAACCTTAAATACTTGTAATTTATGAGGGCTCGCTCAACCACACTTGAGTGAGAAAACTTCATGTATTTACCCAAAAACTTGCTCAACCCATGCCCGAATAGACATGTTTTATTGAGAACCTGAAACATCACTCGACCCCTAAAGCGAAGCGCAAACAGAAACGCTCGCCCTAGTTAGTTTGCAGGAATTTTAATTCTATTTAAAATAAGTATAACCCAAATTATACCCCTACTTTATAAGTAGCATGCTCTACACGATTTTTCATAATTCAGATGTTATTGTGAGGAAACATNCTGAAATTATACACTGCTACATGGAGAAGGGAGGTGAAGAAAATGGAGAAGAAAACGGTGTCATTTTGGTAAGTGTGAGATTTTTATTTTTATTTTTTTTTCAAGCAATACAACGCTGTTTGGAGGGCCTTTTTAAAATTGATTTTTTTTTTTTTTCATAAAAAGGCATTTTAGTAATTTAACCTTGCCAAAACGACGTCGTATTGCATTTTCCATCCTAGTTGACGGTGATTACTAACACAGTGGCCAATTTGACATTTTTTGGAACTTTGTGAGGCTACTTTATTACATTTTGAACATTAGGAGGACAACTTAAGTACAATGACTGGTAGTTTGGGAGGTCATTTTCTATTTTTCCCTAAATAATATGATAGAAGCATCTTCTTATACTATGGGTTTACAAAGGGTTTTGGGTTTACATAACCTCCCAATGTCCGAGCAAAGCCCTTTTGGAAAACTAGTGACACTTGCGAGTGGGTAAAGTTTAAGCTTTCGCCCACTGGCGTGGCCCTAAGGATTTATTTGTACTCAAGAGAGGTCGAACCTTAAACCTTAAATACTTGTAATTTATGAGGGCTCGCTCAACCACACTTGAGTGAGAAAACTTCATGTATTTACCCAAAAACTTGCTCAACCCATGCCCGAATAGACATGTTTTATTGAGAACTTGAGACATCACTCGACCCCTAAAGCGAAGCGCAAACAGAAACGCTCGCCCTAGTTAGTTTGCAGGAATTTTAATTCTATTTAAAATAAGTATAACCCAAATTATACCCCTACTTTATAAGTAGCATGCTCTACACGATTTTTCATAATTCAGATGTTATTGTGAGGAAACATAATAACCTTGAAGAGAGAGAGCCCATACATTTTTTGAGCTCAAACTTCCCTGCTTCTCTCCTTATTACCAAACCACCATGAAATCCTTAAATACAAGTGTTGGGCTTTGGCTGATAAGTTCATCAAAGCTAGAGTTTCAAAGATTGAACAAGTTCATTTATAGAAAGTCACCATAGAAGAAGGCCATAGGATTTGAGTCTACAAAGGTTTTGTTAGTACTTAAACATGTTTTTCTTCTATAGTAGAATTTGTTGGTGGCTGAGTGCGCTTGTAATTGTTTTTCATTTTAAGATTCGAAAATTTATTCAAAAGTTTTTAACTTCGTAAAGTGTTGTCTTTTTAATTGCTCTTATATTTTGGATTTTTGTTTATTGAATTTGTTTGGTGTTGGCCTCTTTTAATTTAATTGGTAAAATTTGTCTTACAATCCTTATCCACCCCCTCTAGGTATGTTTTCCCACTGTGGTAGTAGAACTCCACTCTTGATATAATTAGACAGCTTGTTTTAAAGTCTGGAACCTGAACCATCCAGATAGAGATCGAACTGTGTCTAAAATCTGAGCAGCAGTCAACTGTTTACTGCAACCTGAACCAACCTGTTATTCACCAAACATTTGGTTCTTCCACAACCATCTCAAGTATTAGCACATGAGACACTAAGAAAATGATATGGTTATTTCTTCCTAAAGTAAGAAATAACTATAGAAAATGATCTGGTTATTTCTTCAAATAATATACTTATGTCTCTAATAATATACACAAACACAATCATTTATTATCAAAACTAGATACATGATTGTGTTTGGGTGCTTTTATTTTTTGTTTGAAAAAAATGTCTGCCTTCCCTCCCAAGAAAAGAAAGAACAAGAAGGAAGTGCAGTTGGTCCATATTGATAGAATCAGTGAGAGAGAGAAAAACATAAATATATATATATATATAACACATGGTAGCACATTGCAATTATAAGTCCAAGGATGACATTGTAGCAGGCATTGGTGGCAAGGTCTTCAAAGTCCAATTTCTCTGCTGGCAGTTCTGACTTCTGAAGCCTACACAATTAGTCCAACAGGTTCATAGCGCCTCATCCTGGTCTTCGAAGCTATATGACCAGCCCAACAATAAGGAAAATAAAAGAAAGGAAATGAAAAGGGTTGTAAAATTGAAGTCGCAAAACAGCAACAGTCTCCATTGGTTGGTTCTTTCTTCTTTGAATAGAAACTGGCATTACAGACAATCAAACTGAAATTGTTTTCCTTGTATATTAATTAAGCCCACCAGGTGAGAAACAAAAGTGTGAGTATTTCAAAGCTGATAGAAAAGTAGAAGCTGCACTTGGAAGCATTTCTGTTTTTCTTTCCAAGGTGTCTAAGAAAGTAATTAACCTTGTCTGAGGGATTCTACAAGAGACTTCCAAAAGCAGCATGTATTCTATGTTTATTATGGTTTATGTCTTTTCTGGATGAACTGCTTTGCTTTTACACAACAATTCATACTACCAGCTCATAGCAAACACAAGACACGTCCATACCACCTAAAATGACCATTATACTGTGTGCAAAATCCTAGCAAGCTCCTCTTGCTTTGGCCACTATACTGCTCATATTTTTCAAGTTAGCTAATTCTCTACAATCTCTTCATAAGAAATGTTGCTGCTACATCTGCTTTTTCCTGGAAACATGCTTCGGAGAATGCGCTTCCACATCCCCCTCTTTGGGACAAAACCTTGACGCACCATCTGCTTGAGAACCCAATCCACATCACCCAAGAGATTTTTCTTGCATAGCCCACGAACCAATAACTTGTAAGACACAAAACTTGGACTTAAACCCTCCAAGATCATCCCACCAGTAAACTCCTTTGCCTCAACAAACTTCTTGCTATCAAGTAAACCGTACAAAACCTCCTGATAAGATCCTGAATTCGGATAACACCCTTTGTGCTTCATTCTCTCCAGTAGCTCCTTCCCCTCTTCAACTCTCCCTTCTTTCCTGAGCCCTGAAATTAAAATATTGAATGTGATCGTGTCCGGACAAATCCCCTCCTTTTCCATCCTCTCAAATAACTCAAATGCTTCCTCTACCCTCCCACACTCACACAAAGAATGCATTAGCGTTGAGAACGTCCTCACGTTTGGTTTACACCTTTGCTTAGGAAATTCATCAAGGACCTGAAATGCAGCCTCCAATTTACCACATTCACACAACCCCTTGATGAGTATATTAAGACAACAAGCATCAACCTCAATACCCAACTTAGGAGCACCCATGTATACCTCATGGACAACATCAAACATTTTCGCTGAAACAAGCAAGTTCAGCACAAAGTTAAAGGTTTTCACCGAAGGCCAACAATTATACTTTGGCATATCAAAAAGGGTGTCGGTTGCGTTGCTTATACGACCGGCCACATTGCCGTAAATCTTGATGACATTGTAGAAGAACTCGTCGGACAACCGGCAACAGTGCTTTTGGGCTTTGATTCTTTGCATGACATCTTCAATGGCATCAAACATGTTGGCCTGAACAAACTTGTTGATGACCAAAGTGTAAAGAGCTTCATTGGGTTTATAGTCCTTACGCTTTGCGTAGCGGTCCAGGAGTGTCATAACTGAGTTGGGCTCTTTGAGGGCATTGATAATTTTCAAAACCTCATTTGGGGCCAACCAGTCCTTGTGGTTGACCCTGTTGAGAGTAAGAGAATCTTGGGGCGACACCGGAGAAGAAGGGATCACAGAAGAAGAAGAAGAACAAGAATCACTTGAGAGAGAGTGAAAGAGTGCTTGGTGAGCCTTTTTATTAAAGTAGGATATAATAGAACGTCGAATCATTGTCTCTCTAGCAAGCAAAGTTTGGGGTGTCTATGTTCGTTTGCCTTTGGTTGTTCTTCTTGCTGTTGGTGGGTTAATGTTAAAAGACACCACCGCAGGGCCATATAATGTTAAAGATGAACCATTTCGCCCATTTTTACCAACCCGGATTCTTGAAGCAAAACAAGTTTTTGAATCTTGCAACTATTGTTAACTGCCGTTGCAGCATCCGAGGGTCATACCATTCAATGCAAACAAAATTTTGCCACCAAAAGTAACTAGATGTTAGAAATAGTAGCGGAGGAGGACATGAACAAAGCACGAACAAAACAATGATCACAACCAAACATTCTACAATACCTTGACACCAAAATAGTATAAGAAAATCCCTACACTAGAATAAGTATAAGCTCGTCCTAGGATAGAGATAAAGAAGCCCACCTGTATGGATTTGAGCCTGCAACCAAACACGCCCCTTTCTTTCACCAAAATCGCAGATCACCCAGCTGAACACCAACGGCCGCCACGTTCCCCTCACGACTACCGGAAGGACCGGAAGAAAAAAAAAAAAAAAGAACCGTTCACACCACCGGCGGTTTGTCTCCGTTCTCAGCCCGGTGTGCACAAGGTGGGAAAGGGGAGAGAAGATCGGCTCCGTTGGGTAAGAATGAAAGGACAACGGACAACTTGGAAGTTGGGTGTCCTTGAGCTGCTCTTCTGCTTTTGCTTTTACCGACTGGGAAGTGAAGTAGACGTGTGTTTGGAACTTGGAAGAAAGAAAATGGTCTGATTTAGCCATTGAGAAATTTTTGGCAAAATATGTAAATAAATGGGATAGTTACTTTTTCCCAATGAATTACAACGGTTTGTTACTTTTCTCATATCAACTATCAATTATGACACTTGATTCAATTAAATTATTATCTTATGGTAAAAAGCCTTATTTTGTTAGTCAAAGAAATTAAAATTGACTGCCAATAGTAATGTGCAAGTCATATGTCATTTTGATTTTTTTTTCTCTACTTTTGCCCTCACTTCAGAATTATTTTCATGCGTTGGATTAGGGTTTAGGAGGATATAAGCGTTATGTTCTCGGTCTGAAGTGAGGGCTAAAGTGAAAGAAAAAAATTAAAATGGTGCATGACTTATACATGACCGTTGACCGTCAATTTTAACTCATTTGATTAACAGAATGAGGCTTTTTGCCATAAGATGGTAGTTTGATGGGATCAGGTGTCACAATTAGTAGTTCACATAAGGAAAGTGTCAAAAAGTAATTACCCATAAATAAATAAACGAAACACTAAAAAAGAGGAGGAAACTTTTAATCCTAAATTTTTATCACTTTTACAAGAGTTTAACTTTGGTCCGGACCTGGCATAAAAGTGGTGTTTTACAGCATCTAATAATATGCTAACACCTCAGATAAAGCAAAAAAGTTGCACAAACATACCATACAACAAATACACCGGATCAAAGACAAAGACTTTCTTCTCATGGCCCTTTCTTGCTGTAGTAGTTTGATTGCAGGTCTTCACTATAGACCAAAGGAGGAGGATTGGCTTCAAAAACCCACGTGGGTCTAGCCGGCGAGGAAGTGGAGGGCGACGACCGTGGGTTTCTGGCCGTGACCCACGTTTGGGCCAGACCTGCTTGGATCTAACCATGGGGTGGCCCGCGAGAGGCAGAAGCGATGAGACTGAGAAAGAGGGAACTATGAGAGAGAGGAGGACGATGACTGAGTGAGAGAAATTGGGTTTGAGGGACACAGTGAGCGATGAGACAGAGAAGTTGGGTATTTGATTTTGGGTGTTCTTAATTGAGTGGGTAGTGCTATGTTCTTTTTGAATTTGGTATTGATGTCGGTTTAGCTGTGCGTGTATGTGAGTTTGGTTTGTAGTGCTTTTGGGGATGGTTTGGCCGAATGGGTTCGGGATGGATTTTAATGGGTTGATTGTTGAGATTTTCTCTGGGTATTACGATTTAGGTTCTTTGGGAGGGTTGATTTTTGAGTAAACCATGAAGAAGAAAGGCTATGGAGTTTCGGCAATGAAGCAGAAAGGGGCTGCAAAATAATCTTGTGTTTCAATCCTATTCTATAAAATAAGCTTAGCTGAGTTTGGCTTACGTGTCAAAAACGTATTGGGTGCTGTAAAATAGGTCTTTTACGCCTAGTCCGAACCCTAGGGGCTCTCCTTTTACAATTATTCTCTTAATGTTTAAAAACTCTAAATTTAGGTATTTAAACATGGAAGCAAAAAATAGTTTGATTCAATAAATTTAAGAAAAATCAAATGGAAATCGTTTGGAATGCTCTTACACTTTACCAACTAACAACCGAGTCTAGCATTCTTAGGTTATAATTAAAGCCTCTTAATCATAAAATGGATGATAAAAACCTATCTTTTTTGCTCAACTTTTACCTAACTTTTACCTTTTTTTTTTTTAAAAAAAAAAAGTTAAAAAAAAAGTGTATGAAACAATAATGTTTTTTTTTTTTGGGTCCTTTTAATTGGTGTTTTTAAAAAAATAAAAATTGCATTTTTCTTCATAAAAATTGTATTTTTCTTCATAAAAATTGTATTTTTCTTCATAAAAATTGACCATTTTTATAAAGGAAAATGAATATATATATTTTTTTTAAAAAAAAATACCAACTAAAAGAATGACAAAAAAAAACTATTATTACTTCAAACANCGACTAGGAAGTGGAGTAGACGTGTGTTTGGAAGAAAGAAAATGGTCTGATTTAGCCATTGAGAAATTTTTAGCAAAATATGTAAATAAATGGGGTAGTTCCTTTTGCCCCTTAATTACATCGCTTTGTCACTTTTTTCATATGAATTACCAATTATGACATGTGATCCAATTAAACTACTATCTTATGGTAAAAAGCCTTATTTCGTTAGTCAAAGAGATTAAAATTGGCCGCCAATGGTCATGTGCAAGTCATATGTCATTTTGATTTTTTTTTCTCCACTTTTGCCCTCACTTCATAATTATTTTCATGTGTTGGATTAGGGTTTAGGAGGATATAAGCGTTATGTTCTCGGTCTGAAGTGAGGGCTAAAGTGAAAGAAAAAAATTAAAATGGCGCATGACTTATACATGACTGTTGACCGTCAATTTTAACCCATTTAACTAACAAAATGAGGCTTTTTACCATAAGATGGTAATTTGATGGGGTCAGGTGTCACAATTGGTAGTTCATAGAAGGAAAATGTCAAAAGGTAATTACCCATAAATAAATAAACAAACCACTAAAAAAGAGGAGGAAACTTTACTTAATCCTAAATTTTTATCACTTTTACAATTATTCTCCTAATGTTTAAAAACTCTAAATTTAGGTATTTAAACAGTGAAGCAAAAAGTAGTTTGATTCAATAAATTTAAGAAAAATCAAATGGAAATCGTTTGGAATGCTCTTACACTTTACCAACTAACAACCAAGTCTAGCATTCTTAGGTTATAATTAAAGCCTCTTAATCATAAGAGGGATGATAAAAACCTAACTTTCTTGCTCAATTTTTACCCAACTTTTGCCCTTTTTTTTAAAAAAAAATAAAAAATAAAAAAAGTTTATTAAGCAATAATGTTTTTTTTTTTTTGGGTCCTTTTAATTGGTGTTTTTTAAAAAATAAAAATTGCATTTTTCTTCATAAAAATTGTATTTTTCTTCATAAAAATGGTCATTTTTCATAAAAATTGACCATTTTTATAAAGGAAAAAGCATTTTTTTTATAAAAAAAATACCAACTAAAAGAATGACAAAAAATATATATATTATTACTTCAAACACTTTTTTTATTTTTTATTTTGTTTTTTTCTTTAAAAAAAAAACAAAAACAAAAGACAAAAGTTGGGCAAAAATTTTACAAAAAAATTAGGCCTTTAGAATTTTCCTAATCGTAATTAAAGTTCGGGGTACTACAGTTTTCAAGCTTATCCAACATAGTTAAGACCACCACCATCATCTTAACCAACCCCTCATGACCATTCCTAGAAAATGAAGTTTTATCATATAGCTGTTTGGTTGAATGTAACCAACTTTGTTATAATGATGACGGGTAGAGACAACCTTTTGAAAAATATTGTCTTCTAGGAGAGTGTACAAACTTAATCTTGGGCCTAGACACATTATAAGTCTCTTGTTGTTCAAATTACACTCAGTAAGCCCATCCTTGGACAACGTTTCAACAACAGTTGTTGGCCGTTTCATGCCTTTTTCAATAGAATTCTACAAGCAAATCATCTAAGGATTTTAAGAACGCTCTCATACGAACCTAAAATGCTTTCATACGAACCTTCCAATAAGCATAGTTGTTGATGTTAAAGTATGGGGGGATACTAAGAGATTGTGATTGACATCGAGACATTGATGATAGGGGGTTAGAGATCACAGGATGTTGATCAAAAAAGAGTGAACCTCGCTTTCATACCAATTGGAATTTCTCAATCGACCCCAAACAACACCTAGAGGGGCGTGAATAGGTGTTTCCAACAGTTACACCAATTAAAAAAACATAGCAACCAGCCAACAACACAAACAATCATCAAATATAATAGAAGCAAAAAATCATTTAACACAATAATTTAGAAACAAAGTGAAAACCCTTCGAAGAACTCCAAAAAAGTAAAATCACTTTGAAATAGCTAAACCTAGGAAACTTATCCACTATAGAAGAAATTCAATTACAAGCAGGGTACACTTACAAAACCCTTGTATCAGACACCTCACTTGTACCAAGAAAATGATTCTTTGCTTCTATTGTAGGAGTTCTAGAACCTTTGGGAAATTCTTCTGTCGAACATGTTCTTGCAATCCTAGAACTTCGGTGGCGGAAGGCTTTTGAGAATTTTGTTGGAACTTTGGTGGCGAAAGGCATTTTGAGAATTTTGTTGTGGTTTAATCAAAACTCTAAGAGATCTAAGTTCTTTCTTTGCAAAAAATTCAATAGGCTCTCTCCTCACTGAAAATTGTGAATATAAGTCCTGTTGTTTAGATGAAAGTCAGTTGAGAACAACACTCTATTAGATTGCAACGTTCGAATAGCTTAATGGCACGTTCGAATGCTGGCTAGGGTTTCACAGATTTCTTAGCAATGATGTTCGAATGGACATCGAATGAACGTCTCAGTGGCTCATTGTGAAACATCTTCATTTGAACCTTATAGATAACAAGAGTGTCACCTTAAATTATCCACAAGAAATAAAATAAGCTTTTTGACATTTGAACTTGTATCTCTATAATTTAAATTAGGCAATAGCCAATATGTATGAATCATTACAATATTATGTAATTCTTCTAAAAATATAAGAATTTATCAATATTAACTTGACTTTACCTATATACAATAAAAACTGACTATTGGTACATATATACTATAAAAACATCATTGGCTTTGGAAAAAATTATTTGTTCTTCTTTTTCCCTGCAAGAATTGGTTTGATTTGCAAGTGTCTATTGAACGCCTCGTTGAAAAGGAAACGAGTCTGGAAGGCAGATATAATTGGGAGCCACGCCAAAATAGCTACGGGTGCAAAAAGAACAACACCCATTCCATAATCATAGGCTTGAGCAAGTACACGGATGAAGTACCAGAGTCCTGTATTCTCTATTTTCAGCCTCACAGTTTGTGCAATCTGAAGAAACAAAAGTATTAGTTTAAAAGGAACCAGGAATAGATGTCCAAAGAAAAAAAAAAAATTTCTTCAGCTAAGCTTACCAGTATCAAGCCCCATCCGGTAGGCAAAAATGCCAGACAACAAACAATTAAGTCCATAAAGGATAGATCACAGATAACGGAAAGAGTACTTATAATGGATAGGACACCAATGAAGAGGAATGCTTTGAATAGTCTAAACCACAGGTGATATTTAGCACTGAACATTTGCCTTCCCAGGCTGACTGCCTGCAGAATTTGTTCCAATTCTGTTATTTACTCGAGCAAATCAATGGATTTCTGTAGCATCTAGTATAAGCAAAAAAGAGCCTAAAATATTGTAATGCAAAACTTTTATAGTCAACCAGGTGTTGCAAAGCAAAATCAACTTACAAGAAAGTGTGCTAAGGAACTCTTTCTTCTGTATACTCAGAGATAGTTATCTCATCCCTCGGCCAATATCCAAGTAACTTTATTCCATTTTCTAATGATTTTTCATTTAATTTTTAGTATTATTTCCTTTCAGTACTTTGGAGGTCATCAGTACAAGGATACAGTTAGTATATGTTGGGTTTAGACAGTTAGCAAGATAAGTTTTGAAACTAGGTCTGCAAATGATGCTGTCATTACATTCACGCCCTAACTAGGCGCTATCATCATGTACCAAAGACCCAGAATTAGGGATCTAGGAGGGACTAACTTCAGAAAACTTATTGGGTGGTGTTGATTGAATAAATCTTTGTTCATATTCACATCTTTGATTACATATATGCTAATACCTGTCAATTGAGTCATTTAAAATTTTAAATGAAAATTGCATGCAAAGACAAAAAGTTTATTTGAATGCCAGCAGTTGGCTCAGAAGTTAGTGTAACTAAACAATATAATTGTAGATTTTGAACCCGTTAACTAATCATACTTTCTTCATGAGGTAATTTCTACTAACCAAACAACTTGAGTAACATCAACCAAAGTAAATTTTGAGACTATGAGCTGCAATTCAAGTAAACAAATGCATATTATGCAAAACCTCTAGTTGAGGGTAATGGTATGAATTACCTTGGCTAATAGGACAACTCCAAGAATCACAACCCATGAAAGCAGATAAACCAGAAAATTTTTGCTCTGTTGGGAGATGTCAAGGTGATAGACGAGGCCATACTGATAAATGAAAAACCTAAGAGAAAGAAGTATTTCAATTAACCTAGAACCCATCCCTGACTGACGAAGATGAGCTTGCTCATCATCCCACCAAGATTGCCAACTTTTATCCTGTTGAACTCCTATACCACCCTGCTGCCTGATCCACTTATTCCAATCTTTCCAGTCATCTACTATCTTCCCCCAACTGAACCCAGAGGGATTAAAAAGAAACGGTGCAAACAGCCAAGTGATTGACATGAACCAAATGGAATAAGTGATTAACACATACGCCATGTTGCTTTGGTAAGACCTCCTGAACAAATCATAGACAATCAACAAGAGCAATAATTCAAATCCTTTAACAAAGTGGCTTCTTGAATACAATCTGTAGTTTTCCGTGAAGCTAGCATGAAACACAACGATCTTACGCCCAGTGGGTCTGTACTTAGCACCCCCATGCAGAATTGTTCGGCCATAGTGATGAGTTTTTGTTCCAAGGGAAAAAGTGAAAAAAACAGCAGCCAGCTGCAATTGCATGAGGACAAAATCTTTAAGGGCTGTAAGAAACCCTTTCTCAAGTCCAATCTCCATCACCATTGGTAAGCCTGTTAGGAGACCAAGCTGTATAAATGACTGGGAGGCAAGAGCTGTTTCCAAGGATTGTATGTTCCGTACTTTAGCCTCAAGAAGAAGTGCTTTCTCCAAACCACTAAGAACAAGGTATAGCTGTCCGTAGAGGAACACATAAATTGCAATCACTGATATCTGTGGATTTGTAAAGCAAATTTCAAGTTAACCACAAAAATATTACATATCACCAGTGAAAGAAAAAGCATTAGCTAAGACTGTTGTTCCGGCTTGACAAGAAATTTTTATTTTTATTTTTTTTAAAAAAATCCTTAAACATTAACTTCAGCAGAATCCATAACTTAAATATTACAAGGGATCATTTCCCAATATTGCAAGACAGCTGCATCTATGACAGAAAAACAAAGCACTTCAACAAGGACATTGGCAACTCAATTAGTTGTTAATATAAGAGAACTCTCATTAAATAATTAATAGCTTTCAAATTTTTTTTTTTCCCATCTATATCATGTGCCTGTCAGGTCTATTTTCTTTTTTAATTCAGAGATTATATCTCATCTCATATTCAAGATTGAGTTAATAGATACATCATTTTCGTAAGTGAAGTTGTGTTCTACAATAAATTTAATAGATAGATTATCAGTTTACTTATGCTAAAAGAAAGAAAGGACTGTTTTTGGAGGATTGGAAGGTTTACCAGGCTACTGAAGTAAAACCCAATGGTTGTGAAATAACAAGATAGCATCCGGAAGAAATCAAACTGACGTCCAAGGCGGTATATATCACGACTTAGAGTTTGCTCACTGTTTCCATTAGCTACCTTGGCTTCAAACTTTGAGATCTGATTTAGGCCTACATCACGACCTTTGCCAACTTGCAAGTACTCATGGTATGTAACACATCCCCGCCGTAAGGTAGAATTAAATCCTACACAAGATCAGATTTATGTAGTTGTGAATTAACAATGGCTTTTAGGGTAAGAATCTAAATCACAGTAGTTCTTACCAGCAAAAACATCTTCGCTTAAGTTAATTGTTTTGGATGCTTTGCTGATGCCACCTCTTGTGATGTGAAATACCCTGTCAAATACATCTGGATGTCCATAGTGGAATCGTACCCTGATATTAGATCAAAATCGTAGGAATGAGAACTAAGCAGGAGCATATAGGTAAAGAGTAGTAGAGTTATAAAATACAACAAAATGATTTGAGATAACATTTTTTTTGGTAAGTAATAAAACATATGGGCTCAGAGAAAAAATGATTTGAGATAACATAAAAATATTGAAAACGAATGTAACATAGATTGCAAATTTGTGAACCTTTAAGTGTTGGGGCTAAGTTTAGTTGACTTACCAGACAAATATTCTACTTAACAAACATACACATGAACACATGCTTGCACGTTGACATGGACAAAGACTTTCAGTAGTTCCCTTATCTTTTAAGAATGAGCGCACAGAAACAATGCATCCCCTTACCTGAGAGGACTAGCAAGAAGCCGTTGACCAATGGTGACAAAGCTGGTCTCCTGATATGACATGAACCATGCTAGAGAGGAAACACTGCAGTGGAGGAGAAATTTTAAGTCTCAGCATATAAGTTCTAAAATTGCTGATACAAATTTTCAGAGATAAAATGATTTTCATGTATATTATTTGAAATAGCACAAATGCATGTTGGTGATATGCTTTCCTTCGGGCACAAATGTCCAGAATCACAACCAAACGTGAGCAAGAAGTTTATTATGCAATTAGAAGCTTATCCATAAACAGTTCACAATATCATAGAGTATGAAAAACATCATGAAAAAATCTCTGCCAAAAAAAAAAAAACATTTTCAAAGGCATCCATATTTTTCTTTCCAGCCCTTTTTATAACCCATTCAAATCAGATTAGTCAAAGTAGGTAAACAGTCTAGGTCAAAAATTTCCAGGTCCATAAATCAACTCATTTGGAAGCTTAATGACGGCAATTTAGGCATTCATTTACATGCTAGTGTCAGCATCTGTAAGACCTGCATCAGAAGTGATCATATAGCATGGTGTTTTTGAATGCCTAATACTCAGACGTGGTTTTTCAGAAAAAAAGTTTGCTGTATGATGTAATGCTCTGCAGAAAGTGAGAAAAGAAAAGGGAAAAAATTAAATAAAACAGAAAAAAAGAAAGCACAGGAGAAAAGTAAGAAGAAGAAAAGTATGAATAAGGATTTAGTATCCCCGGTAAAGTTTATGCATGGAACACATAATAAAAAGTCAAAATGGCCCCAAAATTTGAAGGGGAAAAACCTTCTCTTGATATTATATTGCTCAAGATCATAGAATTATTCCTGAGCACTTTCTGTAAATATTTTATATACATAAGAAATCCATGGAGTCCATCAAATGGTTGGAGAAGCTTAAAACCATAGCAAAAATTATATTCTGACATTGAAATATATTAGTGAACTTATCAGGAGATTAATGGGTGTCATAGAATTTGTTTTGTAACATATGTAAGAACAGTATATTCATTCAACAGACTATTCATGTTCGTATATCACCTCAGCCCCCCAAACTTAATGTGCTGTACACCTCTTGGTGTAACTTATCTGACTCAGTGGACCCCAATCAGATTTCCATTATATGGTATTGACTACTTAGTCACGTGATGTAGTAAGTGTATCACATGAGACTGGAGAATCTAACCTTCCTGTGAATATGTGTTCCCTCAAACCAAGTATTGTAGGGGGCCTCCGTCCTTCGTGTTGATGAAATTCTTGCAGAAGATTTCTGATTTTGAGTGCTTCTTCCAAATAATTATCCTGAAAAAACGGACACCATAAGAACAAACATGGACATGACTAATCATTTAGTTACTTGAGAAGGAGCCTACTTGGTTCATATCAATCGCTTGGAGAGCTTCACCACGAGTGAAGATTATGGCATGGTTTTGGTTTTCAGGCTTCCCTTCTCCAATATCTGGTGGACCAGGAAGCTTTATGCGATATATTACCTATTAAAGATAAAAACATATTCAACAACTGAATGCTGATGTATATAGGTAATTAGATTTAGTAAGGAATTCTAATAATAGATGAAGTACTAGGATGCACTTATGCATTTAATTTGAAGTAAACAACTCTAATGTTTGGTTCATTGATAGGAATGCAATTGCAATCTGCTATGCGAGTTATTCCACAGGGGTGCCCCTAAATTAATACATTGTTGATCAATAATTGCCGAAGTCCGGTAACACATTTTCCTCCGTCATTCAGAATCGATAATTGACAGTTAATGACACTGAGAATCATTTGATATAGTATTAGATAAGAAAATGCTGGCCAGTGGTAAAGCATGACTTTAATTTTTTTTTTCCAAAGTTCAAGGATGCAGGGACCTTTGAGAAGAGCTGAATAACTCTTTCATTATGCTAGTCCTTAAGAACACGAGTGCTTTGCACATCAAGGCTGTTCTACCTGTGAATGTAGAGTCAATATTTCCAAAATTTTGGTGTATCTGTTGGCTAATAAGCTGAGGAGATAGGTGGGAAAGCTGGTTGACGAATCACAGATGTCTATGTGGAGTGGGTTGGGGGGGGTGGGGTGTTTGGTGGGTAGCTGACGAGTGTTATAATCTGCCATGACCTTTATTTAACTGTAAAGGGGCTTTCCTTCATTCAAACCGGAATTTAGCACATTATATTAGCAAATATGCGTGCCCTATTGTCCTATTGTTTACTGTATATGTATTTGGGAAGTTCTTCCCGTATGTAATTGACCTTAAGTTCATTGAAAGTTGTTCCAAATGAAACATTCTTCAATTTTAATGAAAACTACCACTTCAAATTGATTTTGAAGTTCTGATGTACTGGGGACTTATTAATGCAGCAGTTTTGTTATATTTGTTAAATGGCAGAACCATATAGTCTTGGCCTTAAAATATAGAGTAGGTTCTATATCCCCTAGGTTTCAAGAAGTTCAAATTTCACCATTGAAATTCCAAATTTAAGCCATGTAGTTATTCTATTCAAATTGATGACAATGGTGCCACAGAAATGAAAGATTTGGGTCATCTGAATGTTTGCCAGACCATCATTTTCATAACAGCGTCATCAATCTGATATCAGAAGGACCATATTGTATAAAATTAAAAACTATTAGGGGCAGAATAGAGTGTTCTTAAAAAAATTAGAACCCACCCTCTTTTTTGGGGAAAAAGGTACAGTTTAGCCTAGATATTATAGCAAGAACTCATCAAACCTACCCTATATCTTGGGAACAATAAATACAGTTTAACCTAGTTAATTGGAGCAAGAACTTGTGAGCTTTGTAGTTTGTGCTACTTATAATATATAAATTATCAAGAGGGTGGTAGGAGTGAACGGTCCTACACTAGAATGCAAATGGTGACGTAACTACAATTTGTCTTATTTTAGGCTAGGTCACTAAAAATTCTCCTTTTAGGATTTTAATGTCAATCACAATATTTATCACCATATTCTACAGTTGTCATACTTTGTACACATTGTTGCTTGGTTGTATTATATTGACTTTTAGTTCATAATCAAGTTTATTTATATGTGACCTAATTTCCAAAAGCAATGTGATTACGAACATGAAAACATTAAATGCTATTAAATTAGGCAAACCTGCATTTGTACAAATACCTTCACCATCTATTGCTGTTAGAGCCCAATTGTTTAGTAACTTTATTAAGTGACACATTGAACTTGTTTAATCGTTTGGCTATTTCTATCAATATTATTATCGCTACAAATACCAGAGTATAGACTAACTTTGGGAAATATATATTTACTAGGCTATGTTAAATAATTGAACCCGATTTCCTACAGCCAAATATCTCAAGATTAGTCCTATAACTTTGAATGTTGCAATATTATCTGAATAATCAACTACCTGCTCATAACCATTGACAGCTTTAACCAACAAAGAAGAATAAACCTTTCGAGGCTTGTCTTCAACAATCTCTTCTTTCTCCTCAACATAAGCAACACGGAGAGATGGGTACCTTCAAGCAATAAATGGATTATTCTGAGTCATATGGCTTCTAATTTTATAAATTACACATACAGATTGAGTACTTTTGCCTTCATTTTTCCCACTGGTAAAGGATTACCTTTTCATCAAGTCAATTATGTCATTTGCATGGGGATTTCCAGAAGCTTTTTGTGATCCAAATGATTGACAAGAAATAACGTATGTGAATTTCATATCTGCTAGTGCATCTAGTTGAGCTGATAACCTAGGGTTTCCTTTTTCAGAATTATCATAACCATCAAGGATATCTGGATGAGAAGAATCAACATGAGGCAAAACATTTAGTGAAATCCTTCTTCAAAAATAATCTCAAGAATGGGGCATCGAATGACTTCTCACTGTATTAAGGATATAATAAAATGAAGATGGCATTTCAAACATAAACAGCTGAATACTATGACCAATATTCAAGATCACCAACCTTTCTCTTCAGCCACGTCAAGAAATGCTTGTAATTTTAACGCTTCTCTATAGTACATCATTCCCCTAACTGCAAATACCACATAAGATAACATAAAGAATATAATGAGGACAATCTGATAATCTGCTGTATTTGTATCAATATGCAACTTTAAGAACATAGTTAAATCTTTTTCATTCACCTGTTCTACTTAGTGTTTGGCCTCTGAATGAAGCCCAATCTCTTAGCTCTTTCTCCTGCCCCTGCTCTTTTACTTTATCCAGGTCTTCATAACCCATGCGTTCTAAAAAGTTTTTACACTCATCTAAGGGAAAGAAAAATTAATGGTCATGAGCTAAGACTTGAATCCCAATGGAAAGGCCTAAAATATATCAAGAATATCCTATCTTATAATAACCTGGAAATATCTTTTCAATGTAAAAGATGATGGAAACCTCTTGCTGGCTGGAATAAAGCTCCTCCATTGAATAATTAATATCTTCCATGTAGTGTGGAGTTATGACACTGTACCAACAAGAACTACTATAAAGATCACCATCTAGATGTTTGTATTACTGCCACTGACATATGGGGAATAGGATTCATGGTAAGATATCAATATCATTTACATAATAGAGAACTGCGCCTCTGGATAAATGCTATTAGATAACTTGTATGGGTCCTTTTCTAAATGCAGAACTCCAATGTATTAATGAGGTATAAATGCCATATTACTGTCTAATTATTTAGAAGAGCTATTATTATGTTTTAATTAAATAGCTCTCTCTAATATCCTTGAAAGAAAAGTACAATGATTTCTTCTCCCTACCATTGCTCCTTGAAACGCTATGAGGTGCAAGTGCTAATAATCTATTCTGTTTCAGAGTCTACATAGTATCTTTTTGTTGTTCACTGATTCTAAAATCTAGACTTTGCCTACTTAGCCTTTTATCATCTTCAATCTGTAAATTTCAATTTCATATTAGACCACAACAGTAGAATCCTCAATTTCTCTCAGAGAACCAACAACAACCGATTATAAATAGCCAAAGAATCAAAAGTTGCACAAAGCATCAAAAGAGGACCAAAAAAAAAAAAAAAGAACAGAAAGAAATGTGAACCTAAGACCCATGAAGAACAGGACAAATCATGACTACAACAAATTTTTAGCTGCAGAAATTCACCAAGAAACAAAACTTAAGATAAACAAATTTGACCTGAATGACAGCATATTTTGTACTTCAGGAGCACTGGGCATATCCATAAAGAGAGAAGTAGCAAAGAATGAGATGCGCCTCCGTGCCTCTAAGTTTGCAGGTATGTCCATTGCTGTGTCTTTGACAGTGAGCAACAAATGAAAACGCTTGATCTGCCATTGAACACTTGGTTATTATTTCTCTTTTTTCCACATGCATGTACAGGTGCATATTTCTAATTATGGATATTTATGTGTATATGCTAATCCAGGCAGAGTGTTTGTCCAGGCATGTCTGTGCATGTTAAAGAACCTATATGGATACAATACAATATGAACACAAGGTCGCATTAAAAATCTAGGATACAATATTTTCGAATATTGAAGAGGAGCGGGAGACTTATACCCCCAAAGGTAAAAGGAAAGAGGGAACTCAAGAATTTAGAATGCTCCATTAATTATGAGGCTCGAGGGAGACTTTCTCTGGAGAGGTGCCAACGGCGGCGGGGTGGTGTTGGGACCAAAAATGCATTTTCATTTGCTCCAGAGGTGCATTAGGGGCTTGGGGTTTTTAGGGCTGGTGTTGGGCTAGTGTGAGCTTTAGTCTTTGGGTATTTTTTTGGTTTTTCCGGTTGGCTGTGGTTCTGGTTGGGTTTTTTGGGTTGGGTCTCTTTGGGTTTTGTTTTTGGGTTTTAAGTTGGGCTACCTATGTATATAATTCCTCGTGTACCTAAAGGTGCATTGCGCTTCTTTTTTTTTTTGATATATACAACATTACTTATAAAAAAAAAAAAATCTAGGATACAATATGACAGAAATATATGAATTAATTAATATATAAAATTTGTTTAAATATATAATAAACTAGTTGTCAGGTTAAAAGACAAATAACAAACATCAAAAGTTATAATGATAAAACTTATTTAGAAGTTATAAATAACGAAAGAACACATGATCTACGATCCATATTTGATGATATTCATAGAAGTTTAATATACTGAAAGTTTCCAAATTTCTTGATATTCATAGAAGTTTAGATATACCAAAAGTTTACAAATTTCTAAGGCATTAGATTTTGCATTTTACACTAGAGCCCTTTTTCTTCTTCTTTATAATTCAACTATTGCACCAAAATTATCCATGCCATATCCTGCTGTATCACGACATTTCTGAGCCATATCAGTGAAAAAAAGATTGAAATTTCTTATATACCCACATATCCATACCGCATATGTATGTGTATGGCATCTATTTTTGAAGCATGCATACTTTCTATGTTGCAAGCCCAATCAATGATTCAAGCCCAGGTATGATGAACAAACCCCAACAGATAAAAAGAAGAATAAAAGGCAAATGCTGTTGAAAGAAGTAATGAACTTCACCTGTTCATTCAGTGGATCACTATCTGGCATAGGGAAACAGATGCTAGCAGATGACTCGAATAATTGCGGTTCAATATCTCTTGAAAAAACAGCAAAATCTGTGTCTGTCTTTTGGGATGAATAGAGCAAATCCAATATACTGTCCACATTTAAAATGAAAAATAGTCAACTGAAGCATTTGAATTGATCCTTGAAAAGTCAGGCCAAGAAGGGAAAAAATTAATCTCGAGAAAGGGACTAGAGACTAGAGCACACCAAACCTGGAACCATTAATCATCATATCGTTGGTTACAACCTCAAATATATCTTGGAGAGCTTTCACAACTTTATCACGATGGATTTCATTTCCCTCAACCTTAAAACATTTCATACTAAAGGTCACTATGGTATCAAGTACAGGCTTGAAAAAATACATTCTCTACATGATTACTATGGCTTTGCAATCAATTCGACAATTACCAGAAATTCAACTAAATCGATACATTTTGCTACTAGAGCTGGGAGCTCTTCCATCTTGAAGTCCTGAAGAAGACTTGATCTGTCAATGCTTTCTTCAATTTCATTTACTATAGCAGATATGATCCTGGAAAGCAATGCAGAATATACCATTGCATACAACATGTAAAAGGTTAGAAAGTTAGAAGCTAGCAGAATAACATTGATGATTCTAACTAAACTTGTACCAAGAAAGGAAAACAGAAAAAAGAACAAGAAAAAGAAAACAATGCATATACTAGCAGAATCTTAGAAGATTCTCTATCCACACAAAGATTTATATGGAATAGTAGCTTTGACCAAAAACTTTTGTCTTCTCTACCTTTTCTCCAGATTGCCGACAACAAGAATTTGAAGGGTATACTTCAATGACTCATAGCACTCCTTTGCAGCATAGTACATGCACTTATCCTTTTTAATCTTTCTGAAAAGAACCTCATCCTTCCCCTCAAAATCTTTTGCAATGCTCAAAGCTGTTGAAAGCTAGTATAAATAGGAAAACTCATTTACAAAGTGAAAAACAATAACAGAAAAAAAAAAAAAAAAAAATTAAAGAATTTCAAATACAAGTAATATACCTTATTAGCTAGGAGAAAAACAGGCCAACCAACCATGCCAGAAAATATTTCTGGTGACATAGGAATTGTCATCAAATCCAACTCCCTGGTCATGAAAACCTATATGTTTAAGGTCTTTTCTTAGATGTCATGTGACAATAAAAACAAATAAAATCACCTGTTGCTTATCAGATCCTCTAATCGAAACTGTTTGACAATTTGATTCCATACTAGAGCAAACCTGGAAACACCTTTTTTATCATTTTCCAACACCTGAGGCAATCAATTTCATGGTCAGAGTGAGAAAACAAAGAGATACTTCAAGAGATATTATAACAACGTTGCACTACCTTCTGAAATCTGTTTTGAAAGAAACCTTTTCTTTTCTTCTGATCATTCCTTGACAAGGGTGGGATTAGGCAGAAATTAAATGCATTAGGCAAGGAGTGAAATCTACTTCTCAGCATCCCCGAAGTCCGAATCTGTAAGAAAAAACTAAGGCTGAGACAACTATCACATTAATTTGTTAGGAAAAATACCGCTTACCTCTCCAAGGTGATGCAAAATACCGTATAGTCCACCAAAGATCGTACAGAAAACAGAGTACCATATCTGTGTGTCCATAAAATACACCTGGGATAAAAAAAAATAAAAAATAAAAAGTATGTAATAAATGAATGTCAAGCATTAAAAAGATCATGCAAATAAAAAGTAAGATACCACCAGAACTTAAAGATATCGTACTTTAAGAAGGACTTAGATTTTTTTTTTTTTTTGCTTTGTTGGTTGAATTTTATACTTCAAACATAGAGAATCAACTTGTGTCCAGGTCAAACTTCTAAATAGCGTCCATCAAAAGGACTGTTACAGATATTGTAATCAAAACTCACAACTATAATTGGAGCCCATACAGCAACAATTGCACCAGCATTACTTTTGACTGAACAAGAGAACAAATTATTATTAGAGACTGACATCAATAGTATTCAAATTTAACTCTCTTAAGTACATAATATAGAAATGAATAGCAGTTACCTTTTGGGAAGAGCTCATGCCATTCATAATTTTTCACACCAATTCCCATTATTTGTTTTGTTGGTGCCATGAGTGGTTTTATCTGCACCAATAGTTTGAATTTCATATGCACATTTCTAAACATGGTTGAAGTGAGAAATATAGCATATTACTAGTTGACACACTAAATCTAACTAATTAGCAGTAACATTGTGCTTTCCCAACATATATATATATATATATATCCAAACAAGTTTAACTATTCCACAAGACCCATTAGAAATCACAGTATTATAATGTCATTTGATAATATAAACACAGTTACATTCAACTTACCTCAAAAAAGTAGCTGAACAAGAATTTGCTTAACAGTACTAGTATCCAAAACAATGTGTACCTATATAGTATGAAAAGGATAACATTAGGAAAGAATTAACAGAAGTACACTATCAACACAAATGTAGAATGCTGAGTAGTATAGTATATACATCAAGACGGAAACTTGGCCTTCTTGCATCCCACGTCCCACATATATTCTTGGCTACATGATGAAAACAAATTTTTGTCCAAACCAAAAGTCAATACAATGAAAGCATAAGTCCAAAACCAAAATTCAATATGATGAAAACATGAGATAACTCACATGCACCATACAACCATGATGGAGAAAGAAAAAAAATAGACTATAGTACAATAGAATTTAGTAATGTATCTATACTGCAGATAAAAAGAACACATTATGGATGTTATTTTATTTTATTTTATTTTGAATTACTAAAGTGTCCCAAACCATTATATGCTAGAAAGGTAATAATTGCAATTTACTAAAGACAAATTGTTTGCAATACATAATGATGCATAAAATAAAAATATATGGTAAAAGAGATGCCTATGACAACTTGAACCATAACCTTTTTACTGAGAAGAAACAATCTCTTATTTCTATTTTTGCTTTTCGATATTAAATACCAAAAAATGGCTTCACTGCAATCAAAATAAAGAAATAAAAAAGCGAGGTGCATCAACTTGTCAAACTGTTTTCTAGCACACTATCAATTACCACAATCTAGTCACATTGATATTTATTTCATATTATTCGGTTGGATTTTGAGTTGTACTTGACCCAACCCAAACGGGCACATAGTTGGCCCATTTAGTTTATTAGATAAGCTGTTAAGATAAGAGTTCAATTAAATTTAAGAGTTAAAAATTCACTCAATCTACTTAGAGAAAGAGTCTAACTAAAACTAGAATTGTGGAACTATAATACAAATGAAAATAATTACTAGAAAATAAGATATTACAGATCACTATTTCTCATCTAACATAAGATTTCTTTGGGCTCTAGGCACCATCATTGAAAGCTAGCATTCTTGTAATGTGGAGAGTATTGAAAGTTGCTCACATAGTAACCCATCAACCATGAGTTCTCGAGTTTCTAATCATTAGGAGTATTATTGAAACAGCCATAGATCCAATTTTCTGCTGCATTTAAATATTATACGATCTTACATGTTTTGTTAACAACTCATATTTCAATCCTTGAATCATGCAACGTAACAACATTTTTTTTTTCTTTTTTGTTTGTACAGCTTAGTGATTTTTATGGTCTCAATATCAAGTAGAGGTCTACCTCCAAAAGCCGGAATTCAATAACCAATGAAAACATAAATTCTGTGTCGGAACAACTTCTAATGGCGTTTCACTTATCCATGTATTACTTATGATGTTTATAAACAGATTTTTGGCCATTAATAAAATAAAGCCTTTATAAGTCAAAGGTGATTTTGTTTTTCCAATACTGTCAATAGAGGAATGCTACACTTCCCAAAACTATTCTCCAAAATTTGCTCCCCAAATGATGTGTCACAAATCCATGAGATGGTGACACACCATTTGGGGAGCAAAATTTGGAAAGTGTAGCATTTCTCCTGTCAATATAGTCAGTCTTCTTGGTCTACTAATGTCTTTTTCTACAGATTTTTTAAAATAGTTTTAACTTGTTTTCTAAAAGGCTTAAAACCTAGTTGTACTGTAGACATCTTCTACTTCTTTTATTTTTTCTCTCTCTATCTTTTAGGGTATGAACTCAATAAATATAAACCTTGCATCTAATGATATTATACAATGTTGTCATTAACAATAGAGCAGAACTGTTTTTAGTTTGACCACTTGCATAGTATTCCCCCTCCATGATGACATCTTCAATAGTTTGTGTATCCTTAACTATGCATTCAACTTGAAAATCATATTTTTCATATGTTTCTTAACTAAAAAAAAAAAATTACTGTAGTCTTTGATGTCACAAGCTTTTTTTTTTGGGGGGGGGGGGGGGG
>CM017328.1:8604032-8670867 GCA_006937295.1 Carpinus fangiana | reverse complement strand
GGGGGGGGGGGGCTACCTGTACAACTTATGCACATCTAATGAAACCCCAGGTTCAATATCAGAAGACAAATTTATTAAATATTTTTTTTTAATAAATTTATTAAAGATTGACCGGAATGTTCTTGCAAAAGAGCTTCTAAGCTCTATAATGAACTGACCTGTGTCCACCATGACAGAACTGTCCATATCCGGCAATTTGAGATCTCAATATACTTGCTAACAGCAGGAACAAAAAATAGCACCAAGTCAACTGCATTTGTCATCAGGTAAATTGCAACAGCAACCATATAGGAAGAAAAACACCATTCTCCAACCCAGCTCCCATATTTTGAGGAATAACAAGTATATTTTCTTCTAGATTTAGCATAGCACACAGGAAGAATGATAGTCCATATCAGTGCAATGGCCATCTTCATCACATGTTTCATCTTTTGAGAGAATTCCATCGCACCTCTAGCTTTCCATGTAAAGGCAATGTCAAGAATTGCTGCAAACAAAAATACCTTTTAGATTCCATTTTTTTCTTCGTGTGTGTTTGTGTGACAGAAGTGAGAGAGAGAGGGTGTCACACCCCCAACCTGACAATGCTGAGTGAAAGGGTGCAACTGTCATTTTGCACTAAGCTCAGCTTAGTATCTAATGACAAACTGTTGAATTAGTCCAAAAACCTTTACAAAAAATTTATACTGCTACAACCTCTACTTATATACCAAAACAATCTATCAAACTAATGGCAAGCTTTAACTCTTAATGCTCAGACAAAAATCAAAATCATCACCTAGTTTCTAAGGCTATGCAGATATTACCACTGTCACACCTCCAGCCTAAAACCTCAAGAAAAAAGGCACAATTGTCATTTAGTATTACACCCATCCTAGTGAATCTTAACAATCTACTGATTAATACAGGAACATTATAAGTTTTTCACTATTCCAGGGTATAATATAGGGAGGGAGGGAGGCAGACAGGGAACTATGCTACTTAAACACTGAAGCAATATAAAATCTAATGAAATAACAAAGAGAATTACTTATATTGTCTGATAGCTTGGACTGTTTTGGACAAAAATGTGTAGCTCATTACAAAATTGTCCAATTTAGAAAGACCAAAAATCAGCCAACTGTGACACAGGTAATTGTGTGACAATATGATTTTTGCCAAGGTACTACTATTTTGTAGTACAAATTTGTTGGCACTGAAATGATGGTTCCGTTTCAACATTTGAGATGGAGAATAAAAAACAAAAGCCTACCAAACCGAATAAAGATATCCAGATTACTCCAGAAAGCAACTGTGTCATAATGGTCCTAAGATACCAACTTATGACAGGTGATCAAGCAGGCATGCAATAGAATAATATCACAGCCGAAAATTAAACAAGAAAGAGAAACTAGAGAGAAAAATTGCTAAAGCATCATGAAAAGAGATTAGGAAGACCCTAAGTTTAGAACCACAAACTCCTTAAAAAAAGGAGAAGAAAGAATAAAGGGAATAATGCAACTGTTTTCCTTGCTAGGAATATTAAACAAAATCTTTGGAGAAAAACACCGAAAACATTCTAAAAGTATGGTCATATCTAGTACTGCGCATTTCCAATTAAAATATAATCTGACTATTTAGTTAGCCATTACTCTAGGATACTATTCTCTGAACTCAATCTGACATGAAAACCCATAAATTTCTAGCTAAAACCTCCGACCCTTTAAAATGACTTTGTTGTGATACTAGGGATGACTTAATCTGGAAAACTGACATAAAGTGAGAAATGTATAAGATATCTTGCTCATAGAAAGAGAGTTGTTTTCTGCAAATTGGCTGTGGTATAAAGCTTGAAAGACCACTTTTGGATGAAAATCAACTGGTGCATGAAGTTTGAAAAAAAATAAAATAAAATAAAACCACTCATGGTAGTTTGAAAAAAAAAAAACCCTTCAACCTCTTAACACAAAGTAGTTAATAAGTTTCAACCACTCATGAACAGATCTCTACAAAATTTGTCTAGCTTCTCTTTTATAAGTTTCAAAGATTTTGCATTGACAAAAAGCTACTGCAGCACAGGGAAAGGGAACTACAAAGGAAAGGTAAGGAGGAGATAAAAATGAAGTATTTCAAAGAAAGGCAAGGGGTAAGCAAGTTGTCCTTAGCGAATGCCATGTATGGGGATCTAGAACTCTAGCTAAAGCATTGAAAGGATTAAGTGATGAGGAATCCAGTTGGTTATCTGAATGCTGCTGCCTTAAAGAGTATTCAACATGGTGGTTTAGCCATTAGGATTGTGGGTACCCAACCAACAAACACCTCTAATGATATCCTTAGGCCATCTAGGCATAGAATAGGGGAAAAAAAATTAACAATATCAAAACAGAAAGAGGGCTAGAAGATAATGGCACTAATGACGGTTCACTATCTTCAACATTTAACACTCCCTTTACAGAAATTGAATAAGAAAATGTTCATGAAAGGAGTTATACAAGAAAATGTTCAGAATAATAGTACAACCTTTATAAATGCTAAACTATCCAATCGAAAAAAGAAAAAAAATGTAGCATGGCTTTAGGCACTGCATGTTGTGATTTGGTATCAGAACTCAATGTAAGAAAAACAACCAAGGACCTTCTTGGAAATTGGGAAAGTTTGACAGTTGGTTAGCAAATTTAATAAGGTGCATTGATGCATTGATGTCCAAGAAAAAAAAAGGGTTTGATATAGAATGCAACAAAATTAAAGGTGCTTCTGACCAAAAATTTCTATTGCATAACAAGCACTGTTGAAAAACCTGTTTGTGGCAGTGTTTGCACAGAAACCAATCATATGGTGGCTCACATTCTTCTGATAAAGATTATTGTTATTTTTAGAAGAAAGTGAGGAAAAAAAGAGAGGAGGAAGCACAGGTAGAACCTAGTAAATATTTTTTCATCATATCTTCTGTATCTGCACAGTAAAGTGGTGGTATTTTCCTAATCATATATATATATAAAAGCCGACATTTGACGTAGAGATTGCTTAGAAGTGCGATACGTGTCCATGTTTTTTAATACAAATGTATGAAAATGTATGTTTAGATAGCCTTTTAGTTAGACAATTAAAACATAGGGGTTTTATTTGTAACGTATTGAATTTTCTTAATGAAAAAAACAAAAGGTTTTCAAATTGTCTCTTTCTCTCTCTTTATTTAATTTTCTTTTTATCTTCTCTTGCTTTATGTTTAATTTTCTTAATGAAGAAAACACGTGTCCATGTTTTTGAATACAAATGTATGAAAATATATGCTTAGATAGTCTTTTAATGAGACAATTAAAACATATGGGTTTTATTTGTAATGCATTGAATTGTCTTTATATATTATTTTTTATTCAAATTTACTTATTTTTATTTGATACAAGTTACAAATTTTCTTTTGTAAATTTAATTGACTTTTGTTGTTCATTTTTGTTTTTGGGTATTCCAATATTCCTGCTGCTATTTTTTATCTCTTCTCTTTTAAAAGAAAAATTAAACTACCAACATTCTTTTGTTTACAAAATTAGTAAACATAACTGTAATCAGATATCAATATGCTCATATATTTTAAAACACTTCTTTATTTTTGTCAATGTAATAGTAAAATTGCTCAAAAAAATTGTGTATGAGGAGAAAGTTCAACTTCTGAAAGACAAAAGTTTACCATAATTGATTGTGTAGTGGAGGAGAAGTGGTATTATTGTTGGAATATAATGATTAATCAATCATTTTCTATAATTGATTATTCTAGGTTTTTATTTTGAATTTTTTTCCTTTATATTTCATTTTAAACTACATATATGGGAACAAATATTTAATACGTTTCAATTTATACGAACTAAAATTTATGAATTTTTAAATTTATTGGATATGTGGGTTTATGTTATTAAGTAAAACTACGGTTTAAAATGATCTTATGAACATTTATCATTTTTGGTAGCTAATTTGTTAATTAAGAGAAGAAAATAAAATTTGTTGTTGATAATATTTTAAAGACTTTTTGACTTAATTATATATATATAAAAAAAAAAAAAAAAAAACCGGCGCATAGCGCGGGCTCTAAGCTAGTACTAAATAATAGGAAAGATAGCACCATACCTTGTATGAGTTTTAGAATTGCAGAAGTGATGAAGATGCTCATTACGTCCTCGAATATTACTACGTTGAACAATTGAAGTGGAGATCCCAAATCATGGCAGGCCATAATTATCATTGCCTAGGAAAAACTTAAATTATCAAGCAATATGGCAAAAACATCGCAAGATGCATGTGGTCCAAAAGCATTCAACTAGGCTCTAGGCACACCTGAAGGGATAGAATAAAAAAACTCCACATTCTATCAAAGCTCCTAAAAATCTGCCAAAATGAACGGATCTCTACAAAATTTGTCTTCCCTAGCCATTTTGGTTCACGAACTTCCTCCGTGGTAGCCTGTGGGAAAAGAACAAGTGAGAGTCTTTAGGAATAGGGTAACGAATTGAGCAATGAGTCATGCAATTGGAAGAAATATCCAAAACTAATCTTCTTTTTCCCACTAACCCTGGTGGGGGTAAAAAAATAAAAAGAGAAAAAAGCAGACCTGTAAGGACTAATCCCAGTGGATACAAAAAGCAAGAACAGGCTCAGTTGTCGAAGAGGCAGTGAAAGTTATCCTGCCTTTTCATGCTAATCATATGGGATAAATATATGGAACCATATGCATAAAATCCTAATAAATTTAAAGCAAGATAGTTCTGACATATTTTATTGAAGATGCAAATACATTTAACTTTTGGTTCCCCAAGTAAATGTATTCATTTATGAATATGCTATAATATTAACAATTTTGATGCCACAATCTATCACAGCAAAGCAAGAACCATTCATGATATAATAGGATCGAGAAGGAAAATCAATTATCACTTCATGTGAGAGAAAATGGCCAGCTTATTCAATATCAGGTTTCATGATCTCTTAACCTGCCACAACATTAACTTTGCAATCAATTTTTTTTTTTAAACTGGAGACTACTCCGATAATTTCACTGCATAAACTATATGCCACTCATTTCATATTGTATTCTACTAGGGAGTAAGAAAGTGCCCTAAAGTATATTGTTACATCATGGGAGACAAAGGGCCACTTATATACTTATGTCTATGCCAGCAATAACATGCTTTCTAAGCCAATTAAAGTAATAAATATAATTTACCCCCAGTTCTTCATCTTTCTTCTCTTCTCTCTTCTTCCTTTGTTCTACAGTATTATATGCTACCGGAGCATTTTTTGCGTTAGATTTTTTTGAAGACTGTACACAAAAGAAATTGTGGTCTAGACGCATGGGCCAACCTATTTCAAAACAAGCAGGAGTCCTGCAAAAATAGCAGATATAAATAGCTTTGTTTTAATTCCTTGAAGCCCAACTTGGCAAACGCACAAAATCATTCTAACCAGAAATACTCATTCAGATCATCATAGTTTCTCCATGTAGAATGGTCAGCTGTCCCACTTTTGCTTTTCTTAGCTTCCTTCAATTGTTAACAAGAAAGTTAGTTTTTAGACAGGAACATACACTGACAGGATGCAATCAAGAAGAAGTACCTCTCTTATAACCCTGTATATGGGAGTAACAACATTGTTAAGGAAGGATTCAGACTCTCCTCCATATGCTGGCATAACCTTCTCCCAAGTTGTCGAGCTAACAGCACCAGTTAACATAGCATGCAACTCATATGCCATCTTCATGAAAACAAAGACATAAAATTGATAATAAGACAAGAAATATATTGATATCCACACTATTGTTTGCAAGCATTACCTTAACAGCATATATTGGGAAATCCATAGGAAAGCATCAACTTTAATCTAGAGAATAGTTTCCCCAACTAGTGAATTGCTCAAGAGGTATACTTTTGCATAAACTTTAGTTGGCTGTTTTTGTTTTGGCTTAAAATGTTTTACATACTTCTGGTGTTTGATCTAAAGAAAAATGCTGGTCAACAAAAAAATCTTTGGGTGAAAGGAAAACTAACCAACACACAATAAAATGTATTACATTTTTAAGAAGCATAAAATGTCGAAAGCCTGCCCCACTCCCCAACTCGACCCAATAAACTTTTCTAGCAAAATGCAACAAGAGCTAGTTTGAATTGACAATCAGAGCATATATATGGATATTTTAGGTTTTCGTTAGGAGTTTTTATTCGTTGGAACTTTCATTCATCTTAAATGGTATTTGAGATCTTAAATTCTGTCACAAACAATCATTTTTTTTTCCTCACCTCCAGCCTCCTATCTCTCCCTCTCTAGAAATTTCTCCGATCTTCATCCCTTCACCACATCACTACTCCATTGACAATGCCCTTCTCTCCTTTAACCATTTGTTCACTTCCCTACATTTCCAACCTCCCCTCTACACCAAGACTCCCTCCCTAACGGCATCGTCATCCTATAAAAGAAGATTGTGGGCAATGCAGAATTTTCAAATGACCCAAAGGCTAAGTCAATAAAAGTGGTTCCCACTATGTCGTCATTTCAGAGTGCATGGTTGGATCTGAAGATCATGAAGGAAAGTAGAGTGCCTGCAACTGGGTTTTCAGCAGTTGAGTGACATGGTGGTCTGGTCAAGTTTTCAGGGTGACTATTTTTGCAGATTTTAGTGGTCAAGGGCATTAATGATGGGTTTTAGTTATCAGTGTGGCAATGTTTTGGTCATTTGGAGGGTACATGTGATGGATATGAATGTTATGGGTCATAGATGTGGGTCTTCCACACTGTAGGGAGTCCGGTTGGCAGTCGGTTTGCAATGGTTGTATGGTGTTTAGGCCACTTGGCTGTGGGGGTTCGTGGTGATTTTTAGGGGATTTGGGCTATAGGTGTCGGGACGAGTGGTGTTTCAGGGTGATTTTAGAGGGATTTGGGTTGTCATGAGTATGTCTAGAAGTGTTGCGGTGGTGTGTTTAGGTGTGCAGTAGTGTAACAAGTTTGGGTGTTCTGTGTCATAGATGTAGGTCTTCTAGGCCGTGGGGTGTACAGTTGGCAGTCGATTAGCAACAGTGCGTTGGTGTTTTAGCTACCAGCATATGGTGGTGTGCAGCGATCTTTAGGGGAATTTGGGTTGTGAATATGTAGAGCGTGTCATCGATGCGTGTTTAGGTGTGTGAGGGTGAGATTTTTGGCCGTTGCGATGCAGTGGCGATAAGTTTTGGACAGTTAGATCAGTTATGGCGAACATCACCTACACTGAGCAAGCACAAGATGAAAATATTTGTCTATGTTTTTCATACCAGTTATTTCGGCTGCTGTGGCAGATAATGATTTCAGGTATGAGCCAAACTGAAAATGTGTTCGGAATCATTTTCAAGGGTTCAACCAAATGGTGAAATGTTAAGGATTTTCTCAGAAAATGTTCTTAGTGAAAATGGAAACATAAAAACAAACAAGTAAATACTAGTGCTATCTGCAAACTATAATCAAGCTCAAAAGTCATTTATTGTGGAAGTTAACAAGTATCTCACGCTTTGATGAGCCATTTTCAGAAGAAATAATATATATAAAAATAAATAAATAAACAAAACAAAAAAAATTCAGAATATCTAGTCATATGTGATTTGCAGAATCAGAAGTTACTGTATAATGGGAGAGTTCCATAAATCCTTCAAAGTTCAAACAAACTCAGAAGTTAATGTAGCAGAACAATCTAGAAATGTTTGAGATTTTCATTCATTTAATGACAATAGCTATGCTAAAGAAAATATAGTAAAGACCAGCATGTCATGATTATAAATTTAAATAAAGCAAATGCATCGTCTTGACTGTGAATTTTCTTCTTAGCCCATCACTTAAAAGGCCTAGCTCCTTTTTCTAATTATTTGTGAACGGGGTTATTAATCATCCAAAATCTTCTCAAAACTCCCTCTAGAGCTGGTAAACCAACTTTTTATCTTTCAAGATGATACCAAATATTCCAAACCATTAAGAAAATAGAAAAGTATTCCTAAATAAGAACTACCATAAGACAAAGAACCAGTTTTGGCGGGCTCAAGCGTTTTAAAATTACAGCTTTCTTGATAAGATGAAATACTTTGAGGGTTGCTTATCAAAGCCACCTAAAAAGCACAAGCTGCTTCACAAAATTGGCTAAAAAAGCAGAACCACCCGAGTTAACAAAGAGCCTGCAAGTAACTTCTAGTTTTTAAAATCTTAAGCATCATCAAAGAATCCCCATCAAATGAAGCCTAAATAGGTAGTTCAACCAAGTGATGAATATATAAGATGATAGAGGCTTCTTCCAATAAGTATCTTTATCAATTCACTAACCATTGTCTCCCATATAATTGTTGTTCTAGTTTTATCTATAGTACATACAGTCTTGGAACTTCCAATGGCATAAGCTTCTGTTAAGGAGGATCAAACTGTAGTTCGATCCACTTCTTACTAATAGGTAAAGAATCAACTTGTTGCTGGTCATCAATTATCTCAAAAAGGCTGCTAAGGTATGTGAGCCTTTGTTGTGGGAAATCAGATGACCTAGAAACGTCAGACACTACATATGGCAGCAATTCCAGTGCCGAAACAAACTATATAGCTTCCTTAGAACAGCTTACACGATGATGACAGTAAAATTTTCTACTGGCTTATCATAATTTTTTAAAATAATATGCATCACAATCGGTTTCACAAGAGTATTAAACATCTGAAAGTAAATGATTATTTTGCTTCAAATCGGTTAATGGCCATAATTTTTATCATTCCAATGAGTGATATCAACAGAACAAGTTGGGGCAGTCTTCACTTAGTTTAACTGAAAAACTAGTTCAATAACATTTATCACAATCTAACTATCTAAGAAAGTATGAATTTCTTGTGTATCTTCACTTAAACTCAAGTGAACATCAATGAAATGCTAGCAGTGAACAAGAAAATTTCCGCAACTTAGAAAGAATAAAAGAAAAAAATACTTGTTGCAAATCATAAATAATTTGGGGTTAATCATTTTTTTTTATAAGTCAATAGAGTTGTATATCAAAAAAGCGCAAATTTAAAGGGACGCAACCCAATTATATAGGAAGTATAACTAAGAGCACCTAAGTGCACCCAAAAAAAAAAACCAAGCTCACAAAGAGCATCCACAAAAAACCCAAAAAAAACCCTAGAAAACGAACACCTGCAAGAACTACCTGCAATTTGGGGTTAATCATATAATCAGAAACTACATAAACGAGGAAGGACTATGGATGATAGTCACTGAACCACCATGCCTTCTCGTTTTCTATTCTCCTTTCCTTCTTTGCTTGTGTCTATATCTTCTTTTTCCATTCTTTACTGCTTCCATTTAATAAATTCAATGGAAGATATAGGGCAACAATTCTTTGTCTTAGATGATATAGATACGAGTCCTAGGCTGTATAAAAGATGCAAAAATACATTTTTACATTTACAAACATATACGTATATCTATGTGCGTATATTAAATTGTTCAGAAGAGGCATTACTAACATTTTCTTTTTCTTTTTTCTTTCTAGGAGCATAATTAGCTCACTTGGAAAAGATAACATCATAAGAAAATTAATAGTTGTTTTAATGTGCCTTTGTTCCTCTATATTGTTGCAAGAAACTTTTGCTTAGTTCAGTATGATAATACTGATGTATTCTTAATATGAATGCCGTTCAGTTCTAGGCGATTTACTCATTGAAAGGATCTTTCAGATAGCAACTCCAACAGTTACCAGGAGTACTCAAACAAACAGGCTCCTCTCAGTCATTGAGTTAGAGTGGTTTGCTTTCAAATTTCAAGAATAAGATCCCAATCAAAATATCCAGATTATACTACTGTCATGTGAAAAAATGTTGAGATGTACTTCGACTGCCAATTAAAAAAAATCCTATATCAGCAACACTGTAGACAGAAATAAATTATTGGCTCACATGGTGAAAAACATAACAGAGACACTCAGGCATGAAACGCAAGTTTGCAGCCTCCCCCCATATAAGAAGGTAAAGCCCTATATATAAAAGCTTGTATTGTTGGCCATCTCGTTTCACACTATGCAACCTGCACAGACAATAGTATATTTTAGTAAGGAAATAAACTGCAAATCTTCAATAAACCCAAAAGGAGAATAAAGAGGATGTGTAAAATAAAGAGATATGCTAGGAAGAAAAGGAATATATGACAATAATATGACAGTAAGGGCAGCGGGAAAAAGGGAGAAACATGACAAGCACAAGGAAAGGATTAATTGCAAATATTAGGCGAAAACTAAAAACTACAAGTAAAACAGGTAGCGACATTACATCATTTTGCTAACATATAAGAGCCGATCACATAAATTTCAAATTACGTTGATGCAAAGCAAGGAGCAAATTACATCACTTGTCTTACCGAATGTTGCTTTTTCTCCCCAAAAATTTGCACCAATTTGTGTAATTCTTGAAGAACTTTCTCATTAATTCATCCACAGCACCATCTCCTAACTGTTAAAGATAAGAATATCAAACATTTCAAAGTCAAAGGTAAAGCAAGACCAAAAACATTAAGTATAAATAGTAAGAACACCTTTGAGTTAGATATCTGGTCATGAGTTTGCCGGATGTGTATGTTAGCAAGGAGTAGAATCAGGTGCTCCTTCTGGTTAGCTACATTAGCTTTCTGATTGAGACGCAGTAAAAAAATCAAGTTAATATTCATTGTCTGAAAGTAAGCAGATTAGAAAATAGAGGACTATGTAATGAATTTCCAATTTGCCAACTTTGTATGTGATCTGATACCAAGCAATACAGTACAGAAGAATAAGAAGGGAAGTAAAGCCAAAATTTGAGAATAAATTACCTGAAATCCAAACCAATACTGAAGAAAATCAAACAAATCTCCGACTCTCCCATGTTTCTGAACATCTTGGGCTGAATGTAAACCACGAATATTGCGGATGGCTGCAAGTGCAACCTTAATCTGTATCATTTCATTAATTTATTAGCTTATTAGGATACTTGTTAGACTCCATTACAGCTTAGGCATGATGCAACACTATGCACAGATATAAACACTAGACAGATTAACTGGATTAAGAAGTAAAAGATCTATTTATCCATATAGAAGCAGACCTCAGGAAGTTGCATAATTGGTTGCTGAATACTTCCATGATCAAGTGGCAAAATATTGAACTCAACCTTTCCATGCATGCTAGCTCTATCACCAAGGGCCTGTTGTAGAAGAAGAAAGAGTAAAACTAAGAACAAAACTACTGGCATTTTAAGAACCTGCTAGTGTTTCATTAACTCCAAATTAAAATGAATGGGAAAAAAATGAAAGATAAATAGATAGAGAAGAGAAGAAAGAAAAAACAAAAAGACAAGAAAACCACCTGAGGACCATCTGCAGTCGTTACTGTCTCCAACACTTCATGCAACACAACAGCAATACTATGTGCATCTATCAACCTCTCTCTGTCACTAATTAAGATCAAACTAATCAGATTAATTAGGCTTAATGGACACAAACTGGTACACACTGACTTGACCTGAATAGAAGGACAATACCATATTCTAAAATAAGGCTTGATTACCTATTGCCGAAATCAATTGATCCACCATGTTTAATCACATAGTCTTTGTATACACAATAAACACGTTTCAGTTCACGCATATCACTCTTTTCCTTCCTTTTCCTGGCTGTGGCTTCTTCATCCTATGATTTCATAAAAGCCAAGAAAGACATGAAAATTAAAAGCATTTTAAAAAATAATAAAAAAAGAAAAAAGAAAAAGGAAAAAGAAAAGGAACATGATCAAGCTAGGTGATAGAAGTTTAGGCACAGGAAAACTAACTGAAAATACAATGGAATAAGCATGATTGGAAATATGATACTCCAGATAAATAATTATACTCATTGACAGTCTTAATATTCCAAGAGATCATGTAAGGAAAACTTCATAGCTTCACAGCTAAGACAGTTCTTTGGAGACTGGTTTCCAAATAGATAGCACAATATAATGATATGTCATCCAATATAACTAGGTGATATTACATTATTGGTGAAAAGTGAACAGAGGCACAATCCCAACCGCCAATCACAATTTGAACTTCTCTTACTAACAGAAACATTTTGTGAAGCTTAATAAATTTTAAGTTTTGACTATGAATCAAACATGAGCAACTGAAGGAACTGATTCGTGGAAGCTTTTGAATGAATAAGAACAGCAAATAGGGAAGCTAGAAACATTAACCTAAGTTGCTTTGTGACTCCTGAGGCTTAAACATTTATATATCAAATGAAGAATTGCGAATGTATGAAAGATAAAATTATATGTTGGTCTTATTTGCAATCCATTTTTATCCTTGGATGGGCTTAGTGAGTGACAAGTCAGGGTGGCAAGCATAAAAGAGTAATGCTACGTACTATACTCCCATCTCACTAAGGTGATGTGACTATGCCCATCAACCCTTGTTTAAAAAATAAAAAAATCAATGGCTGATAGGTACTACCACATTAACCCAGTGAAATAGAGGTAGAATGGGAGTGTAGTAATTAGCATTACTCAGCATAAAATTATGTCAAAGACAAGAATATATGCTTAAGCTAAAGCACAAAATATCACAACCGCCAACTTATAAACAAACGTAGACACAAAATTGCCATTCACTAACTGTAAGAATATAGCATCTGGTGAATAAAGACAAGATTAAACAAAATTAAAGCTAGTTGTCCTACATATTGATGCAAGCAAGAAATTAGAAAAGCAAATCTGTCATCACCCAGTTAGCAAGTTCTTATGTTTATAGGACAAGCTTCAATGTATGTGTGACTACCTTTTCAAGTCGTTGAAGTAGTGAAGTTTTGAATTGTCGAACACCCCGCCCGCTCGAAGTGGGGTCCAGGTAATGTGCTATTTCAAAGGCATGGAAGCGACCTGCCAAGGAACACCATTCAAGCAATGCAAAATATACTATGCTTTAAACTGAAGTGAAACTTGAATCTCTCTTTACAGGACTAGGTTCTGCCGGCTTAGACATTGAGGTGTGAATTCAAAGAAAAGACACACTCCTTACTAGAAAGTGTAGTTTTGGTACCCTAAATTGATGTAAATTGACAGAGACATTATTTGCCTCTGTTGCTTGTTTAGGAAAAGAAGAAAAGAAAAGAAAATAAGGTAATTAAACTTAAATCATTAACCTTTAAAATCTAAGCAAAAAACGACCTCCACTCAACTATTCCTATTCCAATTATTTGGCCAAGTTAATAAATAATATCATTTATGGGAAATATGATCGATTTCAGCCTCAATTAGAACAAGAAAGGCACAGGTCTTTCTATTTCTGAAAATTACAATTCAGAATCCCACTTCTCCAATTGTCCAATACCCGGCAAACAAAAGAAAGTAAAATTAAAATCTTAACAAAAAGGTGAACCAACATTCCCTGCCTTAGCCAGAAACTTATATAGTTCCATTCATCCAGTTGAAATAACATACTAGAATCAATAAAACAAACCCAACTGTCCAGAAACACAAACAACTTACAAAGATAAGCAATACGAGGCTCCTCGCCTCCAACCAAATTGGCAACTCGAAGAAACTCCTGGATTTCGGATGCCAAAGAGGGTGGCAAGCGTTCACTCTCAAAAGGTTCGTGAAGGAGATCATGGGCGGAACTAATAGTAATTGCTCTTGTAAGAGGTGGTGGGTACTCTGTGTCGACTTCATAGCTAGGCTCTGCAACCACAATCTCTGCCATTGCCCTGAGCTCAAAAGGGTGGTGGCTTGGAATGATGAAGATTGAGAAGAAGCAGACATGGGTGCGTAGTATATATACATATGTCACTGTTATTGGAAGATTGCTTAACGAGGTTTGCTTCCGTCTGCTTTCTTCAGCTTTACGGAGTGATTGGAAAGCGGATTGTGATCTTTTGCTTTTGCTTTTGCTTTAGAAGCTGGGTTGTTGTTTACTTGTATTCTAGCTTTTTTGCTCTTTGGTCTCAGAGAAGGAAAGGGAAGGTGAGTGAAGGCTTCAGTTGGCCTTTGCCCTTTGAAGGAAATGTAAAAGTTTCGAACGTGCACCACTGAATTGGGAGGGAGACTGGAGGCTCTCTCTCTCTCTCTCTCTCTCTCTCTCTCTCTATATATATATATATATAGTAAATCTCTCTCTCTCTCTATATATAGTAAATAATCCCAAAGCGGTTGGAAATCGCAATGGAGAATTCCTGCATGTACCTGATTTGTATTAATTACCTTAATTTTTATTGATATTTTGGTGAGGTTAAGTCAGACTATGGTTCAATTGGACTTGAAAGAGCACATGCGATTCTTACCGTCAATGCCTATATATGAATCATGAATAAAACTCAAATGACTGTCATCCTAATATCGTACTCTTGTGAGAGAGTCCAACGTAGTTGAAGACTGTTGGGCGGTTTTTTGAAAAGCCTCACGATGTCAAATGAGAAAAAATATAATAAAACTCCACGAAGTAACAACGATTTTTTTGAAAAGTCTCACGATGTTCAAAATGTGTTAAAGTAGCCCATTAAAGTACCAAAGTATGTCAAAAATCCTACATCCTTTTTTTGCTATTCATATATTAATACCCTTATTCTTTTAAAAACTAAAAAATTAATTTTCAAAAAAAAAAAAAAAGACCTTCAAGCATTACTCTAATCACTTTTTTTTGTTAAATTATGTTGTATGTCCTTGAGTTTTTTTTTTTTTTACAAAAAAAAACCCCTCTTTTGTATAACCTTAATCACGTTCAATTCAACATTTGTTTAACATTAATTACGCGAATAGTGCTAAAAGAAGGACTAGAATCTTTTTTTATCCTTCTAAACGCTAAACGTGATGTAATTTTTAAAATCATTATTAAATTCAAATTCTATAGTAATTCTTTCCAATTCAATAATAATTTTAAAGGTGATACTACATTTTAGAAAATACAAGAGAAATCTAATCGCTTTCAAGTTAAACTCCATCAAATTTGTTCATATCGTCTTAATATCAACAAAGGTTGTAGAAAGTAATATTTATATAGAAAGTGATGGACTTTGATAAGCTGTAGAAGTGATGTTGGCAATGGTGCATGTACTTTCACAGCCCAAAACCATCCATGAATTTGCTTCTTCTTCTTCTTTTTTTAGCTGTCCTCCAATAACATTAAAAATATGTTCCCAAACAAACAAACAAAAGCTTAGTGCGAAGAAAAGCAAAGACACTAAGCAAATTAAGGCAAAAGATGTGAAATTTTAAAGTCCAAAAGCTTCTTCATTCACTTTTTCCTCACATAATAATATTTATTATACAATGGGCACGTTCGTGTCTTTGTTGTGTGGGGTTTCGTCTGCGCAAAAGATAGAAGACGTCAAGAGCCCATCAGCTCTTGAAGTTTAAAGGGACTCGACGATCAAGTCAATAATAAGCAACATGTGTGTATAGAATAGTGAAATTGCATACCTTAAGTTATATTTAACTGTTTAAGCATGTAGAGCATTTTAAAGTCAGCTCGAAGGATCATGGCTCTATACAGCATTTTAAAGTTTGCTCGAAGGATCATGGCTCTAGGTCTGTTGAGTCTTTAAGTTCCTGTAGTGGGCCGGCAGTAAGTCTACTTGGGGCTTTTCTGGACTTTTAAGAGATTCCTAGATCCTACAAATTAAAATAAAAAAATTTCAAAAAATTTTTTTTTTTTAAAAAAAAAAGAAGAAGAAAGAATTAGTGCAAAAAAAATTTGAAACTATTGAAAATAAGTTAAATGAAGGAGAAAATACATTTTACTCTAGAACTATCAAATTATTTACACTTTTAATCATAATATTTAAAAAGTGACATTTTACCTTTTCAAAGTATCTGACATTAATACTTAACCATATGAAACACAATTTACCTCATTGAATATTTTAAATTGACACTTTACCTCTCAAAATTTAGTTACTTTAAGGATAAATTGTAATTTATAGGGTCAAATGTTAATGTCAAATATTTTAAAAAGTAAAGTATCACTTTTTAAATATTAAGATTAAAAATACAAAATAAATAAATAATTAAAAAAATAAAGTGTATTTTTTCCTTAAATAATCAGAATCATTGCACTGCATGAACTAGGACCGCCAAAGTCCACAAGGGATGGTTTGAAGAGATGCACCAAAATAAATATTTCTGAAACTGAACTACCTACCTAATAAGTAATAACTACTACAGCAATCGAATTAAAAAAAAAAAAAAGTTGAATCGAAACCGCCCAAGAAAAGTTAAACCATATACATACAGAAAAAGTTTGATAGACACCAAAATAAGAACTTCAATTAATTGGGTGTCCTCTCGAGTTCTTCTGACACATAAAGTTTGTAATTATGATTGCTTTTTGTAAATATTGCAACCCAAGAAGGCAATAAATATGTCGTAAAACGTGGTCTACTTTACTCTATTCTGGCAATGATCTCTTCCTTACTAGGAAGTAGGAATATATAAGGCTTTGTTTGTCAAGGGATTGGCTTGGCTTTGTAAAATCCCCAAAAAAATTTCTTTCAAAATCAATCTCAATATTCCTACTTTTTATATCACATCAATCACTTTTTATCGCTTTTCAAATAAAAAAATCATTACAAAACAAAAAATTTCACTTTTCTATACAAAATATTCTTACTTTTTTCCTCTTATCAATCAAATCTGCTACAGTACCAATCTACTTCTTCCAATCCAATCCCTTCCCAAACACAACCTAAACGATTGTGATTGTTAATTGTACTTGGTGCATTGAGAAAAGTAAAGGCATCTGTAAGGCTAGTCTAGTGAGTTGGGGGTGCAAATCTCAACCATATCTAGGCTTCTAAAAGTTCGAGCTTACTTTTTATTTTATTTTATTATTATTATTTTTTTTAATACCTGCTGGAGCCACCCTTTGACGGCCATCTCAAAAGNCACTACAAAACAAAAATTTTTACTTTTCTATATAAAACATTTTTACTTTTTTTTTCCTATTAATCAAATCTGCTACAGTACCAATTCACTTCTTCCAATCCAATCTCTTCCCAAACACAACCTAAACGATTGTGATTGTTAATTGTACTTGGTGCATTGAGAAAAGTAAAGGCATCTGTAAGGCTAGTCTAGTGAGTTGGGGGTGCAAATCTCAACCATATCTAGGCTTCTAAAAGTTCGAGCTTACTTTTTATTTTATTTTATTATTATTATTTTTTTTAATACCTGCTGGAGCCACCCTTTGACGGCCATCTCAAAAGATTAATTGTGAAAAAAAGAAAAAGGACTGGCCCTTGGGGGTGGCCCTTGGGTGATTTTGACCACTTCCGACCGACAACTCTGAGGGTGGTTTCAAGCTAAATAGAGTGGCTGAACCATCCTCAATAGTCTTAGAGGTGGTTTCAACCACCCCCATTTTGCAAATTGACTTTCAGACACCGTCAAATTGGCTAGGGGTCAAAATGGGGCTGGTTGGCTTCTCAACTTGTCAAAAGTGGTGGCTCAACTTTTATATATATATATGTATTTTTTAATTTTTTTATCATTTTAATCATTTTAATCATTTTAATTTTAAAATTTTTAATTTTTAATTAATATATAGATGTATGTCGATTTTTTAAAGGTGTAAACGTGGACTTCATAAAATTTTGGACAAAATTTAGACAGAATACCATCTCCATTTTTAGCCATTATCAAGATACTATTTATGGTACAAAAGAAACCAATAAGCAAAAAATAAAGTTAATTAAACCATACGGATACGAGGCAAAAAATATTTAATCCTAATTAAAATAGCATGAAACTTTTCCATGTCTTTGTCAAGTTGGATCTCCATGGGATTCTATTATGCTGCGCAGTAATTTATTGTGCAAATGATCCCAACACTCAACGGCTCTAGTAGGGTCGTCCATCGATCTGCATGATGATCTACACCGTCGAACGCCGCATACAACTAACATCACGCTGACGGCCCATTAAAGTTTGGTTCATGATGAATTGATGATAATCACATTAAAAAAAAAAAAAATCTATAAAGGATTTTGGCATCCATATGGTGATTAAGTAGAAGTTAATGAAATTGTAATGGTTATTATATTTTTAAGAGTAACCACAACATCCTACTTTTATAATGACAATCACATAAAGATAATTTACATAAACTTTATAAAGATAAATAAAGGAAGAGATGTAATGTTTCACTAAAAATCAAGTATGGATCTCGTTGACTTACCAAAAAGAGTTGTAGCCATATGAAACTAGACTTGTAGCCAAGTGTTTGAGTGCTCAAAAGAAAGACATTGATTATCATGAAACTAACAAACACTTGAGAAGAAAATACAACAATTGATTGTGACTTAAAAAGGTTTTGAATGGCAACATCCATCTTGATATCAGAGTATCAACTAGAGTTCCACAATACACCAGACCGAGGAGTGAGTATTAAATCTTGGTTTACAAATTATTAAGAGTTGCTTATTTTGATACAAGCTAGAGTTTGTGCAGTACAATGTGAGCACCAAATTGAGGTCCAAGAGTTATAACTGTGATAGGAGCATGAGCATAGGATGAGGAAATTTCAAATGAGAAGTGCTGCAATATGAATGAGAGAGCCATTTTTGCTTCCATCATGCCAAACTTTTGTCCAATGCAAATCCGAGGACCCCCACCAAATGGGAAATAGGATAGTTTTCCCCTCGTTGCCTTTGAGACACCTTCTGAAAACCTCTCTGGGTTGAACTCCTTTGCATTGTCTCCCCAAAGTTCATAATCACAATGGACAAGAATTGTTGGTAAAGTAACCACCACTCCAGCTGGTATTGTCAAATTTCCTAGCTTTGTTTCCTTGTTAACTGCTCGATCTATCAATGGTAGTGGTGGGTAGAACCTCAGAACCTCAAGCAGTATCATTTTTACCTGTGCCATGGATACCCCTCTCTCATCAACATGTTTATTGATAATACTAGTAGAATCTTGCTCTTCTCATCTGCCTACCATCTTTTGATCCTTATGCATGTGAACATGTCAACATATATGGAACTGCTATACACATTTGCTAAGACAATGAAGAAAAATGAACATCTTTGGAGTAGAAGATTTTTAAATAGTATAATAACATGGAATATTTTAACCCCTAACTAAGCATGATTGACCCATCCATTTCCACAAGGATTCAGTGTTGTTAACCATGGTGATTGTGTAATGTTTTCTGGGCTGTCTGTCTAAATTCTTTTTAAGAGGTATCCAAGTCACTATTTTGTATAGAAATAAGGTATTTCATTTGTTTTTGTTGAGGTTAATTTGATGGATTTTGGTTTTCCTTCTTGAGATTTGCTAACCAACAGAAAGATTTGAGTTGCCTTTGTTAGTGCTGTTGAAAAGTTGGCTCATATTAGTAAAACTTTGAAATTGATTTTTTGTCAATTAATTGAAGAAGAAAAATTGGAACTCTTTGCAAGCATTGGCCAAAGTCAAGAATTGTGGCTCTCATTTGTTGCAGAAGAAATAAATGAGGAAGGAGATGCATTACGCATATGCGTGGGAGAAGGTAGAAATGAAGACCCTTTATTGAAGGCCATTCGGTCAAATGGATTAAATAGGTGGAAGTTAGTGGGCTCATTTAATAAGAAATGAAGAAATGGGAGAAGTCTTTGGCTTATTTAAGAAAGGCCATTCGGCCATTTGAAATGAGAGAGAGAAATACACCGAGAGAGGAAAAGCTCAGCAGAAAAATAGGAAGAGCTTGTGAGTGGGAAATTGGGTGTATTTGGGGATTTGAGTTTGTGAGTGTTTTATCACTCTTTTGTATTCTCCCATTTTGAAATTAGTGAAATCTCTCTCTATCATTGCACCGTGGAATTAGGCAAATTGTCGAACCACGTAAATCTTGTGTTCTTGTTGTCATTTTATTTATTTTTCTTTAAACACTATTATCACGTTTGTTCCACTTGTTTTGAGTGTGTGAGAGATTCGCGACCTTTCGCACAACAAGTGCTAGTTGAGTGATAGGTTGAAGATGGAGAAACTGAATAAATCTAATTGATAAGGAAATATACTTACAACTTTAAGGTGATTTAACCCATCAAAGTCTGGTTTGTTCTTGCCGAAGACTCGCAACACCTCTTCTCTTGCACGCACTTGCCAACTAGGATACTTGCTCAACAAAACCATTGTCCAAACAACCAAGTCTGCAGTGGTCTCTTGCCCAGCAATGTAAAATAGCTTGCATTCCTCAATTACTTCTGTAATACTCATTGCAGCATTCTTTTTATTTCCAGATTTTTGAAGTTCTCTAGAACTGGATTCCAAAAGCATGCCTAAAAAATCATTATTGGCAGCATTGCCCGCCTTCATTTCTCTCTCTCGTTTGTTAATGATTTCCTTCAACAAGGTTCGTATTTCTCTGTCAATTTCCTTCATCCTCTTGTTTTGTTTAGTTGGTAGAAACCTACACACAAAAATCTTAGAAATTGTGAAGGTATGAAGAAGGGAAATAAGAATGTGATTCCTCATTACTTTTGTAATACTTCGATCCCATATTGGAAAGATGGATAGCCCACAAAGAATGCGTAGTTTATAAAGACACTCGTGGGTGCTAAGTCTCACATTACTTACTTACTAGCCGATGTGGCTAGCGCTTTCCTAGGATTGTTACAACTTTAGTGATCAATTGTTTAGGAAAATAAATTAAAGGGTTAATTATCTCTTTATAACTTCATTTTTAATTTTTTTTTTTTTCACCTAGATTTCAATTCATATTGCAAATGGTACCTGATTTATGGGTAATACCAGTTTAGTAATTTTGTCACCATTTCGTGTGTCAAGCTAACGTATTTCTCTGTCAATTTCCTTCATCCTCTTGTTTTGTTTAGCTGGTAGAAACCTACACACAAAAATCTTAGAAATTGTGAAGGCATGAAGAAGGGAAATAAGAATGTGAATTCTCGCTACTTTTGTAACACTTCGATCCTATATTAGAAAGATGAGTAGCCTACAAAGAATGCGTAGTTTATAAAGACACTCGTGAGTGCCAAATCTCACATTACTTACTTACTAGCAGATGTGGCTAACGCTTTCCTAAGATCGTTACAACTTTAGTGATCAATTGTTTAGGAAAATAAATTGTAGGGTTAATTATCTCTTTAGAACTTGAGTTTTCATGTTCTTTTTTTTTTTTACTTAGATTTCAATTCGTATTGCAAATGGTACCTAATTTATGAGTAATACCAGTTTAGTAATTTTGTCACAATTCCGTCAGTCAAGCTAACAGATTGTCACAATGTCGAGGTGGTTTCGGCTACCCCCTGCAGTCGATTTGGGTGTGGCCATAACCACCGCTATTGCAGTCCGTTAGTTTGGCTGTTTTTGAGCCTTTCTTAAATTAACCATAATTCAATAAAAACTAATTAGTTGACCTGATTTCTAGCTGAAGTTAAAAAAAAAAATTGAGAACAAAATTACCTCCATCCAGGAATGTAAACAGATACAGCTTTAATAAGGAGTTGAGCTTGTTCTTTTTGGAGTTGGAATATTCGTTTTCCTTCAGTGTAGCTGGTTCCAAATGCTGTTCGAGAAATCACATCAGCTGAGAGGTTTTCAATATAAGGCCATATATCCAACTCACAGGACCCCTTTTCACCGATCAAACTCTCCCATTGGCTTATCATATCACTGCAACACTGCTGAAATGCTTTTGTCATACCCTGCAGCAGCAATCACAAGGTAAAATATTTTAGAAGATCATAAAGGAAACAAAGCTAGCTGTTATCGTTGATACTTTTTGTCAACTGTTTTTTGTATCCTTTAAGAGATTAAGGATTACAGTTAGGAATTATTTATTAAAATGACACAGAGAATCCTTTTCCTTTTGCTAAGAACAATGAATGTGTGTGTATATGCATATATATAATTTTTTTAAAAAAAAGAATGAAAACCTTCAAATTTTGGTTCCCGAATGCAGGGGTGATGATGTTTCTGTGTTTAGCCCATTTGTCACCCTCGTAGGACACGACTCCCGTTGATAGCAAGTTAGCAACTGGATGACGCGACTTTTGAAACTCACCAATCTTGCTGAATATATCTTTTATCTGTTCCGGCTCCGAAATAAACAATCTCGGTTTCGGCCCAACCCATACAAAACAATTCTTCCCTGCGTGCATATATATATGTTTTTCAAGCTCAGAAGAACATGCATATATATATATATATAAAGTTTATATACCTCCCTCAAACTATCACCCAATTAACAATGTCTCTTCAAACTTTTAATAGTCACAATATCCTCCTAGTTTTGGTGAAGACATTTTTTTTAAAATTAATTAACTGATGATCACGTACCATAATTCTCCACTATGTGATGGACGGAGGCGATGGCGCGAGGGGTGATATCATTAGAGAAATTGATGGGGTTAGAGCTTGCTTGCTTCGACATCATGGAGTTGTCCTTCATGTCGCCGAAGAAGAGCCGGTAGGAGTTGCCGGAAAAGCCTTGCTCTCTCAGCTGCCTCTCCAGGTGCTTGGGCCTCAGCCACACCCAGTTCAGAACCCTCCACCCCAGCGTTATAAGGATTGTAAGGAGAAGAGTGCTACTGAAGATCACAAGTAGTGATGATACAGCCATTTCTCGCAGAGGAGAGCGGGAAGAAGAAGAAGAAGCAGAAGAAGGATGGAGAAGAGTAGGAAAGGAGAGGTGCATTGTATAAATCATTGACGACGGTGGGATATAATTGGTGTCAATTGTCATCACGGACTGAAAACGGTGAACACATTTTCTCTTTTCTTTTCCTTTTTCTTTTTTTTGGAAAAATTGTGAAACTTCATTGATAAAATCCAGAGTAACAAGACTCTAAAGTCTAAATTACAAGAGCTGACAGCTCTAAAGCAATAATATCATAAATAAATGGAGGAGAATCCTCCAACCAAATCAATTATTTTATTTTATCTAAAGCAATTATTTTATTTTTATGTGTTAAGGTGAATACCAAGACACAATATCAAGAGGATAGAAATTTCTTCCAAACTAGCATGAAGGAAATATCCTCCAACTCATTTAAAATAGTGTAAGTGTCTATAAACATTTAAAATATGCATTAAATTATTAACGTCGCTAATAGCAATTTACTAATTTATGCTAAATTTAACATGTTTATCAAATGTTTATAGATACTTGACATTATTTTAAATGGGTTTAAATAAAAAGTACTAAAGTTTTGCTCTTCTCATCTGCCTACCATCTTTTGATCCTTAAGTGAATATGTCAGTACATATATGGAACTGCTATACACATTTGCTATGAAAATAAAGAAAAATGAACATCTTTGGAGTAGAAGATTGAATATTTTAACCCATAATTAAGCATGATTGACCCATCCATTTCCACAAGGATTCAATCTTGTTAACCATGGTGATAGTGTTATATTTTTTGGGCTATCTGTCTAAATTTTTTAGAGTTATAAAACTTTAAATTAAAAAATAAAATAAAATGGAATGAGGTATTTCGATCACTCCTTCTGGCCAGATGGGAGTGGTCAAACCACCCCTAGTGGCCATTTTGTAATAAACCAGTCCTAATTAACCCTACTAAAGAAATGAAGTAATTTAGACCATATGATTAATTGGAATCAAGTTGGGCTAAAACTAGATGAGTTTTTTGAGTAGACTAATTTCTAGCTTGTAGGATCAATCCTCTATAGGGGAGCATTGATCCTCTTTACTAAGAATTAATCATCTACACCACACGATCAATCCTAGGAGTCTAGAAACCCGGAGGATCGATCCTCCCTCTTTTAGGATCGATCTTCTCACGTGAAAATATGATTTTAGGGTTTTTTTTGAATCTCCAGAGCGACCATAAAATCTATAAATTCATCTTAAACTCACCCCTAGCCTATTTGTGCAATTCTTAATGTTTCAGGAGGCTGCCAAAGTGGCGGGGTGAAGAGAGAAGAGTTATTTTGTCAATCCAAAGGTGTTACGGGAGTTTCTAAGACCCGCAAGGTGAGTGGAACACATTTGTTTTTTTTTTTTATTTTTTATGTTGTATATATGGTTTTTATCCCTAGGTTAGAACCTTAGTAGACGTGTTCATTATTTAATTTTTATTGATGTTATTCGGGATGTTTAAAAACTGTAACATGAGTGTATATGCTTAATTTAGTTGTTTTGGACCATAAATGTTGTTTAGATTGAACCCTTACAATTTTCAAAACTCTTGGGAGTATTTCTGAGGTCGTTTTGGGGGTTTGAGAGTGTTTTGGACGAGTCAGGAGACAAATTAAAGCCTACAAGCCATGTATCTTTGTTATTCCTTTGTATTCCTTTTGTATTTCTTTCCCTAACCCTGGTAATTGATTGTTCGGATTGTGATCTTGGGATAAGACGAGTCGTTTTAAAAAGAATAGATGCATGCTTTATATGATGATTTTCAAATAAAGTATATTATATTTTACGTATTTATTATGTTTTCTATTCTATAAAATAAAAGTTATGATTTTAGATTTTGTGTTCGAAAGAATATTTTAAGCGCACACAGGCCATTTTATATTTCAAATTTGTTGTATGGTAATCAAGGGAAACTCTTGATTCTTTTCATATCACGTGTAACCTTGACACCTAAAGATGTTCTTTAATGTTTCTGGGTGTTGTACAAACCTTTGAGATGTTGGGGATTGATTGGATTGCATGCTAGGGGCTTGGAATGACCCAAAAAAGAAGCTAGATCAGCAAGATTAACCCTTGGTCCTTCAGGATTGATCCAATATATCTTAGGATTTTCCAAGTGTGTTTTAGTGTCTATGATTAATGTTTGGCTAATATTAAGGTTTCAACATATGTTGAATTAGATCTAATCGATGAAGGTCTAATTGTATTTGAATTGCATGATTTATGTTTCGAAAGACAAATGTTGTTTTATTTATCAAACATGTTTTAATGATGAGAAATTGTAGTACCCCAAGCATAAATTAGAGTTAAGAATATCTTAATAAAGCAAATAAGATGTTAGGGTTGGATGTAAGTTGGAAGGATGTGGAATTTTGGACTTTTAAGAATTTCCTATAAAGGCAAAACGTTTGAAGTTGGATCTCGAACGCTTGATGGCGACGATCGTTAGCAAAGACCGAACGTTCGAGAAGAAAACTCAAACGATCAATGCAATCCTAGCCACGAACGTTTGGAGGGAAAGCCCAAACGTATCATGTGATACCTCAACTTATAATTATCCAATAAGAGTTTTCATTTTGAACATGTATATGAGGAATTATTATTTTTAAAAGTGCAAAGGTAAAAATATCAATATCTATTACAAGATAATTTTAAGGTATCAAACAATTATGGGTTGCTGGATATATTATAAGCCTTAAATAATGAAAATTTCAAGACAAATTTCATGTAATTTGCAGTTAAATTGAAAAAATTATGATTTTTTTTTTTTTTTTTTGCAAACTCCATAGATCAAATTGTCAAGCGGACAGGATATTTGAATTTAACAAAATTTATTGGACATATTAGGCATTGATCTTTGATGATTATTCTGATGATATTGTTTGGAGGTTAAAAATAGGCACTTGGATATAAAATAAAATTTTTTGAGGAATAGGTCAATCGGCTGGAGATCACGTCTCATAAAGCAGAGGTCATTGAACCCAATCTAAGACTAAATTTTTGTGGACATATGTTTTGATTTTTATCTCTTTTTTGAAAGTTCAATTTTGAACCTGACATAACTCTTATGTGGCTTTGTGCCATATAAGTAAAAGTTGAGTCTTAGATGAGGCTCAACTGAGCCCCTATCATATCTCTTTAAGTTAACATTAGGGTGCGTTTGGGATTGAGATTTCGCAAGAATAATCTGCATTTTTAAAAGATATCGTCAAGGCATTGTGATTTAAAAAACACTTAATTTAAAATAGAAAAACGATCTGTGATTTCTATAAGAAGGTTAGGGGTACTTATTTAAAAATGCGCGAATTTAAACCAAAATTATGTTTTCTCATAACAAATATTTAATAAAAATGTACTTTTTAACCTGTTTTACCAAATGTCTTTACAATTTTAAAAAATGGTGATTTCAAAAACGTTATTTTTAAAATCGTACTTATTAAAACCGTAATTTTAAACGGACCTTAAGATATATGTAAAAGATTATTTATTTATTTATTTTTTAAGATACGTCAAAGTGTTATAGCTTTATAGGCCATTTGACCAATTGACGAACTTACATAAACTAAACGAAATATCAAAGCAAATCACGGGAAAGAGAGAAATTAAATGCTTCCAAGAGGCTTTAATGCAAGTTGAAAAAAAGCTTAAATACAAGTGGAATTATTGACTATTGAGACATAGGCCAAGAAAAAAATAGAGAGAAGGATGGGACCAACTTGGCCCCATCTTCAATTAATGGAGAAGCGCGCTTTTTCCTTCAAATTTACTCATGAAAGACATATATGCACATGCAACGTACGTTATTCACAAAAGATGATGACGTTATTCACATGCAACGTCAACGTACACTAAATTTAAAATAAAATGAGGAGCATCATATTCCCATGTACACTACATTCATCACGACACGATTATAATGATGATATGACTGCTATCGACTTACCGGGTAAAGTCCATTATGTAATGCTTATGATGTATGGATAGTATAGTAATTACACTTTATGCATGTGTGGGCTACCGGCTACAGTGACCTTCACCTAGAAGAATTTTTTCTCTAACAACTCTCTTGTGACCACAAAATTGATCTTATGACGGAGCTCATGATGTTTCAAGGAAGTTGTAAAAAAAAGGGGTGATTTTTCATACAGGAAAGGACAGAGCCTTGGACAAAGAAGCTCCACCTCACGTCTCTGTTTCTCTCTCACACTGTTTCATGGTGACTTGTGTTTTGATTCTTGAAGAAAGATTTTATGAGTCGGTGGTCAATTTTTTTATTAGTTGGTGTTCTTGGTTATATCCCCATTTACCGATTTAGCAAGAATTCCTGAGAAATTGTTTGGGTTTAATGGTGGGTAGTAATTTTTGGAGAGATATGCATGGTTTAATGGAGGAAGGGTACATTTGAATACGCGATTTGAAAATTTTATTTTTAAAATTGTAATTAAGCGTTTTTCAAAATTATAGTTTAGTCGTACATGTAAGTTTTTTAGAAAGCATATCTTTATCTGTGATTTGAAAATGTAAATTTTATAAGTTTTAAAATGCAATTCTAAACAATTTATTGTCTCCAATTTGGTTTGAAATTACATTTTTTATCTATAAAATTACAAAACTAAACGCGCCAGAATAAGAGAATTTGAGATTGGCCACGTAACTGTTGTGAGTTTCTAATTTGATGTATAGGTGGCTAACAAATGGGTTTTGAGAATTGGAGAGATTGGAAGTAGGATATATGGATCCATATATTCACACTACAAAAAAAGCCAAAATAGTGACATGTAAAAGGTGACCTTTTTAGTCCCAAAAAGTCTTATTGATGTATTGACGTTTGCATAGCTACATTTGACAAATGCCTTTAAACATAATGATTGGATTAAAAATTAGAAACGTTTGAACAATAAAAATGTCAATACAAAGCGACATTTAAGCCCAAACGTCACATTTTCAAAGGCGACATGCCAAAAAAGGTAACAATTTGCATAATTCAAACGTCACATTTGGAAAAACACAAGTAAATGTGTCCAAAACTCACCATTACTTCCACCTTCGGTCTTATTGAATGCTCTTCTTGAATGTGCTTCTAACATTACCATTTTCCTCTTCAGTCCCGTTTGCTCACTCTTTCTAGAGTAATGCATGCCTCTTTCTGTCTACCAAACCTATTCCCTTGCGCCCCACAGCCGCCACGGGCTGCCACCTCCCTCCGCTGCAGCAAATGCATTTTCACCTCCAAGGCTTTTTCTGCTTCCTCGCATTACCTCCACCCTTTTTTACTTCGAGATTTTTACTCTCTCTTTCTTCTTCCTCTTCTTTGTTATATATATATATATATTAACTTTTTGAAAGCGTAGGGAAGGAGAGAAACATTTGTAAGATTCGTTTTATATTCCTTCGGTAGGCTGGCGGTAAGTCTATTTGGGGCTTTTCGGGACTTTTAAGATTCTTAAGTCCTACAAATTAAAAAAGATGAGGAAATAGTGCAAAAGAATTTGAAACTATTCTGGCAATCTCCTCCTTACAAGGAATATAAAACGATTGTGATTGTTACTTGTATTTGGTGCATTGAGAAAAGTAAAGGCATCTGTAAGCTAGTCTAGCGAGTTGAGGGTGCCATTTTTTAACAAATCTCAACCATATTTGGGCTTCAAAAAGTTCGAGCTTACTTCTTTTATTTTATTTTGTTTTATTTATTTATTTATTTTTAAAGCTTGACTACAAAATATTTTATGGAGGAATCCAAAGTTAATATTAAGAATTATTTATGGGATTAATTGATTTAGAAAAAAAAAAAAAAAAAACCAATTACAATTCTTTAGTGGAATCAATTGTAACTAAATTCTATCATATAACAAGCTAGTCATGAGATGACAAGTGTCACAAGCTTATTGGAAGCTAGTTTTTTATTTTTCTCTTTGGATTCCTCTTCGAATTTATGTAAATTAACCATTGATATATAGACTTCTATTTTTATTGGGTCGTATGTTTTAATTGTTAAGACATGGGTTAGTGAGAAATAGTGCATAGAGATGCGTGTACATATATAGGACTGAGTTTGGGATGAAACCCGAGCCCCAAAGGGCCAAAACCATATGTGTAGGTGCTTGGGTTTGGGGATCTCGTTGTCTTACCAAAAGGAGTTGTAGCCATAGGCTGCAAATAAGTTTACAAAACCCAAAATAAGTTTACAAAACCCAAAAAATGGATGCTTCTACTAATGTTAAACCATTTGAATCTAGGCTTGTAGCCAAGGGTTTGAGCGCTCAAAAAGAAGGTACTGATTATCATGAAACTTTCTCTCTAGTTTATTTAAGACTGATTCATTTGAGATAATCATGACATTAATAGTTAATTTTCACCCTTGATCAGGTGGCAGACATCTTCACTAAGGGTCATACAGCCCATCAGTTTGATGGGGGTGTTATAGGGTATTGAGGAGCTTCAATGTGCAGACAACAACCACATCGATCAGCAAGGAAAACAACATGAGAATAGGCAACATAAACAGCATGAAGATGGGGTCTTCATCAACACTCTCACACTTATCTACTCTGTTATGCTTCAAAGTCTTGAATTTCGATATACTAACAAACACTTGAGAAATGGGAACATCAAGTTTACAAATTAAGAGTTGTTCATTTTGATACTAGCTAGAGTTTGTGCAGAATAATGTGAGCACCAAATTGAGGTTCAAGAGTTATAACTGTGATAGGAGCATGAGCATAGGATGAGGACATTTCAAGTGAGAAGTGCTGCAATATCAATGACACAGCCATTTTTGCTTCCATCATGCCAAACTTTAGTCCAATGCAAATCCTAGGACCCCCTCCGAATGGGAAATATGATAGTTTGCCCTTTGTTGCCTTTGAGACACCTTCTGGAAACTCTCTGGGTCAAACTCATTTGCATTAATGTCTCCCCAAAGTTCACAATCACGTTGGATAAGGATTATGGGTAAAGTAACCAGCACTCCAGCTGGTATTGTCAAATTTCCTAGCTTTGTTTCCTTGTCAACTGCTCGTTGCAGCAATGGTACTGGTGGGTATCATGTTTACCTGTGCCATGGATACCCCTCACTCATCAACATGTCTATTGATAATACTAATAGAATCATCAAAAATAAAAAACAGAAAGTACTAAAGTTTTGCTCTTTTCATCTGCCTACCATCTTTTGATCCTTATCTGAATATGTCAACATATATGGAACTGCTCTACACATTTGCTATGAAAATAAAGAAAAATAAACATCTTTGGAATAGAAGATTGAATATTTTAACCCTTAATTAAGCATGATTGACCCATCCATTCCCAAAAGGATTCACCGCCATTGCAGTCCGTTAGTTCGGCTGTTTTTGGAGTCTTTCTTAAATTAACCATAATTCAATAAAAACTAATTAGTTGGCCTGATTTCTAGCTGAAGTTAAAAAAAAAAAAACAAAAACAAAAACAAAAATTTAAAGATGAATTACCTCCATCCAGGAATGTAAACAGATATAGCTTTAATAATGAGTTGAGCTTGTTCTTTTTGGAGTTGGAATATTCGTTTTCCTTCAGTGTAGCTGCTTCCAAATGCTATTCGAGAAATCACATCAGCTGATAGGTTTTCAATATAAGGCCATATATCCAACTCACAGGACCCCTTTTCACCGATCAAACTCTCCCATTGGCTTATCATATCGCTGCAACACTGCTGAAATGCATTTGTCATACCCTGCAGCAATCACAAGGTAAAATATTTTAGATGATCATAAAGGAAACAAAGCTAGCTGTTACCGTTGATACTTTTTGTCAACTGTTTTTGTATCCTTTAAGAGATTAAGGATTACAGCTAGGAATTATTTATTAAAATGACACACAGAATCCTTTTCCTTTTGCTAAGAACAGTGAGTGTGTGTATACAATGTACCCTCATGCTAGCAAAATGACCAAATTACCCCTATAAAATTTTCAATAAAACAAAAATACCCTTAAAAATTTGAAAAATATTAAGTTTTAGTATTTTTGTTTTTATTTTAGTATGGGTAATTTCGTCATTTTGTTATTAGGGGTACATTGTCAATGTTTTGGTAGTTTGGAGGGTAAATTGTTGCAATTGATAGTTTAGGGAGTAGATTGTCATTGAGGTGGTAGTTTGAAGGGGTTAAGTGGAGTTTATTCAACTACTTTTTAAATTTTTTACTAAGAACATATTTAGGATTATGTTTGAGAAATCGAGTTTTTAAGTAAAAAATATATATATAAGTTTTTGTCAAAAATGCGTTTTCGTCATTTTTAAGGCGTTTTGAACACTTAAAAGTACTTTCAATTTTTTTTTACCAAACGAATATTTTTTTTCTTCAAACAGACTTTTTTAGTGTTAAACGCATTTTTAGATCCCTCAAACGCACACTCAAACAAGCCCTAAACATACAAGTATTTTGTTTGACACAACTTTTTAGGTACTAAAAGTATTTTTTACTCTTTAACACAATCTCAAACAAGCTCTTAGACGTAAGAGCACTCCTTGCAGCCTTACCAAAGCCATTTTTTGATGAGGCAATTTAACAAAACTAGCTTAAATTAGATGCTTTATCCATTGATCCTAGGCTAACATGAAAGCCTAATAGAAGAGAAAAAGGTTCATGAAAAGATTCATTACCAATAGCTAACTTGCAATATGTTGAAAAAAATATATATATAATAAGAGAAATTGCCTTCAACTGTTCCACAGCTTTAAAATCAAAATGTACAGGGCCCAGGATTGTCTAATCATACATAATTGTGTCATATGTTTCCTGCCACAAAGATCTGTACCCTTGCTCTTGATCTAAGGCAATACCATAATTCATGTGAGAATAATCACTAAGACCACCAAATTCAATCACACCATCCATCTCAATTTCACAAGGTTCCATGTACCAAGGCACTGGCTCCATATCAACCCACCCAAAACCAAGCTGATCATGTGGCACCGCACAATCATGACCATCCATGTGTCGTCTCAACCGACCATCTTCTACGTCGCCGATGAACTCGGGGTCTAGAGCTAAATCCTGACCGTTTGTTGTATCGGAATTGATCTCTGCTTCTAGGGACCGAATGATGCTATTTAATCCATCCTCATCGCGCTCCTCGCCTTGCGATTCTTCCAAAAAGGACATGAGCATGGCACCATCAATTTCTGAAACTTCAATCCCTTGGAAGTCAGCATCACCGGTACTGTTGCATGCCAAGCTTTCAGTCATTGGAGAAGCCATTTGGAAGGAGAATTTTCTTTTTGTCAAACTGAAATGAAATGAAGAATGAGAAGGAAGCACAATTACTCTGGCAAAAGAAATGTAGGGCTTTAAATAGGGATATCATGTTGGATCGGATCACCCAATTATGCGCACATGTGCACTAAATAATTTAATGAAATATATATATATATATATATATATTAACATGATACAAATCAACATCATGGGACCACATGAAAGTTCGGAATTCCATCATGGAAATATTATATAAATCCTTAGTTGTTCACCCCATATTTTATTTTGGTGGACGAATCTAGACTGTTGGATTACAATGAACAGTCTAGATCTCCAATTGGTGATAATTTGAGATCCCCTCTAATTCGAGGGGATCCTGGTCCTCAAAGAAGGGCTTCACAAGTAAGCAAAATCCAGAAAAATAATTCCAGGATAATCAAGGCACAAGAATGAAAGCAAAGCCGAATATGTAGATCAAAGCAACTTAAGCATAACACTGTATGGAGATAATGTCTAAAATACAATTAAGAACTTTGTCAATAATGACTTGTTCCACACTATACAGGATAACGCTTCCTTTATCAGTCGATGAACTGTACCATAGAGATGTCATCTAACATGGATAACCTCTTCTAGTTTTGCAGACAATTATGCAATTCTTGAGCCTCCTCAATAAGATAACCATAGCAGCTCCAATTTCTCCAATCTTTATTAAGAGCCTGTATCGACGCCCTCTAGAACCACCTTGTGAAAACCCAACTCCCAACTCAACTTAATGGCCCTTAATGCCGCTGTTGTCTCCACTATATCAGGCTCAACGATATAGTCTTAAAGTAGGTGCATTTAATCGAATAAATAGCTTTTAAAAAATTTAAGTGGAAAGTCCATGTATCTTTCTCAAATTCTCAACTGATTGACAATATTCTTCCAAACTTTAGATTGTCAATACATTTCTAATGGCCAGCAAAAAAAAAAAATCCTAAAATTTTTTCAATAAGAAAAAAATAACTAGAAAAAAAAAAGTTAAAAAAAAGAAGAAGAAGAAGGTAGTGTCTATCAACTCATAGGGGGTGATAAGAATAGTTTGGGGGTGGTTTGCCCACTATCTTTAGGTATTGGGCATGGTTTGGCTTCTTTTTNCAAGAATTGTTTGGGGATGGTTTGCCCACTATCTTTAGGTATTGGGCATGGTTTGGCTTCTTTTTATATTGCTTTTTCTCATTTTTATCATAGGTATTTTTATCAACAGGGAAATATTGAAAACTATTCGATAATTTAAGAGAGAATATTGTCAATCGAATAATATTTCGAGGGATTATCCGAACTTTTTCCAAAATTTAAATAATCCATAGGTCAAATAAGAGATAGAGAGAGAAAAGTAAGGTATATTTTCATAGGATTTGGTTTTACTATATTAGATAAGATTCGTCAAAGCTCTTTATACAGGTGTGCATGTTTGATCACCATAATATAAGATACACAGAATCTGGGTATATGTAAGTGGGGGTTGAATAAATTCTATCTTTCAAGAGCATAAACATGTGTTGGGTGTTGAGAAGATATGCCTCCAACATCCATGAAACCCCAAAACAAGTGGCTGTGGCTCCCAATTTAAATATATAAAATTGATGCCCATTTTACCGACCACCCAACGGCACCGTTCACTGCACATGGTGCCTGCCAGCATTACATGTTTGGTGGGATTCAGATTTAGATCTTATTATCCCTTCAAATGGAGGGTGACTCTGCCTACAACACATGTGATGTGTCCGTCGCCCATTTGACTCCAATTCTATATAGTTTACCTAATTAAATATCATAATTAATCAGGCTTTATTAAGGCACTACACTGCCATTTTATAATCTATTGCAAGTAATTTACATAGTTCATGCCATGAGAATTGCAATTAAATATATTGATTATTCTCCATTTGAAAGGAGAGATTATGAGAGAGAATATGGGATCCTAATAATTGGTCCTGCCGCTAGACTAAAAACCATAAATTGTCGTGCCTGAGTATATTAATATAACAAGTTGATATAATTTCATGGGAAAAAAATAATAATAATGTAGAAGTACTTTAGGCTTTAAAATTGAGGAAATTACTCCTTAAGGTTTGTTAGCTATGTTATTAAATAACCCCCTCTACCTCTGGGCCTCTATTAATGTTTTTAACAAAAAATTTGACACTTTTTTTTTTTTTTTTTTTTTTTNATTTAAATAATCCATAGGTCAAATAAGAGATAGAGAGAGAGAGAGAGAAGTAAGGTATATTTTCATAGGATTTGGTTTTACTATATTAGATAAGATTCGTCAAAGCTCTTTATACAGGTGTGCATGATTGATCACCATAATATAAGATACACAGAATCTGGGTATATATATGTAAGTGGGGGCTGAATAAATTCTATCTTTCAAAAGCATAAACATGTGTTGGGTGTTGAGAAGATATGCCTCCAACATCCATGAAACCCCAAAACAAGTGGCTGTGGCTCCCCATTTAAATCTATAAAATAATTAGGGTTTTGATGCCCATTTTACCGACCACCCAACGGCACCGTTCACTGCACATGGTGCCTGCCAGCATTACATGTTTGGTGGGATTCAGATTTAGATCTTATTATCCCTTCAAATGGAGGGTGACTCTGCCTACAACACATGTGATGTGTCCTTCACCCATTTGACTCCAATTCTACATAGTTTACCTAATTAAATATCATAATTAATCAGGCTTTATTAAGGCACTACACTGCCATTTTATAATCTATTGCAAGTAATTAACATAGTTCATGCCATGAGAATTTCAATTAAATATATTGATTATTCTCCATTTGGAAGGAGAGACTATGAGAAGAGAATATGGGATCCTAATAATTGGTCCTGCCACTAGATTAAAAACCATAAATTGTCGTGCCTGAGTATTTAATATAACAAGTTGATATAATTTCATGGGAAAAAAATAATAATAATGTAGAAGTGCTTGAGGCTTAATCTTTTTATCAAATCACTTTAAAATTGAGGAAATTACTCCTTAAGGTATGCTAGCTATGTTATTAAATAACCCCCTCTCCCTCTGGGCCTCTATTAATGTTTTTAACAAAAAATTTGACACTTAAAGCATGTTTGGGATTACATTGAAAAATAGAGCTTTTAAAGTCAAAAAGAACTTTTAAAAACTTCAATTTTAAGGTTTTTTTTTTTTTTTCAAAAGTTCATTTTGACAATTTTTATGGTAAGAAGTCAAAGAAAGTACTTTTGAAGTTTTTTACTATGAATATGTTTGGGATTGTGATTGAGAAATAGAGTTTTTAAGTAAAAGAAAAAGAAAAAAAAAAGGTTTTTTTGACAAAAACTTCATTTTTAAGCTTTTGTCAAAAGTGTGTTTTAATCATTTTAAAAACATCTTCAATTTTTTTTGACCAAATGGATTTTTTTTCTTCAAACGAACTTTTTGAGTGTTAAACTCAAACGCACATCCAAACTAGTCCTAAATATGCCAACATTTTGTTTGGCACAACTTTCTTGGTATTTAAAGTATTTTTTACCCTCCCTAACACAATCTCAAGCAGGCTCTTAGACATTAAGGTCATGTTAAACCTAATAAAATTGCTCCGCATGAAGAGAAATGATACCACAACCCAATAAAATTGCTCCACATGAAGAGAAATGATACCACATCTTAACAAATCAAAATAAAAATAGAAAATTTCAAAAGAAGAAGAAGAGAAATGATACCACAACTTAACAAATCAAAATAAAAATATCAAATTTCAAAAGAAGAAGAGGAGGAAGAGGAAGAAGGAAGGGGAAGAAGAAGAAGAGGAAGAGGAAGAAGAAGAAGAAGAATGGCTCATATTAGAACACCAGTGGTTGGTCAAGTAGACGGAGCGGAGTGAACGGAGTGAAGCGACGTTCATGGTACGGTACAAGGTATTTTAGGGATTTCCAAAATATGTCCGTACAATTAGGATTTTTCTATATATATGTTATATTGTAACCTTGAATCATTAATAGAAAATACAGACACACTCTTTGTGAAAGTAGGCACATTGTCGAACCACATAAATCTGTGTTTTGACTCTTTCTTAGTCTCTCTCTTTTCAATTCTATATTATTCATCATTATTGTACACAGTAATAACCCTACCCATTAAAGGTGTGCGAATGATCAGAGCTAAATCTTTCTAGGCTCATAGGAACTAGGAGGAAACTTGTAATACCCCTATCCCATTAGGGCTAGGTGTAACTCTGACTTTTATATTAAGACACAAGCGTGGAATAAACTCATATTCTAGGTGGCCCTACTACTCTATACATATTTAAAAGTCATTGCATATTTTCCTACACTATTATTGTTTTGTACAACCACAAAAGATGTCATACGAGGCATTCATATCTAAGGCTGAGTATCAAAAGCCAGCCGGCCAAAAGTTGAGGCCTCCTGCCGACCTCATGAGTACTATTCCAACCTCGCATACGGGTACGTAAAATTAAAAAAAGGAAAAAATATAAAAAGCTATCCAAATTATCAGTCGTTTACAATTTAGTCTTTCAATGTTCAAAAAGTAATAAAATAGCCCCTCAAACTACCAAAATATAACAAAAAGGCTACTTAATTTTTTATATTCCTATAATACCATTATTCTTTTAACAAATAAAATAATAAAATAATTGTAAAAAAAAACTAAACAATTTTTTAAAAATACAAAAAAACAATGGGCTAATAAATACAAAAATAAAAAATAAAAAGTTATTTGGAATAAATAAATATTCGCCAATTATTTTTTTGTTGGTTTTTTTTTTTTACANGTGACATTTTTGTTGCATTTTGGTAGTTTGGGGAGCTACTTTATTACTTTTTGAATATTGGGGGGCTAAATTGTAAACGACTGATAGTTTAGAAAACTTTTTTATATTTTTTCCTTTAAAAAAATTTACAAGTAGAAGTGTGAGTCAAACGACTCAACAAGTATTAACAAACCAATTGTTCTTGTGTGTGATGTGAGACTTTTTTTTAATATATATATATTCTCTCTCTCTATTTCTTTTGAAAAATGGCATTCAAGATCATAATGTTTCCAAAAGCAGATGCATAGTTTTTCGTAAAACTTACATCTTAGAGAGAGACTTTTCATAAAAGTAAAACCAAAACTTTAGTTTTCTTTGGCATTTTCATTTCTTAGAGTTTCAAGATCTCATACTCATAATATATTGCAAAGAAAGGCAATTGGTAACATGTGGTAATCTAAAACAAAAGTTAAATCACAACTTGCTACATTTAATAATAATTCACATGCATTCATAGAGAACATCTTCGTTTAATCATTTCTTTCTTTGTCTTGTTAAGCATATCGCCATTGCTTAATTATTGAGTTTTCTAGTCTTTTTCTCCTCTTTCCTAGCATAGGGGTGCTAAGTATATCACTCCCACTTGACCGATAGGTTTTGTAAGCATTTCACCCCCACTTAATGTTAGGTTGCTAATTTTTTCTCCTCCTTTCCCTTCCAAGCATCTGAATGCTAAGTGTATCACCCCATTTAAGCACTAGGTTTGTAAAATAACCTTTTTCACAAACTCTTTTCTATTTAGAAAATCAAACTTTTCCTTCCAAACCACTTTTCTTTTCAAAAATATGTTCTTTCAAAATTTGTTTTCATTCAAATCATGCTAATTTCATGGTAATTGTTAGAACAGTTTCGACACGGTGTGGACTGCGTGTTCTTCGGGTCCTTCTAGATCGGTAATACGTCTTCATGGTCCCACAATTGCTACAAAACAACAAGAGCGTCAAAATATCCCGCCGACAACTATGCCAGAAAAACTCCGATGCCTAAGTCAATTATGTGGAGAGGAGCAACACGATGCACAAAACTCAACAATTCAATCTACCTGAGTCTGAGTATTCTTGAGTTTAAGTGAGATTAGAGCCTAAATTTTATACCTTGTGTAGGGCCCTATTCATGTTGTTATCAAGATCTTCTAATCTAATTGGTTCATGTTGTGGTTTTAGACAATCTTAGTGTGGTGTTTGGGCTTCTGGTTCTTGAGAAACAATAGCACTCTTCATCATGCATCATATTTGATGCTGACTAAGTGCCCGTGACGCATCTTTTAAGTTTGAGTTATATTTTATAATTATGATTGATCTTCGTCGACTTAATTTCTTTCTGCATGTGGTTTTTCCTTTAATTATTCCACAATTAGTGAGAATTGATATATTTCTTTCTATTATGCTTCAGGTTACAGAGATGAATACAAATCTAAATCACAAATTACACACAAATACTCAAGGGAGGAAAAGTGCATCCATAATTTCTTATTCATGGTCCTATTTATAAGAGACATGGTAAGCAAATCAATTAGTTTATTACCATCAAAACCTAATTAAAAGGTAAGCAACGTACAATATAATTTTAATATATTTCTAATCACTATATGAAATATATTCTCTAATGGTAAAAGAAAGCAGAGAAATATCAAGATGTGTGATTAATTAAAGAAAAACGGAGGAGAGGCTGCCGTGACATATAGTTGCATGAGTGCCAAATAAAATGTTGATATATAGATCGAATGTTTGGTCTTTATTATCTTCGAATTCCCAAAACCACCAATTCCGGTATAGAAGGCTGAGAATGAGTAGCTAATCCAAGTTTTTGAATCATGCAAATCCATCATCTAGCTGTGACCAACAGTAAGTTGTGCAAATAAAATTTTGCCACAAAAAATAAGAATGTCAGAAATAGAAATGAAAGAAGACATTAACAAAGCAATGATAAAGAAGACATGAACCAAACATTCTACAATACCAACATCCCAACAACACTAGAATAAGTGTATGCTCGTACAAGGATAAGAATAAAGAAGCACACCTGGATCTGGATGGATTTGAGCCTGCAACCAAACGCCCACTTTTTTTCACCAAAATACACAAAATTGCATATCGCCTTGCTGCGCACCAATGGCCGCCACATTCCCTCACGACTATAGGAGGGAAAAAACCGGTTTACACCACGTTAGTCTCTGTTCTCAGCCCGGTGAATACAAGGTGGGAAAGGAGAGAGAAAATTGACTCTGGTAAGAATAAAGGAGTAGCTAAAGGGCTATGTAAGTTTAAAGGATATATATAGGCATAATAAAGGCATAATTTTTTGACACAACTTTGGCCAAATTTTTTTTCTTATGTGATCATTTTTTTTTTAAAAAAAAAAACAAAATAAAATTTTTTTAAGCAATAATGTCCGATATGGTCCTTTTTTATTTGGTATTTTTTAAAAAAAATATGTATTTTTTCATAATAATGACTTTTTTTTATAAAAAAAAAAAAATGATTATTTTTATGAAGAAAAATACCTTCTTTTTTTTTTAATAAATATGATCCAATAAACGTTAATTCGGTTGTACAGAAGAAGTTGTATATATTAATATAATAGACAAAAGTCGACTGACATTAAAAGTAAAAGCAAAAAGAAAAGAAAAATGCTAGGGATTCTTCCTGTAGGTTCTCCTGATATTCTCTCAGTCATACGTAAAACATGATTTAATAAAAAATAAAATTGTAGTGGCTTTCACCACCGGTTTTTTAGGTATTAGCATCAAATTTGAGGCATTAGCACTAAATTTGTTGTGTATTAACACCAAAATTGAGGCATTAGCATCAAATTTAGAATGATCAAATTCATTTTGGGTGATATCATCCTTAAAGGGCTAACCTTCCACTTTTATGTTTTAGTTTTGAATCAAAAAATAAGTTTTAAAGCATTAGAACCTAACTATTAATTAATAAAATTAATATGTTAGCAAAAAAATGGTATTACAATTTTATTTTTTCTTAAATCATATTTTACGTAAGACTGGAAGAACGTCAAGAGAACACTACATAGAAAACCCTAGCAAACTCCGAAAAAAAAAAAAAAAAATACCAGCTTTGAGTAGTCGTACTCATACAAAAACTATTTTTTGGTGAAATGTGAAGAGCGCGATCTTCCCCGTCATGGAAACAACTCCAACACGTGTCACAACAGCTAACTTTCTGGGGACTACAATCTTAACCGTCCACGTGTAGCTTCACTAAACCATAAACAGATTGCACAGTGGGTGACAAAAAGTTTGAAGGGTATTTAAACAGGGCCGAAATTGGGATGAAAAATAGATCTAAAATTATTTTTTCAGAAAAAAAAAAAAATTAATTAATTAATTTTTAATTAAAAGTACGTTTTGACTTTTTTTTTTTCTTTTTATAGTAAAGAAGTTAAATAAATATTTGGGTAAATGCAAATGAAAAATCAGTCCTTGTAGTTGGTTTAAATTATAAATCTCTTCTTGTAATATCAAAGTGAACTAAAAAGTCCTCGAGGTAGGCTAAAATAATAATTTAGCCCTTCCAGTTAAATTCCGTCAACACATTTATGAATTCTTTTGTTTTTTTTTTTTTTTTTACATGTCCACACAAAAGGAAGAGGGTGATTCGAACTAATGACCTCTATTTCATTAAGCGTAGTCTTAGTCGATTGAGCTACCTTTTGGAAATGTTTACGAATTCTGTTAGTGTGCTCTGGTGGTACAAATAATATGATGAAACATGATATATTTTTAATAAAATAAAATAAAAACTTAAAAATTAATTTTAAAAAATAAAAAAATAGAGGGGGCCGGCAGCCGGCAGCCACCCTCTTTGAGGAGGAGGTGGCCATGGAGGTGGTGCCACCCCCAGCCACCTCTGGTTTGCGAATTGGATTAATTCACTCGGGGAGTTATGTTTCTGAAATTTCTGATTAGGGACAGCAAAAAGATAAACAATTTCTTGTCGACCTCTCCATTCCAGCCTTGTCTTCTTCTGAAAGCAAGGAAAGGGAGGAGAAAACAACATTGTTGAATGCTCTACACTCTTACAAAGATTCAGTTTCAAGTGAAGGGTTGGAGGTAGAAGGCAAGAGAGTGTATGTAGGCAAACCACAGAATTTATCTCCTACAAATTTCAGGTTTTTTTTTTTTTTTATAGTTTTATATATTTAATATATTTACATTTTTTTTTTTATTAAGAGTGCAACGTGTCATCATATTATTAGTACTGATGTGGTATACTAATGGAATCCGTCAAGTGTGTTGACAGAATTTAACTGCAGGGACTAAACTATTATTTTAGCCTACTTCAAGGACTTTTTAGTTCACTTTGATATTATAAGAAGCGATTTGTAATTTAGGTTAACCACAAACACTAAATTTGGATTTATCCCTTTAATTTTTTTAAGGTTGAAATCCAATCATAAATTCATATTTTGTGGACAAAAGCAACCTATGTCTCACGTTAGAGAAAATCATATCTTATGCAACGCCTTTCCAATTGTCAGTTGAGACTTAAAATCATAATTTATTTGCTGATTAGCTATTATTGTAAATTAGGATGAACCATCTTTGGATGCTCATCACAAGGCCCAAAATATCTCTAGCTTCAACATGAGAATTTTATTTAAGAATGACTTTGAAATTAATATATTACTTGATTTCCTTTTTTAATACTATCAATTATAATAATATTTGTTTCAAGAATGGAATGTTGGAGATTTTAAGATAATCAAATGATATTAATGTCTTTCTCAATTACTTATTTACCATAATTTGGGGCCTTAATTAAATAATATTGACAGTAGTTAAGGCCTTAAATATTTTTATATGGAAACAATCTTCATTAATATTTATTAATTAAGGTTTTATTTAATTGGGGGCCTTACGCGATTGCCTAATCTGCCTATGACTCTAGCAAGCCCTATTGGTACCTATTAGAGTCAAAAAAATATTGGTACCCAAAAACTCTTGGAACTAGTAATGGATCGATGACCTTGAGAGTGGTGGCAATGACCGGTGATGGTGAGGCATAAGTGGGCCAATTGAATGGGCATGTATGGCCCAAATCCATGGACCTGATGAAAGATTGTTCTATCCTAAGAGTGCCTGCTGAAAAATAACCACAAGAAGATTGAACTGGTTTGAATTGCGGCGAAAAAGGCATGAACTAGCCTTGTAAGCTGTTGAACAAATGCATGAATTGACTTGAACCGGACAAGACAAAGGCCTTAACTTGATGAAGAATCTTGTTTTGTGCCATCTAGAGATGCCAAAAGTAAAAACAGACCACACATATGAAATTAGGATGAAAATTTGAGTAGGAAACACCTTATCAATTTTGACAGTAATCAAAGTCAAAGGTCAACAGTAAAAGTCGACCCGCCAACTTATTGCCTTTTTCAGATTTTGATTGGGCAGGTAGCCTAGATATCACAAAATCGAATCGACCTTTGGATATTGTGTCTTTCTTGGCAAGAATTTGATCTCATGGAACTTCAAAAAGCAGCCTACTATATCTTATAAACTGAATTGCAATTATAAATACAAGCACTGTGATACGTTTTCAGCAGTGGCAAAGCCACATTAGGATCTATGGGGCCCCCAAAAGCTTTTCAACTTTCTTTTTTTTTTTTTTTAATTAAGAAATTTTTTGAAAATGGCCTCTATACCTTTGTCATAATAATAATAATAATAAGAGAGGCTCACTTGGTCTTTTAAAAAAAAGAGTCTTTCTTTTTTTTTTATTCATTCCAAAGTTTGTTATTGAATTATTGGTAACCATCTTCTTTTCTCTAGTTAGTAAATAAGGCAAAAATGATATATTATTTTAGTTGCATCACTCATCAAGCATTATTTGCTACTTAGTGAATACTATAAGATTCATATAAAATTAGCTAATAGAAAATTTCAAAAGATAAATGTCTTTTTTGAAAAAAAAAGAAAGTTGGGTAGTGTTCATAATCAAAACAAAAAAAGTTACATTTTCACTGTATATAATTTATTCCATGAATACTTATATATATATATATATATATATGTGTGTGTGTGTGTATGCACTCAATTGGATGTGAACCACGTTTAATGAAGTGGTGGTCACTAGTTCGAATCCCCCATCCCCCTTCCCTTGTATGGACATGTCAAAAAATATATATATATATATATATGTGTGTGTTTGTGTGTGTGGGCGCCAGTGTGTGTTTGTTTCTACTCTATAATTATTTATTTGTTGTTTATCAATAGTTGTCTCCTATGTAATTGTAATTTAAATTTAAAATTTGAAGTTCATGAATCACAACATCAAAATTAAAAATTATCTATTCAAAAGAAAAAAAGTTGACATTTCAAAAAGTAATACATCGTTAAATTTTAATGACAACACTTCAAATCTTAAAGGACTGCTAAAGATATCATTCTAAAATTCTAGTTGTGAAAACCTAATGGTTGTAGTTGAAAAACATTCTTTTATATATATATATATATATATATATATATATATATTTTTTAAACTGTGTTTATTATATTTTTAATTTGGCCCTTGCAATAGTAAATTTCTGGCTCGAACACTGGTTTTCAGTGGGCAGCATTAAACCTAAAGTATAAATACAATGATGCAATTAGTCTTTATTCGGTTTTCGTGCAAGGAACTCACAACGTGCAATCATGCACATCAGACTTACATGTATAATGTATTCGTATGCATAGACCATAATAAGAAGCTCTATATTTTGACTCCCACAAGGCTAAGGCCAACATTTAATTTGGCTCAAGTGAAAGATAATTGCATAAGGTTTCATTAAGCTCCACCACCACAACCGCCACCGCAACCTCCACCGCCACCGCAGCCACCGCCTGTACTGGCTGCAACAGCTACAGCAGCTCCTGCAAAGACAGCCATCTCACCATCTTTGGCTCTACTGCTCTTGTTACTTCGACCTCTTTTCGCATCGGGATAAGGTTGCTGAACAGAAGAAGGGGTTCGTTTCTTTTTGTGGCCTCCATTGCAAAGACAGGCTAGGAGCTTCATCTTCTATATTGACAATGGGGCAGCCAAAATTTAGAAGCAATGAAGCAGAGGAGAATTAGAAACTGGGGAAAAGAAGGTAGAATGAGAAATAAAAACCTCTCTTTCTTTGTGTTGTAGGGAAGTTGTGGTAATGGAGAGAGAAGGTGTAGGGTGCTGTCATATTTATAGTGAATTAAACTTAATATACAATCCTCTTTCAACATTTCAGACCTGAATTTACATGACCATCTTCTGTTATTAGCTTCAGCAATAAGATTGCTAATTGATCGTCAAGTCAACAGGTCCCACACGGTTTGAAGTATTAACGCAGGATCATCTAGAAAGAAGAGAAACTTCCTTTCATCTATGTGCTTCCTGCCCCCTGCCTCAAGGAATTTTCAGATCAAGGAAAAAAGGAGGCAATTTCACTACTCACCTGACTTGTCAACAACGTCACTTAAAGATGAACCGCAAATATCCAGAAAAATCTCCTCTTTCAACATCCACAAAAATCCCGAACACCCATCACAGCAATTGCAGTCTTTGTGCCACTTCAATCTCCTCTTTCAACATCACGTTAAAAGATTTTTAAGCCAAAGGAGTAGTTACATCACGTGATGGTGGTAAATCTAGTTGCTTTCCATCTGCTGCGGCCGTTGTGCAGCCAGAGATACATTCAAGAAGATTAGCACCAAAGAAGCTTATGATTTTAATATGGTCAAACAAACAGGAATTCTTTCATCTTCCCTGAACAGCATATTTATCTACTCTCACTCCATTTCATTCATAAAAGACGGCGTAATCTGGACTAAAATGCATATAATTTTAAAGAACAGTATTCCAACATCGAAGATTTAAGAGGTATGGTATTCAAAGAGAACTTGATCAGTTAAAAAGTAGAAGAGAATAAACCAGATGAAAACACAGACATCCCATTTGGTTTCTGAATTCTATTTCATTATAAATGAAAATTTTAGGCCAATGAGCACACAAGATGGAGATTGTAGTCTTGGGTTCAAGACCCATAATGTGCATTTGTAATTTAAACAGAAGCCAACTCCGAAATAGTTCAAGCTGGCAGACTAGAATTGAAAATAGACTTAAAACAGAAGCACTCTGTGATTAAAACTTCTGTTTATTTATTTATTTTTTAAAATTCTATAATTCCAAGTGTACACAAATTCAATTTTCCATTAATCATTATCTAAATGTCTAATCTTGAAATGTCTTTGTTGAATGTGAGCACCATTTTAGTAGAAACCCTGTTATAAACGCTGTGATGGAGATCCAAAGCAGCTAGTGGCACAAATCCCACCAAAATGGTCAAGGAACTACATAGGCAATGGACTTGCACAAGCCCCAATTTTTTTAAAAACATTCAACACACAACATTTCAAAACTTCTATTTACTTTATATCACATCAATCCCACCAAAACTTCTAGTACTCTTTCCAAAAGAAACAAAAGAATATATAGAAGAGAAAAGAAAGAGTACAACCCCAACAAACCGCATGTATTATCACTCTACTTAAGTATACTAAGTTCTTTCCAATCTATGACTGCATCAGACAACTTGTTTACACTGTAGGTCCAAGCATATCGACAATGAGAACATGCAAGTCAAATAAAATATGACCACATTTGAACATATCTTGGACTCACTTGGCTCCATCAAGTTTCACATATCATCTAGAGGTAAAGCATTGTCAACGTGGACACTTAAATGCAAGCACAAATACAGGCATCTAAGACAGGGCCCTGCATTTTAATAAGAAATCCACTTCCTCATAGCTAATTAAGAACAAAGATAATTAAAACACCATATTGGCCAGCATGCAACATCACATCCTGGTAAAAATTCATAGAGACATAGGCCTAGCAAGCAGTAAACTTGATATCCATCTGAGCTAGCACCAAACTAAGTGGACATAACTTAAAAATTTAAAGACGTTAGAATAAAATAAGATGTACATTAAAAATGAATATGAAGCCAAAAAAATAGTTTCTCTCATGTGCCTTCACACCCCCCCAAAAGAATGATATACATGTAAGTTGAGCATAATTAAGTCAATGTATCAATAACAATAATTGAATTAATTTTTAGTTAACATAAACCTTAAATAAAGCAAACAGCTATCATGTTCAATAAATTCGAACCCAAAATCCAAATTGTTACCCTACCTATAAATACCTTGTTTTGCACATTTTTTCAGTGAGAAAGGTTATTGAGAGAAAACATGAAAAATCCTGAAGACAGAGAAAGCCCAAACCTTCTAGAGCTTAAACTTTCCTAGTTCTCTCTTCATTACCATACCACCATGAATTCCTAATCCTTATGTAAGTGTTGTGTTTCGCCTATGAGCTCATCAAAGCAATTGAAGTTCAAGAAAGCAAACAAGTTCATTCGTGGCAGGTCACAGTAGAAGAAGGCTAGTGTTCTGGACCCGCTTTGGAACGGAAATTGAGTGTCTCACTCATGGAATTACAAACCGTACTTTGAGTCTACAAAGGTTTTGTAAGTACTTTAAACAGGTTATAATAATTTTCTTCTATAGTGGAATTTGTTGGTGCTGTGCGCATCCAAAGTGGTTTTTGTCCAAGATTTCTTAAGTTCACTTCGTAAACAAAAATCCCTGCATGTTATCTATTTATTTCCTGCTCTTATATTGCTAATTTTTGTTGATTGATATTGCTTGGTGTACTCTCCTCTCATATTTTCAGTTGGTAAAATTTGCCTTAGAATACCACCCTCTAGGTGTGTTAGTTGGGTCTAAACCATTTTTCAAATGCAAAAATAAAAATAAAATTAAAACTAAAAAGATTAGAGAATCCAACAAAACTCAATAATGAAGATTCTACTGCATATGATGAAGCTAAACCTAATTGATAAACTGCACCCTCTTATTGTCATAGAAATCTATATTATATCATTGTATACATACCATTTGAAACATTTTTGTGCTCAAGTTACAAGTGAAACAAGTTCAGTCAATTTATCCAATTTTACAACGACTAAAAAATGAATAAAAATATGGCAAGGAAGACACTCAGATGAGTAAGGGAACAACATCTCCAGCCACATAACCACCAGCAGTAGTAAACTGGACAGTTATTAGACCAGGATCTGCCACTTAGTTTCTTCATCGTTCGCCATTCACAGGATGATGTAAAAGCAACGGCAGGCTAAAGGGAAAAGCAGCAACCAATTATTACCAGAAAAATTCATGCTTTCATATACAAAACATAACTTGGAGACTGAAAATTGAGTCCTAGATGAAAAATAACATATTATTAAACATATGACTTCATTCAATGCACATTAGATACTAAAACCAACACTGCAATCTAGGCCCTATAGAAGCAAACATCCAATGCATCAGTTTCCCATTCGGGAAATTGGGATTCATGATGTATGTGAAATTTGGATATAAACAACAGTGATCAAGAATGCAGTACGAGAATTGATTTAAGCATCATGTTTTGTCGGCAGTCGCATATATATGATATTCAGAATCCATGACAGGGATAATCTCTCCTACCCGTTATCGAACCCTCAAAAAAATAAAGGCACAAGCTTGAAAAGCAATTGTAGGAGTTCCAGATAACAGGGGAAACATACAAACAGAAATTACCTTAAATTTCGTCGCAAAGCCAACTGCAGAGTGAGAAGAGAAGAAGAGTAGATGGCTTGCCACTCATCTGTGATGCAGTATTGAACCCTCGATGTGAAATGTCGATGCCTCTGTTCTATATCTATGATTTTATATCTAACTATATTTTTCATTTAAAAAATGATTTCCATTTCATTTTAAATATAGGCCAAGGTCTGTTTGAAAGTGCGTTTTTTTTAAAATAATATGCGTTTTTAAATCAAAGGACAATTTTAAAGTATTTGGGATTGTAATTTTAAAAATACAAATTTTAAAATCGTAAAAAAATTTGTGATTTCAATAAGTTGACTAGATGGTACTTATTTGAAAAAGTGAAAATTTAAAACAAAATTACGATTTCGCTTAAAAAAATATTTAAGTCAATATTTACCTATTTGGTCTGAAATCGCAATTATATGCTAATTTTACTCAAACACTCGATTGATAAAAAAAAAATACTTTTTAACATGTTTTACCAAACACTTATACGATTTTAAAGTCACAATTTTTTTTAAAAAAAAAATTAAAAATCACACTTATTAAAATTGAATTCTCAAATAGGCCCTAAAAAATATTATTGCCTAAGTCCACCAATATTTTGTGGTTTCTTTTCCAAAAACGATAGATTTTTTTTTCTAACGTTGTCTTTGTGTTCGCGAGAATCAATATTTTTTGGTTTTTTTTTTAAAAAAAAAAACGCTAAATGCTCTCTCCTAATGTTCTCCTTTGTGTCCGCCAGCATCGACTGGACAAGAGGATCTTACCCTGCTCTAGAGCTTTGGAGACAAATTACAGCGTTCCCGGTAATTCACAGCTCCTTAATTTCCTGTTTTCTCTTCGGTTACCGAGAAATAGAAAATTGTCAAAATTGAAATTGTTCAATGTTTGAGATTTGATTAATATCATTTTGAGCGCTAATATTGTTATTTCTGTGTTTTCATAAATTTTTGGGCCTTAGAGTACTAACAACAAACTCCTTATAGTCCATTCTCCTCCCTATATTTAGGAAAAATATCAAAAAATTATAAAAAAGCACCCACAACAGAAGCTTCAAATTTAACCAATATCAAAGGGCATCTACAATGTTTTTCAATGTATTATGAAACACTGTAAACACCATATAAGTATTAAATTATAAAACATCTAATTTTCTTTTTTCTCTCCTTCACATTTTCCCATCCCAACTTTCATTTTCCCTCCATATGAAAATTACCCAGGCAAAAGAGTCCCGCCAGCCATTCAAGAAAATTTCTCTTCATCATTTTGTATGACGGGAGCACTGCAAGAGAGAGGGGTAAGAGATTGCGTTGGGAGCTATTGAAAGGTATTGAAATGAGAAATGCTATAATGCAATCAAAAGTCCACATTTTCCCCATAAATGCTGAGGTGGCAAGCCCACTTGTAAATATTTTATTATTTTTTAAAAAAATAAATTTAAATAAAAATAAAAATAAAGAAAAGTTAATAAAAAACTTTAAAAAAAATAAAAGGGGTGGCCAGCCACCGTCAAGGGCCAAACCCATTTTTTTAAAAAAAAAAATTCAAATTTTTTTTGGCACTTGGGGGTGGGCCAAGGGGTGGCCGAAGCCACTCCTATGCTATTTCTATTTTTTTTAAGTTTTTTATTAACTTTTCTTTATTTTTATTTTGATTTAAATTTTTTTAAAAAAAATAAGGGAAAAATATAAAAAAGCCCCACAAACTACAGGCCGTTTACAATTTAGCCTTCCAATGTTCAAAAAGTGATAAAGTAGCCTCCTAAACTACCAAAATGTAACAAAAAGGCCACTTATTTTTTTATATTCCTATAATACCCCTATTCTTTAAACAAATAAAATAATAAAATAATTGTAAAAAACCCAACAAAAAAAAAATAATGGTTGAATATTTATTTATTCCATTTTTTTTTTTTTGTATTTTTAAAAAATTGTTTAGTTTTTTTTTACAATTATTTTATTATTTTATTTGTTTAAAGAATAGGGGTATTATAGGAATATAAAAAAATAAGTGACCTTTTTGTTACATTTTGGTAGTTTAGGGGGCTACTTTATCACTTTTTAAACATTAGGGGGCTAAATTGTAAATGACCGGTAGTTTGGGGGGCTTTTTTATATTTTTCCCAAAAAATAATAAAAAATTTGCAAGTGGGATTGCCACCTCAGCATTTATGGGAAAAATGTAAACTTTTCTTGGGTTTATGTCTCCCTATTTTTTTTTTTTATTTTTACATGTACGCATGAGAGAAATAGGAAGGATTTGAACTAATGACATTCGCTTCATTAGAGAATTCAAAAAATATAGACTATTGATTGCATTCTTGCATGGCCCTATTAAAATAAATGCCGGGAGCTATTGGAATAAAATACTGGGCATTCAAAATTTTCAATGTTGGTGTTGGAACCAGTTGATAGGTGGGTGCTGGCCATTAATATATTTTCAATGCTGGTGTTGGAACCGGTTGATGGGTGGGTGCTGGCCATTAAACAAAGATTTGCAATGGTTGGAAGTTTCTCTATCCCATATTTATTCTGTTTGGGTCCACGTGTAAGAAGCTCATTCACGCGGGACATGTCCCTTCTAATTGTGATGAAACTTCGGAGCTCTAACCTGGTATATTATTTATATACCTAGAAGATAATGTATTTAAACGTCAATGTTGTATTTCTCATCGAGCCAAGCTTTTTTTTTTTTTTTTTTTTTACATGTCCACACAAGAGGAGGAGGGAGATTCTCATCGAGTCAAGCTTTCTTTCTTTTTCTTTTTTTTACATATCCATATAAGATAAGAGATGGGGATTCGAACTTGTGACCTTAGTTTTATTAGACGTGATCCCAGCAGATTGAGGGACTCAAATTTTTTGTAGATATCCAAAATCACAAGTTTTGGATATAAATATGTATTTATTGTATATAAGCCCATATTTATAATTAGTAAATATTGGATATAAAATTTCTCTAAATTTTAGCTAAAAGAAATTATCTATTTTTACTATTTTAGTTAAGAGATAAAATGTTTCGTACTTTATCAAACGGAGGTCATCACTGACTAGCATAAGTATTACGTACATTTTTAGATGTAAACCCCTTTATTTTTTCCCTCCATTATGTATAACAAGCTTATAATCCGCGCATTGCGCAGAATTCTTTATTATAATTTAATTTTAAAATTTAAACACATCATTTTTCATTATAAGTTAAGAAGACATATAAAAATAGATAATTTTTATATGTCTTTTTATAAAAATAGTAGTCGACTGGAAGGATCACTTTCAAGGTGGTGGGAGAAATTTGTTTCTTATTGAGTTCGAACATGATTGGGAAAAAGCTAGAGTGCTAGAATGGAGGCCCTGGGTGTTCGAAGGAAGTCTATTTTCAGTGGTGGATTTTGACTGGGTAATGCAACCTGTGTCCTTTGATTTTGAGAAGGTCGCTTTGTGGGTATGAATGCTAAATTTACCTCTCGCCTATATGAACTCTGAAATTTCATCACTAAATACACGGTTGGCCTGGAAATTTACCGGGTTTTATGGTAACGCGGAAGCTGGTAAAAGGGGTGAGTCGTGGGATTTACTTAGATATCTCGATATAATTAATCCGGTTCCGTGGTTTTGTATTGGAGATTTCAACGAGATCCTCAATCTTTCGGAAAAGTGGGGTGGTAATGAACGTCAAAGGGGTTTAATGGAAGCTTTTCAATCCTCCTTGGAAGACTATAAATTGATGGACTTCAGGTACCGGGGGCAAAAATTTACATGGGATAACAGGAGAGAAGGGAATGATTTTGTTAAAGGAAGGCTTGATAGGGTGGTGACAAATGAAGAATGGTGTGAAATATTCCCTAAGGTTGATATCTACGTTGGAGAGGAGTTAAGCTCCCATCATTGTCCTATTCACGTTACTTTGCAGGAAGAAATGAAGAGGAGGCGAAGGGCCAATATGTTTCGTCATGATGCAAGATGGGCGTGGGAAGAGAACTACAATGATGGGTGGAGAAAGGAGGTAGGACTGACTAGGGGTGTCAATGCGGTTGCGGTTAGCGGTAGTGGCAATAACCGCTAACCGTAACCGTCCTAGTGGTTAGTAATATCTACTAACCGCAACCGCTAACCGCCTAACGGTTAGCGGTTAACGGTTAACCACGCGGTTAGCGGTTAGTGAAATAGGTAACCGCCCGCTAACCGCTTTTTTAAAAATTGGGCTTTTTAGGCATTTTTGGGCTTTTATTACTATAGTATCATATACTCATACTATGATACTAAGATGAGTAAATTTATAAATGATCTCACTCCTTACGAAATTATTGTTATATTTACTTATAAACTTTTTTTAATTGAACTTATTATCTAATGGTAATACTCAAACTCCTAAGTCCTAAATTTTTAATGATCTAATGGTCATACACTCATACTTAAATTATATGATCATATTATCTCACAAATCACAATTCATATTAATATAATAAAATAATCTTAGATCTAAGAATATAAGATAATGTGATATATGTTTTATAAATATAAAATATCTAATAATACTTTGATTCAATTGTGGTTATAAGTAACACATTGTTTAATGAATCCAATATTAATTACTTAATTTAATATTATACAAATCACATTATTATTGTACATTAATGAATATGATTAACTTAAATAAAATATTTGAATTGTCATTGAATCATATGATTAAGTATTGATCTTATACATTTATATTATTCAATATGCACAATTACTTAATATATACTAAATTACAAAATATTATAATAAGAATATATGATATAAGTATTTACAAAGCTAGTTAATATATAACTACAAACTAATTAATAATTATGTTACTTATGAAGTTTATGTTACTTGTTGCTAATATATCATATATATATATATAAATATATATAAAAATATTATTACATAACATATCATATATATAAATATTATATATGAATAATTTTTTTATTATATAATCATATAAATTATAATGATAATACTATAATACTTTAATTATGATTATAAGTAATAGATTGTTTAATCCAATGTCAATTAATTAATTTGATATTATACGAATTACATTATCATTCTACATTAATAATATTATTAATTTTACTAAGCATTTGAATTATTCTTAAATCATATAATTAAGTATTGATCTTTTACATTTATATTATTCAATATGCATAATTCAATATATGTATAATGTATAATTATAATTTATAACATATATAGACTTATAAGTTGATAACATATATTGGAACTAAGTCTATAGATACTTAATTGTTTATTATTGTATTAATATGAATTTGCATACTTATAACTTATGACTTATGAATATGTATGTATAATTTGTTATTATATAATCAAATGATTTTATGATTAATTGATCATGTAATATAATAATATAAATTATAGTGATAATATATTAATACTTAAATTATGATTTAATTATCTAAAACAAAAATGTGATTTAATCATTAATGATCAATTGATTATGTTATATGTATAAATATTATTATAATTATAATTATAAAAATATAGTATATAAAAAGCGGTTAGCGGTTACGGTTAATAAACCCTATAACCGCTAACCGTTAACCGTTAGGCGGTTATAACGGTTAAGCGGTTAGGCGGTTGGCAGTTATAACGGTTAACGGTTGGCGGGCGGTTAATAACCGCCCGCATTGACACCCCTAGAACTGACCTGTGGGGACACCTAGTAGGCCGACTGGGTTGCAGCAGACAAAAACTTCGAAGTTGGCAAATAAAGAAAAAGAAAAAGGAAAAAAAAAAAAAAAAAAAAAAAAAAAAGGAGCACTTAAGAGGTCATAAAAAAGCAATGTGAGGAGGTGGGTGATATCCAAGGGGTTGAAGGAGTGCAGGATTTATGAAAAATCTTAAGAAGACCGTATACAATTTACTGGAACAAAAAGAGATTCGATGGAAACAAAGGGGGCCAAGATAGATTGGTTGCAATATGGCGACAAAAATACTAAGTTCTTTCGTGCATGTGCAAATCAAAGACAAAAGGCTAACTGTATTCGTATAATTTGTGATGCAAGGGGAACTGTATGGGAGGATCCAGTCAACATTGGCAACGCTTTCGTGGACTATTTCACCTCATTGTTCACGTCGGAGCAGCCGGACCAGAAGGACAGTTGCTTGAAAATGTTGAAAAAAAAAGTAACCACGGAGATGAATGCTGAATTGCTACAGCCCTTTATGGAGATGGAGGTGGGTACCGGCAATTCACCAAATGGTGCCTATGAAAGCACGGGGACCGGATGGTTTTGATGCTTATTTTTTTCAGCAAAATTGGGGCATAGTCGGGAAGGAGGTTTGTAAGGCTGTGTTATGTTCTTTAAATTTGGGAGTTATTAATAAAGAGTTAAATTCCACTTATATTGCTCTCATACCTAAAATAAAGAACCCCACGAATGTGACGGATTTTAGACCCATTAGCTTCTGCAATGTCCTTTATAAGATTATTTCGTAGGTATTTGCTAATAGGCTAAAAAAGGTATAATTGGTGATCATATCGCCCTATCAAAGCGCCTTCATTTTGGAGCGACTGATTACGGACAATATTCTTGTGACATATGAGACCTTAGACACCATGCACTCCAAAATATATGGCAAGTCAGGTTTTATGGCCGTTAAGGTTGACATGAGTAAGGCATATGATCGAGTGGAATGAGGTTTTTTGGAAGCTGTTATGGGAAAACTGGGTTTTGGGCAAAAATTGATTAATCTCATAATGATATGTGTTCACACAGCTCATTTTTCTATTTTGATTAATGGTGTCCCTATGGGTAACATTACTCCTTCACGAGGCATTCGACAGGGTGATCCAATATCGCCATATCTTTTTCTATTGTGTGCAAAGGCTCTCAGTTCAATGCTTTCCCATGCATATCGACGAGGCACATTGAGAGTAGCTCCAACTTCCAAAAAAGGGCCAAGATTAAACCATTTATTTTTTGCTGACGATAGCTTATTATTTTGCAGAGCTGATATTTGCCACTAGAATAGGTTGAGTTCGATTCTACAAATTTACGAAAGAGCATCCGGGTAAAAACTGAACACAAGCAAAACTGCTATTTTTTTCAATCGTAATACCTCGAAGGAGGATCAAAGGTCCATATTGCAAGCTACAGCTATCTTGGCATCACAGAGATACGACACTTACTTGGGATTGTCGGCTTTGGTGAAAAAGTCACGTATGGAGTTCAAGAGTATTGTCGCTTGGATTGAGAAAAGACTTCAAGATTGGAAGCTGAAATTTCTATCGCAGGCGAGGAAGCTGGAGGTATTGTTGAAGGTAGTAGTACAAGCAATTCCGACCTATAGTATGAGTATATTTCAAATGCCAAAAGCTTTGTGTTCAAATGACACGTTAGTATATATATATTTTTTTATTATTTTTTTTAATATTTTTTTGCTATTTACTAACGTGTCAAATTTTGACACGTTAGTAAATAGCAAGAAATATAAAAAATAAATAATAAATACTAACGTGTCAAAAATTGACAAGTTAGTAATTTGCTAATATGGCAATTTTTGACACGTTACTAAAGTTAAAAAAATAATTAAAAAAATAAATAATAAATAAAAAAACAAATAAATAATAATAAATAAAAAAACAAATAAATAATAATTATAAAAAAACAAATAAATTCCACTTTTCATATACAAAACCACCTTTCATATATAAGTTCTTTGCTGCTTTATTGTCAACAGCTACATGGACATACAGGTCAATTATGCCTGAATAAATTCTAGAAAACCAATTGAATTAGAACCTTAACTTGATCAGTTTCAGCACTTTCACGCTTAACAATTGATAAAAAAAAATAAAAAAATAAAAAAAAATCAACAAAAAGAGGACTAATTCAATGTACATGTTGAGAGCCAGAAAAGGAAAAATAAAAAGGAAAGAAAAACATAACCAATGAGTATGTGTAAGCTTGAAAAGTATGATAAATCCAGGAACATATATCTATGATTTGTGAAATCATCCAAACATTTTCCTATATCTATTCCAAACTAGGTTTGAAGTTGACATTGTAACTAGTAATGGATTTTGCATATATACCATATACTATTCTTCCCACCAATACTAGTACAAATAGCTGCTCTAACTCTTCCCTCTAATTTTTGGCTCACACTATATTTCCGTCATTTAGATACTACGTATCTTCAAATCCTAATAACTCAAATTTAAATCCAAACCCTAATTGAACCTTCATAATTAGAGATTTGAGTTGAGATACAGATCCTTTCAACTTTTTGAGATCTTAAAATCATAACGCATTAGGATTTCAAGCAACGCTTGAGTAGGCAAAAAGCACTACGCTTGCTTAAGCATAAATCACATGCAATGCATAATTTGCAATAAACAAATAGTTTCAACTATGAGTACCTTGAATCAAGTGTTCATAGGATACAAACAAATCATTATTCAACCACCCCGTTCTTCTCTTCTCGTGGCATCATGAAGCAGCTCAATGTTGACTCCCTCTGGAGGTAGTTGAACGTATCTCACCACTGACCCCCTGATGAAACAGTTCCTCACTGAAAGCTGCCACTCAACACAAACAATATTAATCCATCCAGCATAGTTACACAGAATTAAGGAAAAATGAAACAAAAAATTACACTTTCATATTGCAAATGCAATACATTTTTACAGAACCTAAATAAGTTCATTTAAACAAGCAGTTTCATAAAGCAATAAAACTGGTTGGGTCAGACAACCAGTAGTTAGATTATTGAAAAGACAAAGCCATGTAAAGCAACCAAAAGTCTCCTCCCCCTCCCCATGGTCATTCCCCCCCATCCCCCACCCAAAAAAAGAACCACAATTGTTAACCTCAATCATATCCAAAAAAATGACTATATAAATTAGAATTGGGTCTCATGGAGGAAGAAAAGAACTAGTATTCAATATGTAGAAATGTATGTATATTAAAATGTATTTTCATCTACTTATATGCACATGCACACGTATAAGATTGCAAAGTTGCAACCTAATTGAAAGTGGCAGCAACATCTTGCTGTTGTCAAAACTTCTTTCCTTTCCTTTTCATATGCAGATTTCTGATTATCATATAAGCAAAGTTTAAAAGTAGATGCATCCATATCTCCTAGCTGTGTCATTAACCGATGTGTTCAAAAAAATATTAAAAACAATCAGAAGCCATATTAAAAACATATATGCATTAGAATGCATGCACTAAGGGCTTCTCATTGGTTAACTACTACATTGGTTAATGGCTACCATGATAACACCCACTTCATAGCTCATTGGATAGCTACTGTAACAAATTCTCCATTCTTCACATAGGGCTTCTCTTATAGGATATAAGAAAATAATAAGAGAGAAGAAAAGAGTTATAGGCTATTTACCACAACATTGTTGTTCAAGGTACCTCCAGCCTTCCAAGATAACATCCTCCCTGCAAAGAAAAATACAAAGCAGGAATTTAAAGCTCCACCATGTTCCCAAAACCCCTAAATAAACCCAACACATCATGAAATGCAATGGTCATCAAGCTGAAGATGGACTTGAACAGCAAACAAATCATTATTCAGAAGAACTTCAGAGATTCTTTCAACCAACATTCATTTAAAAGAACTACCAAAATGTACAAAATCCTGAGAAGATCTAAATTGAGCAGGTCTGGATAAGTAACTCATTGCATTATCTTTTATTATAACAACAGTTAACCATGAACATGAAATCAAGCATAGAATAAAAATAAAAGGAAAAGAAATTGGAACAATTGCAATAATTTATGTATATTTTACTCTTAAAAATCTATAGATGAACTACAGTAGCAGGTGGCTACACCCGCGTACCCACCTTATATGGAACATAATTACCATGCCAAGCAACTACATTGAAGGGAGAGAAATCTTGTCTTGCAGTGAACAATTCGCCACCAAACTTCTGTACAATAGTATAGCCTGGACATGAACTCTCTTCAAACCAGGCCTTAGGAACATGAAAATCTCTTGGAGCAGCAAGACCATTAGCACCTACATATGATCAAAATAATATTGTCACTATGTTGGGAGTACCTACACCTGATGAAATTGCTCAACTTAAAAGAGTAATTTATTTCCTACACTGTGAGAACAAAAAAGATATAAGAGTTTGTTCATCATACTGCCCACAGCTAGACAAGAGATTATGTACCTATGGGTCCAAGATCAGGAAGTTGAAAATGGGTACCAAAACCTCAGCAACATAACCACGTGATGGCCGGGCCATCAGGTAGATTAACAGAAAAACGAAATCCTTGAGGTAAAATGGCAATTTCACCGGGGGGAAACTTGCAATCTTCCACATTCAGTAGTAATCCATAGCCCTACACAACCAACATAGTATATCACAAAGAAAACTTTTACTGATTCAGTTCCAAAACAGTAGACATCCACATTGAATTCTACTTTTATCAAGGAGCACATATCACCTTCATTCTTGACCAATAGGTTCATCAAATTTGCTCTTAACTGAAAGAAAGAAGGTTTAGGATCTAGACATCCAGCCTACAAAAATATTTCTTCTAAAAAGCAGAAATTTGAAAATGAAGGCAACACAAAATCACATCAAAGAAAAAGACAAACTGCTTGTAAGCATTTCTTACATCACAACAGGGCATTAAATAAAATATAGCATTTACAATCACACATTGAACTAGTGAACCAGTTATTAGTTGCCACTAAGCATACATGTGCAAATGCATTAAAATGAAAAGGCTCTGGGTCATACAGCGGCACATTGAAAGGAGTATCTCAATTTGTTTAGCTTTAAATTACGACATGAATTCAAGTTAATGACTGTGGCAGGTCCTCTGACAATAAATCCATCAAAAGCCAGCTGTTTGATAGATGGAAAGATAAAATTAAATATCAAAGAAAGCTTAGAATCATGAAAAATACTTGTAAAATTTTAAGTATAAATTTCTAATATTATTATTTCTTAGCGATCAAACACAGCTTAGAGTACAGTACTAGATTCTTTTTTTCTTTTTCTTTTTCTCTCTCTTTTTACAAAAGGAAAATTCATAATTTAGTTTTAAAACTTGGACTCAATTAAAGATCAATGCTCACTAACACTAAAAGGTAAATACTTGTACTTTCAATTGATTCCACAACACTAATAGGTTGATTACACTAATTGGAGAGGTGGCTGTCATACTAGATTTCTCCTAATCCTCACTTCACTATCTGAAATTCAACATAATCAATTAGAAAAAGTAAACCAAATAAACCAAATTCTGCCATAGTGAGAAGGATTGCAAGTATAAAAGAAACAATTACATGTGAATAGCAAATCCATCCCGTAGGAATGAGCTGCCAGCCCCACATACAGTGTATAACCCATCAATGAAATCTGTTGGTGAATGCGGAATATCTTCAGGCTTCCATCGAAGTTGTGTTGGCGTGGTAGAACTGTTGGACTGGTTAAATTCGCTCACGAGCTTCCCATGAACTGGGACACGAGGTTTGAATGGTTCGCGTGTAACCTCACATTTCATTCAACTCAACTATGGAAACTCCCTAATTAAACCCAAAGCAAAATACTGCCAATTAGCATGATTTTTGTGCTTAATAATCACTGGGTATAACGTAATATTAAAGGAAAGCTTCAGAAATAACTCACCTTCTTCCGATCGTCGAAGGTCCTCCGTCCCCTGCTTTACCTTGCGCCACTCTCTACCACCCACGGTGTCGCCCAGCCCCCAGCTCCAACGACCCACCACAAAATCGTCCAAAAGTACGACCTATAATCAAATACCCACAGGAATCCACGGCTACTAAAATCAACAGAAGAAAACCGAAATATAATCAAGAATGAAAAAAAAAAAAAAGAATAAAAAAAAGGAACGATTTATACCTTTGAAGAACCCATTTTTCTGCAATTTTTCTCACTGCTCCGTCTGTGGCTCTCTCTGAGAGAAGATCCATACCTGAGGCTGAGGGTATGCCGGCCGGAGTACTGCCGTAGGGAGAGAGAGAGAGAGAGAGTGACGGCTGGAGATGATTTTGGCGGAGAGAGCTAGGGAGAGGAAGAGGGGCCTGCCGCTCTGCGCGGGATGAGAGAAATAAACAAGGGGGAAAGAAAAAAAAAAGAGGGGAAGCAAATGAATTTACTTTTTAAAAAAATTTCACTTAGTAACGTGTGACATTTTACACGTTAGGAAATAGTAACGTGTGAAATTTCACACGTTACTAACTGTTTTTATAAATATATATATATTAAAAATAAAATTATATATATCTAGATTATAAATTACAAATATATTAATTTATAAATAATACTATACCCTAATTACTATATATATATATATATATATAAATAACCCTAATGAATTAGTTACTATATATATATAACCCAAGATAACCCTATATTTAATCCACTATTTTTCAAATAAATTAAAAATATTAAAAGAAATAAATTTTTGAAAATAAATTTAATATTGTCAATTAGTAACGTGTCGAATTTGACATGTTAGTAATTTCTAACGTGTCAAATTCGACACGTTAGTAAACAACTTTTATTTTATAAAATTATTTTTAAATATATAATTTTTTAAAATTATTTTTAAAACTTACATTTGGTAATAAATATATAATTTTTTAGTATTAATTTTTTTTAAGGGAAAAAAAAAAAGAATTGTAAAACTCTAACGTGGCACATATGCCACGTTGGCAAGTTTCTAACGTGGCATATGTGCCACGTTGGTAATTTACTAACGTGGCAGAGGTGTCATGTTAGAAATTACCAACGTGGCACATATTACCAACGTGGCACATATGCCACGTTACAAAATGACATTTTTTTTTTTAATCTTAATTTATAATAAGAAAAAATATATATTAATTTCCCTCTGGTGAAAAGCCAACGACTTATCCAGTTCTGTGCAAGAGAATGTCCGATGGTGTGGTGCACGGGACCAGGGTTTACTCTGCAAAGGTGGGTCCGAATGGCCCTGCCTTTGAGAGGTTTACCGAAATAATAGAAAAAAAAAAACAAAAAACAAAACAAAAAACAAAACAATAGCTATATATGGTAACCCTAGATAAGGTTGCCATATATAGCTAGGGTTTCCAGTTCCAAGTATGGGAAGTTCCGAGGGTGCGCTGCACGGGTCTGGGGTTTACTCTGTAGGGGTGGGTGCGAATAGCCATGCATTGGAGAGATTTCCCGACATAAAAAAAAAAAAAAAGTAAAAAAAAAAAGGAAAAAACTTACATTTGGTAATAAATATATAATTTTTTAGTATTAATTTTTTTAAGGGAAAAAAAAAAAAAAAAGAATTGTAAAACTCTAACGTGGCACATATGCCACGTTACAAAATGACATTTTCTTTTTCTTTTTTTTTTTAATCTTAATTTATAATAAGAAAAAATATATATTAATTTCCCTCTGGTGAAAAGCCAACGACTTATCCAGTTCCGTGCATGAGAGCGTCCGATGGTACGGTGCACGGTACCGGGGTTTACTCTACAGGGGTGGATCCGAATGCCTTCGAGAGGTTTACCGAAATAATAGAATAATAATAATAAAAAAAGCTATATATGGTAACCCTAGATAGGGTTGCCATATATAGCTAGGGTTTCCAGTTCCAAGTATGGGAAGTTCCGAGGGTGCGTTGCACTGGTCTGGGGTTTACTTTGTAGGGGTGGGTCCGAATGGCCATGCCTTTGAGAGGTTTCCCGACATTAAAAAAAAAAAAAAAAAAAAGAAGGAAAAAACTTACATTTGGTAATAAATATATAATTTTTTAGTATTAGGCTCCGGGCTTGTTTGGGAGTGCAATTTTAATAAGTGCGATTTTAAAAATTACGTTTTCAAAAATTTCATTTTTAAAATCGTATAGGCGTTCGGTAAAACATATTAAAAAGTACTTTTTTTATTAATTGAGTATTTGGATAACATTAGCATATAATTGCGGTTTCATGGCCAAATTACTAATAAGGACATTTCTTTAACAGTAAGATAACTAACATTGTCTATATGCCTCCATTTTTAACACCTACGGAAACAAAAGTATGAATTATAAAAACATTGAGTTATAATTTATCCTTCACTAGTATTTCATATATGGACATGTGAGTTGTTACAAACATTGAAACGAAACAGCACTAAAAAAAAAACGTAAAAAGTCATTAATTATTGCAAATTGTTACTGTGCTCATCACTGTGCATTATGCACAGTGATCCGATGCACAATGATGGATCATTGTGCAGTGCATAATAAAAAAATTAAAAAAAAATCACAAATGATCACTGTGCATTACCCATTAAAAATATATATTAAAAAAATCACAAATTGTTGCAGTGGACTACCCATTTAAAAATAAAATAAAATAAAAAATTCATCACAAATTGTTACTGTACACTGCCCAAAAAAAAAAAAAACCTAAAATTTTTTATGGTTTTTTTTTTCTCAAAAAAAATTGCTAACACTGTACTTGTACGATAATCTAAATAAAATTTTGAGAAAAAAATCACAAACGCTTATTATTCTATAAAAATCGATCGAAGAACAAAAACACATATATAAAAAGGCACAATAATCATACAAACCACAAAAAACAATACCAAACACCAAACACAAAAGAGTTATATGGAGAGAAAAAAAATATTAAGGTCAGATTCTTACCTAGTAGAGAAGCGGAGAAATGATGAACAACAATGGAGAAAGGAAGAAGAGATTGAGAGAGAAAAGAGACAAGAAGGGTTTATATGTTTTAAGTGGGTATTCTTGGTATTTTTTTAATTCTTACACAAAATAGGTAACTATTGAACCAAATATCTTTTTAATAGAAATCGTGACTTTGTTTTAAATTCGCACTTTTTTGAATAAGCACTCTCTAATTAGCTTATGGAAATCGCAGATTTTTCCACGATTTTAAAATTTGTGATTTCCAAATCGCAATCCCAAACACTCTAAAATTGCGATTTAGTTTAAAATCGCAGATTATTTTTTAAAAAACGCACTCCCAAACGCATCCTCCGTTTACTTCGACGTAAAATGGTTTCCGTCGAAAATCATTTTTCTTGAAAATGTTTTCCACCAAAAACATTTTACGGTGTTTACCACGCACACGGAAAATCAATTTGTTTTTCTTCATATTTTAATTTAATTATATTAACTTATAAAATGTAATTTTTATTCACAATATAAAAAAATATTAATATAAAATAATTTATGTTTGATTGTTAAAATTCAACAAAAACAATCACTATCTGAGAATATTTTCAGATTTTTCATTTTTTTAGAAAAAAAAAAGAAAAAAGAAAATAGAAAATGTATTTTGAAAGTACTGTATCTAAAATGTTCATACATCTAGGTTAAATTGAACTTTAATACATCAATATTATGAATATTCGACATCTAGGAAGATTAATATATATGAAAGGGCAAGAAATTGTCAAAATAGTCTTTGGAAAAATGAAGCATTAATTTAGAGGAGTGGCAAATTTTCCCTAATTTCATATAAAAAAAGAAAAGAAAGTAAAGGTGAAAGGGCAAGGACTAAGGTAGAACTTGATCACTAATTTCATATATTTGAAAGATATAAAAGTTATAAGGGTATACATAAGCATATACACATCCACTGAAAATTTTTCAAAAATAAATTTGACAGGAAGAAACCTAAGACTAATAAGCTATCAGTCAATCTGCTTCCCTGCAACTTGCATCCAAGGCCAGTTTGCCTCACACAGATTAGAAGGGGAGTTGCCATCATTGTCCTTTATATCAGTCGCAGCATTTTCCTTCACAAGATATTCAGCAATGGCTTCTCTCTCACACACGACAGCATAATGCAATGGGGTTTGGCCGTCATTGTCCTTCCAATAGAGAGAGATAGACAATATTAATAACAAAAAAGAAAGTTGAGAAGGCAAAGAAATACTTTTTTTTTTATTGGTAAGTTGCACACGCACCCAGTGGGACATAACCCACAACCTCACATTCCACCTTGCTACAAAGAAAGTACCATTTGAGCTGAAGCTCATTGCCGAGGCAAAAAAATATGCGCATGAAAGAAGAAAGACACTACAGGTTCTTTTCCAATCATTATATTTCAAAAGACAATGTATTGAGAGCAAGGCAGATCAAAATGCCAACAAATGATACATAACATATAAACTACCTTTGCATTCACATCAGCATTCCTGCTAACAAGCAATTCAGTGTTCTTAAGGTGGCCACGATCTACAACAGGCAGCAGCAAAGCCTATTTCAGTCAATCCCCACCTTTAAAATCTAAAATATAGCCCATAAAGAGTAACCTTAGCTACAAAAGAAACCAACCCCCTCCCCCCCTCCCACCTCCCACTCTCTCATTCTTCATCAATTGTACCAAAAGAAAACACATACAAAAAATAAAAGAAAAGAAATCTAGGTACCCTACTTCAGATTCCCCCCCCCCCCCACTATTTATGTTTTTTTCAAATTAAACTTCTCTGCTAAATTCCAACTTCAAGATCCCCCCCCCCCCATCCCCCCTTTAATAATTATATCTCTAGCTATCCCAATTCCCCAATCCCCCCCACCCTCCTAGCTGTTAAAAACTCAAACATCTCTCAATTCATTTCCATATCCTAACAAGACCAAAACAGAAGAGACTCAGAGTTTATTGATGTGGGTCTCTTCGGTTTAACTACTTTAACCCATTTCTCTCTTGAAAACTTTTCCTAGCCTCTATACAACCCACTGAAATGTGAACCACCATGGGACTTACTTTCTCATAGGAAGGAATTATAATACATTAATTGGTCAAGGCAAAAATATTTTATCTAAAAAATCCTTCACTCAGACTTTTTCACAACCAGGTAGTGCTCAAGTACTATTTGATTCATGAGTAGTAAAATTTGCTACCAAAAAATACAATTCTACATCCAATGTATCTATGAATGTGGCCACTACTAGATGGACTGGAATTAAGAAAGTTGGGCTACCATGGAAACTCGGTTTGACAATCACAGAGGAGTAAAACAAAAATTCCAAGAAACAAAATCAAAACATTTGGCACATATCTAGAAAAAAAAAAAAAAAAAAAAAAAAAAAAAAAAAAAACCAACAACATTTGGCATATTGCTCTAATTGACAATGGGTATCAAACCAGGGAAACTTCAAAGACACAAAAAATTTGAATCGAATCTCAAAATACTACCCACATTTAGCATGTGACCCATCTCAAAGCATAGAAGCACAACCACAACACAAAACAACCAATGTCCACCAAAACAAACGAATTAAAGTGAATCCAAGCTCAACCACATCAATTTCAAAAGACAAGTGAGATAAAGTCCAAATTAATCAGATGAAACCCATAAAACAAGGAGGAAACCTACTTACCTTGTGAAAAATGTGCAATAAGAACAGATCGGGGCTTGAAAAGCACGGAAACAGACGCACAAAAGGAAAGATCAAAGACTTTGGAGATTTTCTAGAAAACGAAAATGAGGAGTCAGAGCAGTTATTGACCGAGAGAGAGATGAGAAGGAGAAAGAGAGAAGAAAAAAAATGATCGACATGAAGGAGAAGATGAGAATAGGCTGAGAGAGAGAACTACTTGTGCTGGTGCGTGTGTTTGAGCGTGAATGAGAGAATAGTCGGGAGTCGGGTTGGTGAAGGGGGGTGTCTAAATGAGTTAGGGGAAAATGGTTTACGGAAATAAAAAAGGGAAACCATTTTCCAAAATTTGTAAAGGGTTTTTGGTTAAACAGAAATCATTTTCAGTTTGACCATTATTTTACGACAAAGTAAATACTGTAAAATACGTAAATTATTTTTTGGAAATTATTTTACGTCGAAGTAAACGGGGTCTTAATTTTTTTTAAGGGAAAAAAAAAATTTAAAACGCTAACGTGGCACATATGCCATGTCCACGTTGGCAAGTTTCTAATGTGGCATATGTGCCACGTTGGTAATTTACTAACGTGGCAGAGGTGCCACCTTAGAAATTACCAACGTGGCACATATGCCACGTTACAAAATGACATTTTTTTTTTAATCTTAATTTATAATAAGAAAAATATATATTAATTTCCCGCTGGTGAAAAGGCAACGACTTATCCAGTTTCGTGCAGGAGAACATCCGATGGTGCGGTGCACGGGACCGGGGATTACTCTGCAGGGATGGGTCCGAACGGCCTTGCCTTTGAGAGGTTTACCGAAATAATAGAATAAAAAAATAAAAAATAAAAAAAACAATAGCTATATATGGTAACCCTAGATAGGGTTGCCATATATAGCTAGGGTTTCCAGTTTCGAGTATGGGAAGTTCCGAGGGTGCGCTGCACGGGTCTGGGGTTTACTCTGTAGGAGTGGGTCCGAATGGCCATGCCTTGGAGAGGTTTCCCGACATAAAAAAAAATTAAAAAAAAGGAAAAAACTTACATTTGGTAATAAATATATAATTTTTTAGTATTAATTTTTTTTAAGGGAAAAAAAAGAATTGTAAAACTCTAACATGGCACATATGCCACGTTGGCAAGTTTCTAACGTGGTATATGTGCCACGTTGGTAATTTACTAACGTGGCAAAGGTGCCATGTTAGAAATTACCAATGTGGCGTATATGCCACGTTACAAAATGACATTTTTTTTTTAATCTTAATTTATAATAAGAAAAAATATATATTAATTTCCCTCTGGTGGAAAGCCAACGACTTATCCAGTTCCGTGCAAGAGAACGTCAGATGGTGCGGTGCACGGGACCAGGGTTTACTCTGCAGGGGTGGGTCCGAATGGCCCTACCTTTGAAAGGTTTACCGAAATAATAGAATAAAAAAAAATAATAATAATAATAAACAAACAAACAAACAAACAATAGCTATATATGGTAACCCTAGATAGGGTTGCCATATATAGCTAGGGTTTCCAATTCCGAGTATGGGAAGTTCCGAGGGTGCGCTGTACAGGTCTGGGGTTTACTTTGTAAGGGTGAGTTCGAATGGCCATGCCTTGGAGAGGTTTCCCGACATAAAAATAAATAAATAAATAAATAAATAAAGGAAAAAACTTACATTTGGTAATAAATATATAATTTTTTAGTATTAATTTTTTTTAAGGGAAAAAAAAAAAATTGTAAAACTCTAACGTGGCACATATGCCACGTTGGCAAGTTTCTAACGTGGTATATGTGCCACGTTGGTAATTTACTAACGTGGCAGAGGTGCCATGTTAGAAATTACCAATGTGGCGTATATGCCACGTTACAAAATGACATTTTTTTTTTAATCTTAATTTATAATAAGAAAAAATATATATTAATTTCCCTCTGGTGGAAAGCCAACGACTTATCCAGTTCCGTGCAAGAGAACGTCAGATGGTGCGGTGCACGGGACCAGGGTTTACTCTGCAGGGGTGGGTCCGAATGGCCCTACCTTTGAAAGGTTTACCGAAATAATAGAATAAAAAATAATAATAATAATAATAAACAAACAAACAAACAAACAATAGCTATATATGGTAACCCTAGATAGGGTTGC
>CM017328.1:8486135-8588602 GCA_006937295.1 Carpinus fangiana | reverse complement strand
AAAAAAAAAAAAAAAAAGAGTCCAAAAAAATCTCAAGATTCAGAAGATTAAGAGGAAAACGAACCAAAAAAAAACCCAAAAATCAATACCAAAAAAACCTCAAGATCCAAAAGATTAAGAGAAAAATAAGTCAAAAGCTCACTCGTGTACGTGAGGTTTGAGGAATGAGAAGAAGAGAGAGAGAGAGAGAGGGGGAGGGAGGAAAGGAGTGAGGCGTGTGGTAAAGGAGATTTAGCGAAAATGGAATAGGTGAAACGTTTTGGGTGAGATGAAGGGAATAATGCAACCAAAAGACACAAATATCCAAACAACTATTCAAATTATTTTCATTTCAGAAGGGTAAAAGAGTAAAACACATATAAAGATCAAAGAAAAGGAAGAGTGGGAGACAGATGAATCAGATGATGGGAGTAGAAGGGTGGAATATCGAAAAGCCCTATCAAACAAAATCATCTCTTCACAAATAAAAGGGTAAAATAGTAATCATAACAAAAAGACAATAATACTCATCAAATTGTTTATTAAGTCTAAAGATAAACGGGGTAAAATAGTAAACTAAAATGTTAAAAGACATAAATAACCTTGAAAAAGACATAAATAACCTTATATTATTGAGTTATGATGAACAAAATTGAAGGCCAAAATAGTAATTTAATTGTCCAACAAAAATCACTGTTTCTGAAGAACTCGCTCTTTTTATATAGAGGTTAGATGTTTGGGTCCACATGTAAGAAGCTCATTCACGCAGGACATGTCCCTTCTAATTGAGTAATTGTGATGAAACTTCAGAGCTCTACCCAGATATATTATTTATATACTTAAAAGATAATGTATTTAAAGGTCAATGTATGTATTTTTCTCATCGAGTCAAGCTTGCTTCTTTTCTTTTTTTTTTTTTTTTTTTTTTTTTTTTTTTTTTTTTTTTACATGTCCACATAAGAAGGGGAGGAAATTCAAACTTGTGACATCCGCTTCATTAAGCGTGATCCCAGCCGATTGAACTACCTCTTGAGAATTCAAGTTTTTTGTAGATATCCAAAACCACAAGTTTTGGATATAAATATGTGTTTATTGTATATAAGCCCATATATATAATTAGTAAATATTGGATATAAAATTTCTCTAAATTTTAGCTTAAAAAAAATCTATTTTTACTATTTTAGTTAAGAGATAAAATGTTTCATACTTTATCAAATGGAGTTCATCACTAAATGACATAAGTATTATGTATATTTTTACTCACTAAGTCTTTAGGTGTAAACCCCTTTATTTTTCTCCCTCCATTATATATAATTATGCGATTGAACTAGCATAGAGGATGATAGATACGGACAGTCAATTGGTGATAGTCTGATAGAGATTATGGACCCGGTTTGACTTAAGTCGATGTGGGATGCAGAGGATCCACTCGGGCGGAGATGATTGAGATTATCATCATCATGCTAGCATTACTTAAGCTTAGGTGTTGATCTTGTTAATTTTTTCAGACAATTATCTTTGGTTGTAATATGTATTTGATGATCAGTCTTTGACCAATACGTACATTTGAAGATCTATTTATTGTATGTTATTTTATCGTTACTCTGGTTATTATGATTGTGGTATTAGTTATTGCTTTCTTATTCATGTAGTTGAAAGCTTTTAGCTGTATTCTCTTGCTTAGAAGAGGTTACGATCTTTGAGTCTTGTTCTATGAGGGACAAGGCTAGAAGACGAACCATAAAATCAATTACTAATTAATTGATTTATATGATTCTATGAAGTGTTATAGAAAGAGAGGTTCCAGGGCTGATTTCTTTTAGTGTGGGCAGGAGACCAAAAAACCAAACCGCCTATTTTTCCCTGCAAATCAATGACCTTTTTTGTAAAAGAGTCTATTTTGCAACCTTTCAATTCAAAAGGTATAAAAGATTGCAGCTAATCAAAGACATTTCTCTGTAAAGGAGTCTATTTTCCAACCCCCTAAGATATTTATTCCCGTTTGCATATTTGATGTACATGATCCCAACCTTTAAGACATGGTTAGAGAAAGAGAATGCACTAGGTATCCTCTTAGCCTGAATCCTTTTTGGTAGATGTTCCTGAATTATTGGCGGGTAGACACTGCTGCGTCTATTCATATTACTCAATTTTGAATAACGTTACACTTACTTTCACTTTTTTACACATATTTCTACACCTATACGTAGCTTTTAAAATCACTATTAAATATGAGATAAATTTTTATTAGATTTTAATCCAATAATAGTTTTAAAAGCCATTTATGATTGTAAAAAGATTGAAGTAATTTTAACATTCCTCGTCAATTTTTACGGGGATTTGGAAGTGGACAGGGGCCAAGTGAATGAAGTTGAGTCCATTGGAGTAGCTAAATTGTCATTGGAGTCTGGTTTTTCTTATGCTTTGGATTTGGGTATTAAAAACTGTCCGATAAAAATAAATATTGCACATAAAATTGTTTAGCTTTGACCCCTAGATGTGAAATGTCAATGCATGCCTCTGTTCCATATCAATGATTTTATGATCTAATTATATATATTTTTCATTTAAAAAATTATTTCCATTTTAAAAAAATATAGATCCACCAATATTTTGTGCGTTCTTTTAATATCTCCTCTACAATTCCCCTGCATATAATTAATGCATTTCAACAAAAGAATAAAAGTTTGATATTTTCTTTAGGTTAGGACCAGGCTTCTCTGCAGTAGAAAAATAACCGCACCATATGCTGTTATCATATATATCATATAAAAGTCGAGTTTTGACGTAAAAAGTGTTTAGAATTGCGACATATGTCCATGTTTTTTAATATCTAAACCATTTTATTTTTTATTTTTGTCTTAACTCTATCTCCCATGACCTATCAACCAATGTTAGTCTCTCTCTCTCTCTCCCTCTATTTCCACTTAAATATCTTAAATCTCACTCTCTCTCTCCCATAATTTATGTTTGAACCAGTTTCTATCTTAGCTATTTTTCTCTCCCATAACTTTATATATGAATCTTTTTTTTTTTAATTAATTGTGTTAACTCTCTCTATTTAATTTTATTTTTATCTTCTCTTAGTTTCTTTTAGAGTTTCTGTTTATATATCAATGCATTTAATTGTCTTGCCAAAAAAAAAAAAAAATGCATTTAATTGTCTTAATGAAAAAAACAAAGGTTCCCAAATTATTTCTCTCTCTCTCAATTTAATTTTCTTTTTATCTTCTTTTACTTTCTGTTTATATATCAATGTGAGACAATTAAACATAGGGATTTTATTTGCAATATATTTTATTGTCTTAACAAAGAAAACAAAAGGTTTCCAAATTTTATCTTTCTTTCTCTATTTTTCTTTTATCTTTTCTTGCTTTCCGTTTATATCCTCAATGTGAAACAATTAAAACGTAGAAGTTTTATTTGGAATGCATTCAATTGATGTCTTAATGAAAAAAGACAAAAGCTTCCCAAATTCTCCCTTTATCTCTTTATTTATTTTTCTTTTTTCTTATCTTGCTTTCTATTTATATTTCAATGATATTTTGTAAATTTTACACTCAATTTAGGAAAAAAGATGAGAGAGATTCCAATCGTTTTTCCTAGATAAAAAAATATACTACAATTCTCTATGGCTATTTCTAGCTGCGGTTTTCTCTTTTTTTTGGAAAATAGGAATGATATTCATTGATAAAATCAGATGGAAACAGGATGTTCCATCAAAATAATGTCACGAATAGCCATCGGGGTATCAAACCTCCAGGTTCTCTCAATGATCTGATTACAAGCCAATTTGGCTAAGTTATGTTTCGCCCCATTACATAGGCGGCCAACATAACAACATTCCCTCTTAGAGAAGGAACGCAACACCATCTTAGTATCCTCCACTATATGGCCATATCAGCCTGTTTGAGTCGCCCCCAAGTTAATTGCAGAGACAACCATCTTCGCATCCCCCTCTAGTACCAGATTCTGGGCTCCCATTTCCTTACTAAGCACTGTTACATGGTATGGGGCATTGTTTCTGCTACAGACAGTTCTAGATGGCCTTCTATCGATATGCATCCTGCATCTAGTTGACGATTTTTTAGTTTGCGTTGTTGTTCATTGAGTAATTCATTTTTCTGCTTACATGCTTAATTAATGGATGACATTGGCTTTTAAGGTTTTATTGGAATCGGGAAACGTATACCGCAGAAAAAGACAATTCTTTCAATTATATTAAAAATTTTAATTTTAGTTATTTATCTTTATTTCATGTGGTTATGTTCTTCCATTTTTATTTTTTATTTCCCCTTAAATTTTATACTAATTTATATATTATTTTTTATTTAAATTGATATTTTTATTTGGTAAATTTTACATTGAATTTAGGGAAATGATAATGAGAGGGAGTTTCCTATCATTATTTTTGGGGGAAAATTCAGTTTAGCCCCCTGAAGTTTCAGGAGATTTTCAATTTGAACCCCAAAGTTTCAAAATTGGCTGTTTACCCCCCCGAAGTTTCAAAAAGTGGCAAAGTGAACCCCCCCGTTAACTTTTCCGTCAAATTAGACGGAAAATGATGAAATGACATAAATGCCCTCAGGCTTTTTTTAAAAAAAATTCCGTTTAATTTGACGGAAAAATTAACAAAAGGTTCACTTTGCCACTTTTTGAAACTTCAGGGGGGTAAACTGCCAATTTTGAAACTTTGGGGTTCAAATTGAAACTCCCCTGAAACTTCAGGGGGGTAAACTGAATTTTCCCCTTATTTTTGCTAAGAGTTATGACTTCTTTTATTACGTTGATGTTTATTGAGTAGGATTTTTTTTTTTTTTTGGTCCTAAAAGTAGTTCATTTTACATTATATATATGTTGTTATGTTATTTCATTCTTTATTTTCCTTTCCTTATATTTTGTTCTAATTTATATATATGTATATATTATTCAAATTGATAGCACATATTTTTCTTTTGTAAATTTTACGTTGAATTCAAGGAAATGATAGTGAAAATGAGGTATATGGGGTATGAATTTTTAGCTTATGTTGATGTTCATTGAGTTTTGTTTTTGTTTTTGTTTTTTTTTTTTCTTCAGTTTGTCCTAAAATTAACTCCTTTTAGATAATATATGTGAAGGATAGTCGAAATAGAAAAGAAAATAAAAATATTTGTAATACGTTTTCCTATACCTCTAAAACTAGGACAAATACAGTTCTAATTTATATATTATTTTTCATTCACATTTCTTATTTTTCTTTTGTAAATTTAATTGACTTTGTTATTCTTTTTTTTTTTGGTTCAAATATTCCTACCATGATTTTTATCTTTCTTTAAAAACTACTCCTATAGGAATAAATATTTTAATATTTTTTATGGGTCTTATGTTTTAACTCATTTCAAAGTTTTTTTTTTTGGATTTGTTTGTATGATTTACTACTATTTTTTAATATACTTAAATTAAAATTAATTAAGGGTCTTATGTTTTAACTCATTCCAAGTTTTCTTCTTACTATTTTCTTTTTTCTTTACACTTCTTTCCATTTTAAATTACACATATGGGAGTTTTTTAATACGTTTTAATTTATATGCATTAAAAATGAAATTATATATGGTTCTTATGATTGAATATTTTTATGTAATTTATATATTTATACAATTTTATGTGTAATTATGTCAATATGTTTAGCAATATACTGTTATATGTTTTTTTTTTTAATTGAAATAGGCATGATAGATTTTTTACACAACTTTTTTGACCAATAATAAAAAATACAATAGAAATGTGTTTAAGTTTTAAAATTAAATTATAATGAATAATCCCGCGCAACACGCTTTAAGCTAGTTATAATTTACGGTCCAGATTTAAACTCCTCACTTTCAACCTAGACGACGTAGATTTTAAACAGAATTAACGGAAGTTTTCTAAATGCCCTTTTTACTTGTCCTCCATTTCCTTCTTCACCCATTTTCACTTTCTCTTTGGGCATCTTCAATTGGCTATTTGGGGGGGATTCTTGTTTAGATTGATTTCTCCTTTGAGGGCCAAATTGTGAGGTCTTAATACTAAGAAATTTGTTTGATTAATTTGGGTTGATTCGTTGTTGTTTTGCTGTAAATGGTCATGAAGAATTTGCAGAAAGAGAGTGTGAAAGTGGGTGAGGGAAGGAAGAGGAGGACAAGCAAAAAACGGCGTTTAGAAAACTCCATTAATTCTCTTTGAAGCTACATGTTTAAGTTGAAAATAAGGAAGTTTTAATCCAGGCCGTAAATCAAAGTAACAACAAATGGTGCGGTTATTTTTCTACTNTTATAATGAATAATCCCGCGCAACGCGCGGGTTTTAAGCTAGTTATAATTTACGGTCCAGATTTAAACTCCTCACTTTCAACCTCGACGACGTAGATTTTAAAGAGAATTAACGGAAGTTTTCTAAATGCCCTTTTTACTTGTCCTCCGTTTCCTTCTTCACCCATTTTCACTTTCTCTTTGGGCATCTTCAATTGGCTATTTGGGGGTGATTCTTGTTTAGATTGATTTCTCTTTTGAGGGCCAAATTGTGAGGTCTTAATACTAAGAAATTTGTTTGATTAATTTGGGTTGATTCGTTGTTGTTTTGCTGTAAATGGTCATGAAGAATTTGCAGAAAGAGAGTGTGAAAGTGGGTGAGGGAAGGAAGAGGAGGACAAGCCAAAAACGGTGTTTAGAAAACTCCATTAATTCTCTTTGAAGCTACATGTTTAAGTTGAAAATAAGGAAGTTTTAATCCAGGCCGTAAATCAAAGTAACAACAAATGGTGCGGTTATTTTTCTACTGCATGGAAGCCAGGTCCTTTAGAGTATGTATGCATGGTTTTTCTTCACTTTTAATTGAAGAATATATAGTTTAATTATGTTTGATCAAGAGGTGGAATTTAATTTGTATAGTATGCCAAGACTTGAAGAGTACTTTGGTACTGCAGGAAAGAGTTATTTTATTATTCTTGATTATATAAATTTAATTTAATTTAATTTATCATGATGGAACTTCATGCGTCCAAAAGTGAGGAAGAAAAGGCCCTTAACCAGAAAATCTTCTTCAATGTTTCTGAGGAAATTAAAATGATGGAGAGATTGATAAAAGCTGATATCCTTCCTTCTCTCCATTTTATAGACTTTAATACTTGTGACAGAAATTTCATCAAAACTTACTCTAATAAGTAATAAGTGTCATTTCTCAAATGTTTTCTTTAATATTCTTAATAGTCATTATAAGTACTTAAGTAGATAATTTAAATTTTACTTCTTCATGATAGGGTGGTTTGACTGCTGAGGGTGCCATTTCTAGGAAAAGAACTAACTAGAGTCTTGTACGTAGCTTCGAAGCTACAATACTCTACTTAATTAGTTCTGCTTTTGATTACGGCCGGTTGTTCATTCCATCGAACAAATCAGTTTAGGAAATATTCTTTTGAAGAATAATTAATGAGAGCTATACATGGATTACGGATATTGAGTTTTGGAAGTCAGAGATAAAGCCAGTAAGGAAAAGGGTCCAACTTCGAAGCATATATATATATATATGTATGAATATGGAGAATGAGAACATCCAAGTCAAATAGCTAGAATATCACCACATTTGTACATATCTAGGGAGTCACTAGCTAGCTAGGCTCTATCATCTTTTTTTCGCTACATATTGCAAATAGAAACGACATCAAAAAGACAAACAAACAAATTAAAGAGGCAAATATGCTACAAATATGAAACAGAAAATACATGCAGCGTGCATATATACTGGGTGGGCATCGGTCGGTTTCGAAGAAAGTCAGAAGAGAATTTCGTTGGCCGCAGTGAAGTCGGTAAAGTCAGTAATTTCACCGACTTTACCAACCAACTTCTTATACCGACACCGACCGACTACCGACTTGTCGGTTCGGTTTCGGTCAGTTTGGGCTGGGCCGAAACTGGGCCAAAATCTTGTATTGGGCCTATTAGCTGGGCCGAAATCTTGTATTGGACCTACTCATTTTTTGGGCTTATTGGACCTATTTGGGCCTATTTGGGACTAATTTTGGTAATTTTATTAGCAAATTTAATAGTTAATTTTATCAGGCCCAATTTAAACTTTAACAGGTCTAATTGGGACTAAATGTTATCTTGTATGTCTGCTGAAATAACTGGATAACATGGAAACAATTTTATAGATGGAGTGCAACATACAGGAAACTAATGCAGTGGGTGAAATAGGCCCAATATCACTACTCTTTTACAATGAAAACTTATTCAATAGTACATGTTAGGCTATTACAGAGAGAGATACAAAAGGTTTTTGGCCATGTACAAAAGGTTTTCCAACTAACCCAATCCCCCCTACCCCTACCTGGCCTCTCGCCAGTTTTAGTTAAAAAAACAAAACTTTCTTCTTTTTTTTTTTTTTTTTTTTTTTTTTTTTTTTTTTTTTTTTTGTGATAGCTGGTTTTATTTGTGAAGGCCGATAGCCTAACAAAACTTCAAATCTTTCAAGTTTCAATAAGTGGCCAAGTTTTACTTACTAGGCCTTTGGCTAGTGTTGAAAACAAGAAAACTTATTAGGCCTCTGGCCAATTTTATCAGGTGGACAATTTCAAAAGAGTAAAGTAAACAGACATAGATCTCAATTTCTCAAATATCTCAAATATCTCAAATATTATAAATCTCAAATATCATTCAATTTCTAAACAGACAATTACAAAACAATTTGTTATCATAAATCTCAATTTCTCAATAATCTCATAAATCATAACTAACCAGTAACCATAGAGAGTTATAGAAATTATAAGTAACAAATAAGTAACAAATTAACAATTAACAATTAACAAGCAAACATAGACATAAGTTATGTCACATAATAAGCAAACATAAGAAATTAACAAATAACAACTATGAAATAAATTAACAATATGACATTATCAATCTATTACCCATTCAAAATGAAACAATCAATCTAACCATTAAACACTATTCTAAACACACTAAACAGAGTTCAAAAAATAAACTGAAAACACTAATCTTTTCAAACACAAGAAGTCCCAAGACTCTAACTCCAGCAAGTCAACAACTGCAACTGCAGCAGCAAGGCAGCAACTATGTCACCTTCAATAACAAAGTAGTTTAAATCTAGCTGTTAAACAACACATAAAATAGTGTGACAAAATAAACTGAAAATGCTAAGTCTTTTCAGACACTTGTAGTCCCAAGATTCCAACTCCAGCAAGTCAAGAACTGCAGCAGTAAGGCAGCAAGTTCAGCAACTATGTCACCTTCAATAACAAAAAAAAAAAACCATTATACAGTATTAGAGTTAATAACCAAGTAAAAAAAGAAATAACCAATACGGTATTCCAACTAAGGAAGTCAATAAAACTAACCAAAAAACACTTCTTCAGAAAGTACACCCCACAAGTCTCAAGCCCCTTCGGTGTCGTCAATGTTAAATATGTTCAACATAATTTCTACCACAGGAAAACTTTCAAATAATTAGAAAAATGGAAACCATTAAATTATTCAATCAAAGAACTAATTAAGTAAATTCTAAATCATATTGTAGCAAGTAATAAATACTAATACCTGAATCCAACTTGTAGCTATCACCATCATCAACCTTCGACAAGTATGACTCACTTAAATTAATGGGAGAAGATCTCAACCAATTTTGAGTACACACAAGTGTCTCAACGGTTTTTGGAGCCAAAGAACTCCTAAATGGATCAAGCACACGACCTCCGGTGCTAAATGCCGATTCCGAGGCAACTGTGGTAACTGGAATAGCCAACACATCCCGCGCTATCTTGGAAAGGATCGAAAAATTTGTCGAATTAACCTTCCACCAATTCAAAATATCAAAGTTTGGACTTCGTTTTTCGACATCCTCCAAATAATATTGGTCAATTTCGGATTTAGAATTCATCAAATTTCTTGATTCCCGAAATGAATGAAACTCATCCAAGAAAGGATCGTCACCTACGCTCTCAACTAATGTTGAACCACGACATTGTCGACTTTGTACCTCATCAACATTTACCCTAACCCCAGCATATTAGTCAAATAAAGAAATTATATCCCCCTTCAATGTCTCTACAAAATTATCCCCAACCTCATGGGAAAGGTTATTCCGACACCAAAACTCAAAAGCAACCAACTTGTATCTAGGATCAAGAATAACTGCCACAAATAACAACCGGTTCATTTTCTCAAAGTTTCCCTAATATTTGTCATATTTTATTTTCATCTTAATTGTCATACTACTCATCAAAGGATCGGGACTTTGGGCATATTCTAGCGCATTCTTCCAAACAGTACAAAGTTGTTGAAAAAATAAATTTGAAGTTGAATACAATGTACTAGAAATTTTAAAGGTCACATCATAAAATACTTTCAAAAACTTAACAAAGTGACCAACATTATCCCAATCATCCTCGGTAGGAGGCCCCAACCCCTTCTTTCCTCCAATTTTTTGATTCAAATAAGTCAAAAGAGGCTTATCTTCCTCTTGCAAAAGATCAAATGCCCTTTTGTACTTCTCTGCTACCTCCAACATGGAATAGGTTGAGTTCCATCTAGTGGGAACATCAAGAACCAATGAGGAATGACAAGCAATCTTTTGTCTATCGGCACAAGACTTAAACTTTTCTAGTCTTTGGGGGGAGGACTTTACATACCTAACCAAATTTCGGATCCTCCCAATTGAGTTATGAGCATTCTTTAAACATCTTTGCACAATTAGATTAAGAACATGTGCATTACATCTCACATGCATAAACTCATTATAACAAATAGTTTCTTCATCAAACTTTGTTCTCAATTTCAACCAATCCAATGCCTTATCATTAGCAATGACATTATCAACTGTAATTGTCAAAACTCTAGTAATGCCCCATTCTACTAAACACTCCTCTATTGCCTTCCCGATTGTGATTCCCCTATGATCAGACACTTGACGGAATGACAATAATCTTTTGTGCAATTTTCATTTATGGTCAATAAAATGCGCAGTGACACACATATAATTCAAATTTTGAATAGAAGTCCATGTGTCAGTGGTCAAGCAAACCCCTTTGATTTGTGGTCATAAACATATGCTTCAACTCACTCTTACCCCTTAAATATATCTTCATACAATCTTTCATCGTTGTATAACGAGAAGGAAGATGGAAGCGAGGCTCAACAACCCTCATAAACTTCTTAAACCCGTTTCCATCCACAAACAAAAATGGCAACTCATCCTCAATAATCATTTCAGTAAGTGCATTTTTTTTTCTCATCATATTTTGCAATCATCAATGCATTACCCTCCCCATTCTTAGCCTCAAAGGTAAACTTGGTTTGGCTCTTATCCTATCTAGCCTTAAGGCTCTTATATTGTGCACAATTAAAGCATGGAGGAGGTCCCATTAACTTTAGGGTGACACTTATATCCGGTCCCACAATAATTACAATGAGCCATAGGCTCATCTTGGGAAGAAGTTTCATCCCTAGTGAAATGTTCCCATGCTGCGGATGGTTTGGAAACAGTTTTGGCTCTCTTATAACTTGGTGGACGACCCCCACGACCCATAGAACCAGTATTTCTTACACTACCTCTATGACCATCCCCAGTCTCATGTTCATTATCTTCAACATCCATGGAGTTATCAAAAAAAGATGAAGTATGAGAAGCACCACCTGATGTAGTCGGTGAAGATGATACAGCATCATCAACAACAATAGGTATAGGGGCTGCAGGTTGAGCAGCAGCAGCAGCAGGTGAAGACTTCGCAGCAACAGCGGTGAAGACTTCGCAGCATCAGCAGTGAAGGGAGAAGGTTGAGTAGCAGCAGGTGAAGACTTCGCAGCAGTAGAAGGAGTAGCAGCAGCTAATGAATCCATCTGTGGAGTAGTAAACAGAAATTAGAAATATATAACAATAAGTTTTAAATCTAAATATAAACCTATAAATTCTAGGCTTTACAATTACTAAAATAATTAAGGCAGTGAAGTAAGCCTCTAGAAGTCATGCATAATCCCCATTTTTAATATCACAGAAACCAGGTGTTATAACCCCCATTTGTACACAAATCACATTAAAAAAAAAAAAAAAAAGAAAGAAAGAAGAAACCCGAATACTGGTAATAGCAACATGTTAACTCATCAATGGTAGATGCTATGGCCAATATTACAATGAAATCCATAACAAACATGATCTCTATAGTATGTTCAATGAACCATAATGAAACAGAAAAGAACAGCAGCCATTCTGTCCATCTCCGAAAGTAAGGAAAAACAAAAACGTAGATATCATCTCTATTCTTTAGGGCAATTATAGATATCATCAAATACTAACCATCCCAGCATAGCCAAAATAATTAACTCAAAACTTCCCTTCATCAATGTGGCTAAATAATAACAAATAAAAAAAAATAAAAAAAAACCCAAGCCTAGTCAACTAACTTGCGGATTGCGGTTCATTCAGCTTGTGAACTTGACGTTGAGTTCAAGCTTAATTTAAAATTGTGTAGAAATCAGATATTCATGTCCAATCAATTTATAGGTCAACAAGCACTAAAATAAATCAGAACCCAGCTCAATCTCGGCTTTTGCATAATCCCATACCCAAATACGACACTTTTGCATACCCATACCCAAATACGACACTGCATCTAGATTCTAGGGTTTTTGTTGTTAAAACCCCCCTAAACATCCTAGTCTGCTAGAAAACATTAGGGAAAAAAAATAAAAACAAACAAACAAACAATCAAAGTAATAAAGCCTGAAACAAAAATCAAAAGAGTACGAGAAAATACAAGAACCGACCTTCGCCGGGAGGCTTTAACGTGCGCAGGGTTGAGCTCCGATGCTAGAGATCGCTCTAAATCTGAGCTGGAACCAACTCTCCGGGGAGATTCCGGCCGAGTTCGCAAGCTTCGAGCCTTCGAGTCTTCGACAACCTTGGGATCTTGGATCTCTCTCACAAGTCACAAGACTCACAACCAGCTCTCCGGGGACCTCCGATACCTTGCGCTTGCGGATCTTCAACTTTGTGAAGGCTTGAAAGTGACATAGAGAGAGGCGATGCCAAAGCCTCGAGCTCGAAGGTTCTCTTGGCAAGGGTTAGGTTTTCTCGGCAGTCAGCAATAGGGGTTTCGATTTTCGAATGAGTGATGAGTCTGATGAGTGATGACTGAGTATATATATTTGTTACTCAAAACGACGCTGTTAACAAATATATTAAAAAAAAATTAATTAATCTTTAAATTCAAAACGACGTTGTTTTGATATGTCAAAACGACACCGTTTTGATAGTCGGCCAAAGTCGGTAATGTCAGGGTGGTGTCGGTCGAAAATCGACTTTTCCCCAAATCCTACCGCCTACCGATTCGACATTGTCGGAAATGAGAAATCTCTACCGCCTACCGTTCGACGAGTTGTCGGCGATGGTCGGTCACGGTCAGCCAACGGTCGGCAGATAGCCGGTAAGCGGTAGGCGGTGAAAATGCCCACCCCTATATATACATATGCGGCTCTCAAAAGAGAGAGAGAGGAAAAAAAAAAAAAAGAAAAAAAAAAAAGAAAAAAAGAGAAAGAAAGAAAAGATAGCATGCTTAGCAAATATGTGGGAGTTCCTCGAGATGGAAAGTAATAATAAATTATCTTCTTTTCTTTTTTTCCAAACACCCGCCACTACCACTACCACCACCACCACAACCGCTGCCACTACATGCAATTGCTGCTTAAGTCGCCGACAAGACAGTGTCCTCGGTCTTGATGTATTCCATCAGCGCAAGCAAATATGACCATTGATATAATTGAGAGGGGCATGAGGAAAAGTAGGCCACCGGAGCTTTCCAACACAACACCTGCATCATCAACATGGGCACCAACTAGAGCACCAAAATCTCTCGCCATTTGTGTGGAATATGATTTCCTTCTCTTGTTCAGCACAGAAGCTTGATCACTTGACGAATTATATTGTCTTTTTTCTTTTTTATCAACACATACGTATCAATTTAATAGCCACAAGTTTGAAGGCTTATCGAAAACCATTAACAGTCTCATCGATGCCCTTCCCTTAAATTCAAACCTTCATTATCCTCTCATAAATACTGCTACAAAACCTGGCGCCAACTTCCTCTTTTGGGCCTAATGTTTCACCAACTCATATTTTGCAACATCCCATTTTGCCTTGTCATCCACTTCTTCTGTTCGGCCACAAATTTCACAACCTCAGGGTTTCTCCAGGCCCATTAGATTCCCACAACCATTCATACTTAATCCAAAGCCTACCCCAAACCGCAAAACCACATCATCCTCCGAATGTCACACGTTTTATTTTATTTTTTATAATAAAAAAACATGATTGTTTTGAAATTTTTGACAAGATTTAGCAAAAAATTCTAACGAAGATGTGACATTATAAAAAAAATTTGAAGTTCAATTCACTAAATTAGAAGTTTTTGAACTTTATGAGTAATTGTAAAAGTGATAAAAGGGAAAAGTACATTTTACCCTCCCAAAGTTTAGAGCGGTTTTCTATTTGACTTCCAATGTTTCAATTTTTGCAATGCACCCCCCCAAACTTTCAAATTTTTGTAATTTGACCAATTTTATTGCAAACTTCCCATACTGCCCCCTAATTTTTAAAAATTTTATTTTTTATGAAAAATTAAAAAAAATCGGCCGCCCCATTGGATTTTTTTTTTTTTTTTTCAAATTTTTTCATCTGCTATGAATGCTTTAAAAAGAAGCATCATGAAAGTACGAGTAATGCTATGAGTCAATCGTATGTCCCTTTAAGAATGATGTGACTCTTAAAATCACTATTGAGCTTGTGAACAATGTTTAAGTTTTAAAAACTCCATAAACTTGCCATAATTTGGAATAATTCATTACATTCTTTCTTGTAAATGAATCTTTGTTGGATTTTTCTTTTTTCTTTTTAAATTTATCATTATCTATTTGATTAATTAGTTTATCATTTATGTAGGAGCATTTAGTGTAGGCAAAAAGATGTAAATCACCCATATATGTTAAAAAGAATGGTTAATAACTTTTTTAGTACTTAGGTTTTCACTTTCTTTTCTTTTCTTTTTTTTTTCTTTTTTTTTTTTCACTTAGGTTTTAATTCGTATCATAGATAATGGGTAAATATCAATTTAGTACCTCTGTCACAATTCCGTCAATCAAACTAGCAGACTGACATGTGTTCTAACAAAAACATGTCGCGTGTCCTAACCAAAAAAAAAAAAATCATAAAACTAATTAAAAAAATCAAAACTTAAAAAAAAATTAAAAAAAAAAAATATGAAGTGACCAGACCACCCCATTTTGGCCAGGGCCAGAATGGGGTGGCCAAAATTAGTTATGTTGATGGAATGTGACAAAGGTATTAAATTCTTCTTTACCCATAAGTCAGCTAGTCAGATACTATATGTGATACAATTTAAAACCTAATTGAGAAAAAATAAAAAAGTGAAAACCTAGGTACTAAAAAGGTTACTAACCCTAAACAAAACAAAAAAAGGAAATTTCATAAGAGATATGAAAATGTCTCAATATTCATATAGAAAGAATTTTTTTTATATATAAATTAGATTGTAAAAAAATAAATTCCAGCTCAGTCTCTAAAAGTATTACTTTCTCAAATATTATCTTTTTTCTTAAATTAAGATTTACTCCAAAATCATCATCCAATTTATATTGAATTTTAGGTTTTTGGTACTCTAATGGTAGATACTGAAAATAGAATAATTCCACACTAGTTAGAATAAAGTAGTAGCATCTATACTAAAGGCTATTTCCCTCAACTATGTTGGTTCAATGGTCCCTTTTAGCTCCTAATATATTTTTGGAAAAATTATACATACCCTTTCAGAGGTCAATCCTTTTGATCGATCCACTCCCTTCTATAAACAAAGTGTTTTCACTAGTTGTTCAAGAAGAAAGCCAAAGACAAATCTTCATAGGATCTGTTAGTCCAAACCCTACAGCCTTGATAACCAAATATGTTCCCACACAATAGAATAGGTTTCCTAGGCAGATGACTCGAAAGGAGAAACCAGTTTTTTTTTTTTTTTTTGAAAAAAAAAACCAGTTTGTACTCATTGTGGTATCACTGGTCATACAGTTGATAAGTGCTATAAATTGCATGGTTTTCCTCTTAGATTCAAGTTCACAAAGAGGCCTTTTCCTAGTTCAGGTGTTAACTATGTTGCTCAGAATTATGGAGAGTTTTTTTTCTTTTGAAAATTCATAAGTTCCTCAGCTACCTATCACTGCAGAGCAATGTCAAAAACTTCTGGAGTTTCTGCAAACTAATCCTCATCAAGCTTCCGCCAATCAAGTAGGTTCTTTACCTACTAATCAAGATCACATCTTCTCCAAGATGTCAGGTAACATCTTTACCCTTAATGTTAAACATTCTATTTTTCATTCAAGTCAAAACTTGTCTAAACTCAAACCAAACCAGACAGATATTCCTTGGATCATTGATACAGGAGCTACTGATCATATGGTTAATTGTGTTTCTTTGTTTACTACAATCACGTCCACTTTGTCTACATCTATCAAACTACCTAATGGTGACTTAGTTTCTGTCACACACATAGGCACAGTTAGAATTTCAGAACACCTCATTCTAACCAATGTCTATGTGTACCCTCTTTTGCATTCAATCTGATTTCTGCTACAAAACTCATCAAACAACTTAATTGCTACCTCATTTTCATTACCTCTTATTGTTTAATACATAATCTAACCAATTGGAAAACGATTGGATTGGGTGAGGAGAGAGGAGGTTTATTTCATTTGTTGCAACCTGCAAGCAAGTTTTCTGTAAACCCTGGTGTCAATTATGCAATTCTCAAAACTTCTTCAACTGACCTATGGCATTTTAGGCTAGGTCATTTGTCTAATTCTAGAATAAGCATGTTGCACAATCTTGTACCTTTCATTTCTGTTGATTCCAATAAAATCTGTAATATTTGCCGTATGGCAAAATAGAAAAAGCTTCGTTTTTCCCATCAACAATAATAATTTCAAAGCTCCTTTTGATCTCATTCATGTTGACATTTGGGGTATTTTCTCTCAACAATCTACCAATGGATCACATTACTTTCTTACCATTGTGGATGACTTTAGTAGATACACTTGGATTCATCTCATGTATCAAAAGTCTCAAACTAGGTCTTTCATTCAATCTTTCTTTAAACTTGTAGCAACACAGTTTAAACCATTGTTGTATAATAAAGACCCTTTTGAATTGCTGTTTTTTGAGGTGCCTTTCTATTCTTATCTCAAGGTCTTTGGTTGCTTAGCTTTTGCTTTAACCTTATCTAGGGATAAAAACAAGTTTGATACTAGAGCTACTGCTTGTGTCTTTCTTGGCAAGAATTTGATCTCATGGAACTCCAAAAAGCAGCCTACTATATCTTATAAACTTAATTACAATTATAAATTCAAGCACTGTCATACGTTTTCAGCAGTGGTAGAGCCATATTAGGATCTATGGGCCCCTACAAGCTTTTCAACTTTCTTTCTTTTTTTAATTAAGAAAAAAATTGAAAATGGCCTCTATAAATTTGTCATTTAAATAATACTAATAATAATAATAATAATAGAGGATCACTTGGTCTTTTAAAAATAAGTTTTTTTTTTAATCACTCTAAAGTTTTTTATTGAATTATTGATAACCATCTTTTCTCTAGATAGTAAATAAGGCAAAAAAGATATATTATTTTAGTTGCATCACTCATCAGGCATTTTTTGCTACTTAGTGAATACTATAAGATTCATATAAAATTAGCTAATAGAAAATTTCAAAAGATATATGTGTTTTTTTTTTGGAAAAAAAAAAAAAAGAAGTTGTGTAGTGTTCATAATCAAAACAAAAAAGTAAACATTTTCACTGTATATAATTTATTCCATGATTACTTTTATATGTGTGTGTTTGTTTCTACTCTATGATTATTTATTTGTTGTTTATTAATGGTTGTCTCTATGTAATTGTAATTTAAATTTAAAAATTGAAGTTCATGAATCACAATGTCAAAATTAAAAATTATCTATTCAAAAGAAAAGAAGTTAACAATTAAAAAAGTAATACACCGTTGAATTTTAATGGCGAAACTTCAAATCTTAAAGGGTTGCTAAAGAATATCATTATAAAATTCTAGTTGTGGAAACGTAATGATTGTAGTTGAAAAACATTTTTTTTTTAATATTTTAAATTGTGTTTATTATACTTTTAATTTGGCCATTGCAATAGTAAATTTCTAGCTCCGGCATTGGTTTTCAGTAGGCAGCATTAAACCCAAAAGTATAAATCCTATGATGCAACTAGTCTTTATTCAGTTTTGGTGCAAGGAACTCACAACGTGCAATCATGCACATTAGATTTACATGTATAATGTATTCATATGCATAGACCATAATAAGAAGCTGTATATTTTGACCCCCATAAGGCTAAGGCAAACATATACTTTGGCTTAAGTGAAAGATAATTGCATAAGGTTTCATTAAGCTCCACAACCGCCGCCGCAACCTCCACCGCCACCACAGCCACCGCCTGTACTGGCTGCAACAGCTACAGCAGCTCCTGCAAAGACAACCATCTCACCATCTTTGGCTCTACTGCTCTTGCTACTTCGACCTTTTTTCGCATCGGGATAAGGTTGTTGAACTGAAGAAGGGGTTCGTTTCTTTTTGCGGCCTCCATTGCAAAGACAGGATAGGAGCTTCATCTTCTATATTGACAATGGTGTTAGAAGCAATGAAGCAGAGGAGAATTAGAAACAGGGGAAAAGAAGGCAGAATGAGGAAAAAAAATATCCCTCTCTTTCTGTGTATTGTAGGGAAGTCGTGGTGATGGAGAGAGAAGGTGTAGGGTGCTGTCATATTTATAGTGAATTAAACTTATATGCAATCCTCTTTCAACATTTCAGACCTGAATTTACATGACCACCTTCTGTTAGTAGCTTAAGCAATAAGATTGCGAATTGATCGTCAAGTCAACAGATCCACACGGTTTGAAGTATTAAGGCAGGATCATCTAGAAAGAAAGAGAAACTTCCTTTCATCTATGTGCTTCCTGCCCCCTGCCTCAAGGAATTTTCAGATGAAGGAAAAAAGGAGGCAATTTCACTACTCACCTGAAAATAATTTCCATACTTCAATTAGAAAAAAAAAAGAAGGCAATCTCAGATCACCTGAAGGCAATTTCCCAGCTTCAATTACAAATTATTTTAGCCTCAAAAAGACATTAAAATAATAAATGGGGAAAAAATTTATATATTATTATAATTTTTTTATTTTTTTATTTTTTTTATGTTGCAAAACCTGGTATACAAAATTCAAAACATTCATACATACAACACCTGCTATACAATATATAATCTTAAGTTCCAAAATAAATTCCCAAAACTCACAACAATATATAACTCAAGTCCAAAACTCATAGTCTCCATATCAAAAACTCAAGTTCAAACACAAGTCTAAACATTTACATAGAAACAAATTGTACCATATGAACACTCAAAGTTAATAATGCAAACTTCAATCACTTTCAAAGCCGTAATCATGCATCCACACATTTAATAGAACAAAATACATTGTCACAATCATTATGTTTGATACAATTCTAAAGTCCATACAAATACATCACTTTAAATATAGAGAAGCAATGAAAGAAATTGTCACATTGTTTCATTTAGCAATAACATACAATGGTACAAAAAACCATTCGGCCTTACAAACCCCAACTTGACTTCTCAACAAGTCACTTAAAGATGAACTGCAAATGATAAGAAAAAATAATAATAATATCTTAAATTAAATAAGGGTAAAGCTATTAACTAAACCAAATAAATTTAAAACGATTTTATGTGAATAAGATCAAGCTTAAAAAACATGTCATTATGTTGAAGTACAAGTTAGTATCAAAGAGAGGAGGCTCTATACATACGTTGTGATCCACAAGAATTATGTGAAGCTTGATGCATGGGATCGCCTACTACATCAGTTGCAGCTTCTTCTTGAGACCTTAATGCATTTCATCAATATAACTATCCATATACAATATTATCATTCTCTACAAAAAAAAAAATGATTTTATTTCAATAAATGTCAAATTCAAGATCCCAAAGACCAGCAGTACAACTTCCTTTTGCACCTCTGACCACAACATCCACAAAAATCCCGAACACCCATCACAGCAATTGCCGTCTTTGTGCCACTTCAATCTCCTCTTTCAACATCACGTTAAAAGATTTTTAAGCCAAAGGAGTAGTTACATCACGTGAAGGTGGTAAATCTAGTTGCTTTCCATCTGCTGCGGCCGTTGTGGATCCAGAGATACATTCAAGAAGATTGGCAACAAAGAAGATTATGATTTTAATATGGACAAACAAACAGGAATTCTTCCATCTTCCCTGAACAGCATATTTATCTAATCTCACTCCATTTCATTCATAAAAGACGGCGTAATCTGGACAAAAATGCATATAATTTTAGAGAACAGTATTCCAACATCGAAGATTTAAGAGGTATGGTATTCAAAGAGAACTTGATCAGTTAAAAAGTAGAAGAGAATAAACCAGGTGAAAACACAGACATCCCATTTGGTTTCTGAATTCTATTTCATTATAAATGAAAATTTTAGGCCAATGAGCACACAAGATGGAGATTGTAGTCTTGGGTTCAAGACCCACAATGTGCATTTGTAACTTAAACAGAAGCTAACTCTGAAATAGTTCAAGCTGGCAGACTAGAATTGAAAATAGACTTAAAACAGAAGCACTCTGTGATTAAAACTTCTGTTTATTTATTTATTTTTTAAAATTCTATAATTCCAAGCGTACACAAATTCAATTTTCCATTAATCATTATCTAAATGTCTAATCTTGAAATGTCTTTGTTGAATGTGAGCACCATTTTAGCAGAAACCCTGTTATAAATACTGTAGTGGAGATCCAAAGCAGCTAGGGGCACAAATCTCACCAAAATGGTCAAGGAACTACATAGGGTGTGTTTGGCAATAGACTTGCACAAGCCCCAATTTTTTTAAAAACATTCAACACACAACATTTCAAAACTTCTATTTGCTTTATATCACATCAATCCCACCAAAACTTCTAGTACTCTTTCCAAAAGAAACAAAAGAATATATAGAAGAGAAAAGAAAGAGTACAACCCCAACAAACTGCATGTATTATCACTCTACCTAAGTATACTAAGTTCTTTCCAATCTATGACTGCATCAGACAACTTGTTTACACTGTAGGTCCAAGCATATCGACAATGAGAACATCCAAGTAAAATAAACATGACCACATTTGAACATATCTTGGACTCACTTGGCTCCATCAAGTTTCACATATCATCTAGAGGTAAAGCATTATGAACGTGGCCACTTAAATGCAAGCACAAATACAGGCATCTAAGACAGTGCCCTGCATTTTGATAAGAAATCCACTTCCTCATAGCTAATTAATAACAAAGATAATCAAAATACCATATTGGCCAGTATGCAACATCACATTCTGGTAAAAACTCATAGAGACATAGGCCTCGCAAGCAGTAAACTTGATATCCATCTGAGCTAGTACCAAACTACGTGGACATAACTTCAAAATTTAAAGACATTAAAATATAATAAGATGTACATTAAAAATGAATATGAAGCCAAAAAAAAAAAGTTTCTCTCACGTGCCTTCACACCCCCCAAAAGAATGATATACATGTAAGTTAAGCATAATTAAGTCAATGTAACAATAACAATAATTGAATTAATTTTTAGTTAACATAAACCTTAAATAAAGCAAACAGCTATCATGTTCAATAAATTCGAACCCAAAATCCAAATTGTTACCCTACCTATAAATACCTTGTTTTGCACATTTTTTCAGTGAGAAAGGTTATTGAGAGAAAACATGAAAAGTCCTGAAGACAGAGAAAGCCCAAACCTTCCTAGAGCTTAAACTTTCCTAGTTCTCTCCTCATTACCAAACCACCATGAATTCCTAATCCTTATGTAAGTGTTGGTGTTTCGCTTATGAGCTCATCAAAGCAGTTGAAGTTCAAGAAAGCAAACGAGTTCATTCGTGGCAGGTCACAGTAGAAGAAGGCTAGTGTTTTGGAGCCGCTTTGGAACGGAAATTGAGTGTCTCACTCATGGAATTACAAACCATACTTTAAGTCTACAAAGGTTTTGTAAGTACTTTAAACAGGTTATAATAATTTTCTTCTACAGTGGAATTTGTTGGTGCTGTGCGCCTCCAGAGTGGTTTTTGTTTCCAAGAGTTCTTCAAAAGTTCACTTCGTAAACAAAAATCCCTGTGCGTTATTTATTTATTTCCTGCTCTTATATTTCTATTTTTGTTGATTGATATTGCTTGGTGTACTCGCCTCTCATATTTTCAATTGGTAAAATTTGCCTTAGAATACCCCCCTCTAGGTGTGTTAGTTGGGTCTAAACCATTTTTCAAATGCAAAAATAAAAATAAAATTAAAAACTAAAAAGATTAGAGAATCCCACAATACTCAATAATGAAGATTCTACTGCATATGATGAAGCTAAACCTAATTGATAAACTGCACCCTCTTATTGTCATAGAAATCTATATTATATCATTTTATACATACCATTTGAAACATTTTTGTGGTCAAGTTACAAGTGAAACAAGTTCAGTCAATTTCTCCAATTTTACAACAATGACTAAAATGAATAAAAATATGGCAAGGAGGACACTCAGATGAGTAAGGGAACAACATCTCCAGCCACATAACCACCAGCAGTAGTAAACTGGGCAGTTATTAGACCAGGATCTGCCACTTAGTTTCTTCATAGTTCGCCATTCACAGGATGATGTAAAAGCAACAAAAGGCTAAAGGGGAAAAGCAGCAACCAATTATTACCGGAAAAATTCATGCTTTCATATACAAAACATAATTTGGACATTGCAAATTGAGTCCTAGATGAAAAACAACATAGTATTAAACATATGACTTCATTCAATGCACATTAGATACTAAAACCAACACTCCAATCTAGGCCCTATAGAAGCAAACATCCAATGCATCAGTTTCCTAATCTGGAAATTGGGATTCATGATGAATGTCAAATTTGGATATAAACAACAGTGATCAAGAATGCAGTACGAGAATTGATTTAAGCTTCATGTTTGGTCGGCAGTCTCATATATATAATATATGATATTCAGAATCCATGACAGGGATAATCTCTCCTACCCATTATCGAACCCTCAAAAAAATAGAGGCACAACCTTGAAAAGCAATTGTAGGAGTTCCAGATAACTGGGGAAACATACAAACAGAAAGTACCTGAAATTTCCTCGCTAAGCCAACAGCAGAGTGAGAAGAGAAGAAGAGTAGATGACTTGCCACTCTTAAGTGATGCAGTATCGAACCCTATTGAACCCTCGATGTGAAATGTCGATCCCTCTCTTCTATATCAATGATTTTATATCTAACTCATGTCAAACAAAAAAAAAAGGAGAAGAAGAAGAAAGATTTTATATCTAACTATATTTTTCATTTAATAAATGATTTCCATTTCAACCCATTTTAAATATAGGCTAAAAAACATTATTGCCCAAATCCATCAATATTTTGTGGTTTCTTTCCGGAGAAATGCTTAAGTGCTCTCTTAGTATTCTCTTTATGTCCGCTAATATTAATATTTTGTGATTTCTTTTTTAAAATATATTAAGTGTTCTTTTAGTATTTCTCTTATGTTTGTCAGCTAAACGATCCTACTCTAGAGCTTTGGATACAAATTACCACATTCCCAATAATTCACAGCTCCTTTCCTGTTTTCTCTTGGTTACGAGAAATAGAAAATTGTCAAAATTGAAATTGTTCAATGTTTGAAATTTGATTTATATCATTTTGAGCGCTAATATTGTTATTTCTGTGTTTTCATAAATTTTAGGGCCTTAGAAGTTGAAATTGGTGAAGAAGAAGAGGAGTTGGTTCACGGTTCATCAACTCCGAATGGTTTGGAAGATCGAAGGATGGATTGGATTTGGATCCACCATCTTCTATTATGAAGAGTTTGGAAGACGATCCTTTGTATCCTTATGCCAAACATATCATTAGAGAATGCTGCAACACAAGTTTTTAATTGCATAAATTGCACTTTTATTTGGCTACTTTCGGCTCTATGTTCTGGCATTTACTAATTAATTAGAAGGACTAGCTGCGGCTTAAGTGGTTCCTTCTACTAATTCTCTCCTCTCTAGTCTCAAGCTTAGGGCTGTAATTAAGCCGAATCGAGTTGAATTGAGCATTAAAATTTTAAGACTGGCTTATTTACAAAAATGTTTATTCAAGCTGAGCTTGAATTCGAACAAAGTTATGAAATGTGTGTTTAGAGTTTCAACAAAAATTTAAAGGTTGATTTTTCACTGTCATATCATCATATTTAATATATAGCAGTCATATGAGAGTTTATTAAATAGCATTACTCGAAAACAAACTACACGTGTATTATGAGTCTACTTAAGTACACCATCTATTCACAAAAGCAATCAACATTTGATAACATGCAACTTCTTAATTTCCAATCAGACAAATTTGTTTACAACTGTGGTCAAATAAATTATGACCAAATACATTTGAACATATCTTGGACTCACTTGGCACTATCAAGTATCACAAATATGAGCATCTAGCATCATCAAAGCCTTATTTTTTATGCTACAAATAGNGTTTTCTCTGAGAGCCGAAATGCGAGGTGAGGTAGAGGGTGAGGATGGTGAGGTTGACGAAAATGAAGAGCTAGGTGGGAGTTGACCCGATGACCATAACATCCTCTGTTATACTCTGTTTATAGAAACTAAAATAGAAGAGGTGGCCAGTGTGGAAGTTTTTATTGCAACAACTTTTAGAAATCTGACCGGACCTCCGGCATGTCGGGAAAGCAGTGCTGCTGCGACAAGTGGGCATGGCAGCGCAAGATCTTAAAGCGAATCTTCTGGGTCACCATCATCGCCGTCTCCATCGGTGTGGCGACTTTCCTGATCCTCAGGGCCGTGTTCAAGCCAAACTTCGTCCTCCAGGATGCCACCAATTTTCTCCTTCGCTGTCACCGTTTTCTACAAAGACCTGTTTGAGGAGCTCAGCAAGTACAGCGAGATCGAGAGCTTTTTGAACGTGTGTTTCATGGTCCAAAGCCCATTATTTTCTTGCGGAGTTTTTGTTTATGTGATGTACAAGTCCTTTTTGAAGCTTTACGCTTATGTATCTATGCAACACTATTGGCTTTGCTATTTTCACTTGTATTTTTCTTCACAAGTGATCCTATGGAGCTCACTAGCAGAGATCAGGCTGTTCTTGTTGAGGTCGTACAAGTTTTCAACCTAAACCTCCCAAAACGTCCTTTTTTTTTTTCCTTTCTTTTTTGTTGTCTTTTGGAGGGCAAACTTGGAAGATAATTCATTAAAACGCACGTGATCGGCACGTGGGTCAAATTCCGTCGAAGTTGTCGGAAAAAGTTGACGGAAGGTTTATTTTGCCAGTTTTCGAAACTTTGGGGGGGTAAACTGCCACTTTTTAAACTTTGGGGTTTAAATTGAAAAACCCCTGAAACTTCTGGGGGGTAAAGTGAATTTTGCCCTATTTCTTTTGTGTCCAGTCAGCTAAACGATCCTACTCTAGAGCTTTGGATACAAATTACCACATTCCCGATAATTCACACCTCCTTTCCTGTTTTCTCTTGGTTACGAGAAATAGAAAATTGTCAAAATTGAAATTGTTCAGTGTTTGAAATTTGATTTATATCATTCTGAGCGCTAATATTGTTATTTCTGTGTTTTCATAAATTTTTGGGCCTTAGAAGTTGAAATTGGTGAAGAAGAAGAGGAGTTGGTTCACGGTTCATCAACTTCGAATGGTTTGGAAGATCGAAGGATGGATTGGATTTGGATCCACCATCTTCTATTATGAAGAGTTTGGAAGACGATCCTTTGTATCCTTATGCCAAACATATCATTAGAGAATGCTGCAAACACAAAGTTTTTAATTGCATAAATTGCACTTTTATTTGGCTACTTTCGGCTCTATGTTCTGGCATTTACTAATTAATTAGAAGGACTAGCTGCGGCTTAAGTGGTTCCTTTTACTAATTCTCTCCTCTCTAGTCTCAAGCTTAGGGCTGTAATTGAGTCGAATCGAGTTGAATTGAGCATTAAAATTTTAAGACTGGCTCATTTACAAAAATGTTTATTCAAGCTGAGCTTGAATTCGAGCATACTTATGAAATGTGTGTTTAGGGCTTCAACAAAAATTTTAAGGTTGATTTTTCACTATCATATCATCATATTTAATATATAGCAATCGCATGAGAGTTTATTAAATAGCATTACTCGAAAACAAACTACATGTGTATTATGAGTCTACTTAAGTACACCATCTATTCACAAAAGCAATCAACACTAGATAACATGCAACTTCTTAATTTCCAATCAGACAAATTTGTTTACAACTGTGGTCAAATAAATTATGACCAAATACATTTGAACATATCTTGGACTCACTTGGCACTATCAAGTATCACAGATATGAGCATCTAGCATCATCAAAGCCTTATTTTTTATGCTACAAATAGCAATTATATCCACACACAAAAACAAAAACAAAAGAAAGAAAAAATATATATATAACAGACATGCTTAGCAATAGAATGTCTAGATTCTCAACTAAAGTATATATTTAATTAATGCAACAAGTCAAAAAGTTTTTATCGATAAAAAATACTAGCTAAATCACTTAAAAAGTAGATTTTTAAAGTTAAATTTAAAATCTTTTTAAAATGCTAAATGTAAATGCGCTAATTATGAATACTCTTAATTAGGCTATTCTATTTGTACCGATATGGTAGAGGGGTGTACTCAATCCTTCTTTGCCACTAGTTCCCAGTTCTTCTATTTGTCACGGGGTAGAGCAGCTTGGTAGCTCGTAAGGCTCATAACCTTGAGGTCACGGATTCAAATCCCGTCTCCACAACATTTTTTTGACAAACAATTTAGAGTCTTACACTTTTTATTTTTTATTTTTTTATATGTCCGCACAAGAAGGGGAGAGGGGATTCAAACTAGTGGCCTCTACTTCATTAAGCATAGTCCCAAGCGATTGAGCTACCTCTTTGGGACGAATCTTACACTTTCAAGCTCACATTAGATGTTACGATGAAAATTATTATTAAGAGGATGTTTGGTAAACCCCATCACACTCCCCCATAAAGAATGACAATGCACTCTTCATGAATTAAAAAATAAATAAATAAATTATTGGTATGGGAAAATGAAAAAGTGGTATTAGAAAGTGGAAAAAATTGTTTTATAGTGATTTTTTTATTTTTTTTATTTATAGATAAAAAAGGTTAGAGGGGGAGGCCAATTATAGCTATCCTAGCTGGGCGTGACCATAGTAGCACCAACCTGTGGGGCGCCGCTCAGGAGGGGCCTAGACGGTGGGAACCGTAGGCGCTACCTCAAGACCGACCGAGCCATAACTTAACACCCGCCCCACCAGGGCATCAATGGGACTCAAGGTGGCTAGCACTAATAGGGTAAGGGATTCCCATTGCGGGAGTCGAACCCAAGCCCTAGTGCATGCCCAACCTCATGAGAATTCCCTTGAGACCATTGAACTACCACCCTTGGTGGTAGTGATTTTTTATTTGAATAGTAAATGATGTAATATAAAAAGTGAATGATTTGATATATATATATTAAAAAAAAAAAAAAAGATGAAGTGAATAGTGTGGTGGAATGTGGGGGAATGTGTTGTAATGGGGTGTTGTTTGCCAAACAAGGCCTAAATCTTTGATAAATTAATATTAAATTTTAAATTTAATAATAATTTGTTATTACCATATAAAAAGTGTACATCATTTCTCTTAAAATAAAAATAAGGAAAAACTACACTTTACCCCTTAAAGTTTGGGACGATTTTCAATTCGACCTCCAAAGTTTCAATTTTTGTAATGCACTCCCCTAAACTTTTAAAATTTTGCAATTCGATCATTTTGACTTTTTTTTTCCCTCAAAATGCCCCCATCTCAAGTTTTTTTTTAAAAATAAAAAAATTAAAAAAAAATAAGGGGTAGCCGGCCACCCTAGTTGGACCTGGAGGTGGTTTCGGCCACCTTAGACCAGCCACTCATTAATTTTTTATTTTTATTTTTTTAACTTGGAATGAGGGTATTTTGGGAAAAAAAAGTCGAGAATTGTTGAATTGTAAAAATTTGAAAGTTTGGGAATGCATTGCAAAAAATAAAATATTAAAGATCAAATTAAAAATTTTCCCAAAGTTTCAAGAAGTAATGTGTAATTTTTCCTAAAAATAATTCATAGTGTAAGACGTAGACATGAACAAAAAAGTCAGTCTGTTATAAATTTGAGGTTGACACGTCCGAAGAGTGATCCCACCTCATTTATCACTCTCGTTGCCTTGCATGACACGGCTCATTCGTACTGAGGAGTGTGTTTTCATGTGAACGGTCGAACATGTGTAGAAAATGAGTAATTCTAAAAGGCCTACTTTTGTCCTACTAAGAATGATATGACTATCAAAATCACAATTGGACTTGTGATTGATCATTATTGAATTTTGATTAAATGATAATTTTAATAGCCACGTCATTTTAGTAAGAGATAAGTAGAACAAAAGTAGGCCTTCTAGAATTACTCGTAGAAAATAAGTTGGTAGTGTATTGTCAGAATGATGTAAATGAATACAGCAAAACTCAAACTTCGAAATTTGAATAATAATTAGTTAGTTAGTTGGAGTAGAATAATATTTTTATTTTTTTTTAAGAAGTAAAAAAAACAAAAATATTTTTTTATTATTATAATTAATAAGATATTCTTCGATTTATTTAAACTTCAAATTATTAAAATTATTTTCATCCCAAATTCGATAGTGTTGATTGCATGCTTACTTTTAAGTGTAGGTTGTGATTGCCTTGAGGTGGTACTATACTAGATTATTTAGATTATTGATTTTGTTGGTTGTCCAGATAATTTAAATTCTACTTCATGATAGATAAGGGTGGTTTCACTGCGGCCACCACAACAATTGCCACCACCACAATCAGTTTTGCCGACTCCCCGGTTCCAGTTCCGATTCTGAGGTATTCCATCGGCCAAAGCAAATATGACCATTTATATAATTGAGAGGGACATGATAATCATCATGCCGAGGAAAAGTAGGCCACCGGAGCTCTCCAACACAACACCTGCATCATCAACATTGGCACCGACTAGAGCATCAGAATCTCTCGCCATTTGTGTGGGATATGATTTCGTTCTCTTGCTCAGCGCAGAAGCTTGATCACTTGACGAATTATATTGCCTTTTTTCTTTTTTATCAACACATACGTATCAATTTAATAGCCACAAGTTTGAAGGCTTATCGAAGACCATTAACAGTCTCATCAATGCCCTTCCCTTGAATTCAAACCTTCATTATCCTCTCATAAATACTGCTACACACCTGGCGCCAACTTCCTCTTTTGGGCCTAATGTTTCACTAACTCATATTTTGCAACAACCCATTTTGAAGGCTTATCGAAAACCATTAACAGTCTCCCAGAACATTTAATTAAGGCAATGTTTTTTCTCAAATTATAAATAATTGATAAAAAAAAAAAAAAAAACTAAGGTGTGGAAATTTTAAAATATATATATTATTTTTGATATTATTAATTTTTTGAGAGAGACAAAGGAGAGGGTGCATGGAATTATAAGTAATGCTAGAAGAAGGACTAAATTTTTTTTTTTTTACATTTTCTCAAAAGTGACGCGACATGACTTTTAATTTGCTTGAATTTTGTGTTGATAATGGTTCTGATAAAGGTTGAGATTAAGTTGGTTTTATTTTTGTGTTGATATACGTTCCGATGCCCCGCACAGGTTTGAGAAATTTTGATTGTTTTACCATGTTTTGTGTAATGTTGGCCGATTGTTGCTTTGATGAATAATGTGATTTATGTGGATGTTTTCTCCTTCAAGCCGATTGGGCCGGGTGTTTGGGTTTATGTGGTTGAAATGTTGAAGCCTAATTGTTTGGGTGTTTTGAATCTGTTGATTGCTATTCTGGCGATTGAAGCAAGGAGTTGATTATAATGTTATGGTTTGTGTTTTGATTGTCTTGATGGAGCTTTGGCTGAGTTTTGTGGTGACCAATATGGTATATGGAGTTGTGATTGTGAATGATATCGTGGAAAAGAGGTTGGCATAGTGCATTATCTGAGGCTCTTGCAAAGAGGCTATTATTGTAGTGACAATTGCACTAAAAATATTGTCTATTGAGAACTATTGGCACTAGCAGATACGTTATGATAATTGATGACATTTCAAATATAATCGAGTAATTGAGAACCCTTCAATCTGGATGTGCAACCTTGAATTGAAATTTAACACATCAGATAAAAATATCAAATACAATAGAGATGAAAAAATCATATATATATATATATATATATATATATCTCTCTTTAATTCAAATATATTCCATTAACTTCTCCATTAATTCTAACTCAAAGCCCACCACTCCCTACCGAATCCCCACCCACCTCCAGCTCTCAATGCGGGAGTCTCCAAAACCAACCAAGATGATGGATTTGGTGGTTTTATCAATGAGTATTTTGTCTATGAGGTATTTTGTAAAGATAAGGAAAATTATTTGATTTGAATGGTTATATTATTTTTTGGCGTTTCAAGCTAAAAAAAAATTATATACTAAACTAAGAGTTTTTGAACTTTCGAGAGAAATTACAAAAACAATGAAAAAAGACGGCAGACATGCTTACCAAATATATATGTGGGAGAAATTTTCACGGGAGATGGAAAGTAATAATGAAGTAGATCATTTTTTTTCTAATAAATGATTGCTCTCAATAAGTAGCTCATATTTGTTTCATATTCTCTTACAAATTATAAAGATCAATTATTAGATTTGTGGGGTTCAAAATTGACTTATGTGAGATTCATATAAGTTTATAAATCTAATGATTAATTTGTAAGATGATATTAAAAAAATATGAATAAAATATTAACACTAATCATTTCTTTTTTGATCTTCTCAACGATGAGAGGGTCCAACCGGCCCTGGCCTCCTCGACCACCACCATAGCCAAAAATGAAGATAGAAAGTAATAATGAAAGGAGGTTTACAAGTGGGCTAATTAATTACCATGTGAAAGACACAACTAAGCAAATAGGAAAGATAAAAAAAAAAAAAGAGCTTGAATCATGGGATTTGTATGTTTAACAACCAGCAGCATGTAGTACTTGCAGCACTAGCAGCCATAGCAGCGATAGCAGCTCCGCCTCCTCCACTCTTGCTAGGTGATCCAGAGTCATCATCACCGCAAGCAAAGATGACCATTGAAATAATTGAGAGGGACATGATTATCATGGCGATGAAAAGTAGGCCACCCGAGCTCTCCAACGCAATACCTGCATCATCGGCATGGGCCATGAAGAAATTCATAGGCCTAACTCATCTCATAAAACCGGTCTGACAAGAGAGGGTTGCCCATTCTTTATAAAGATGTCCAAGGTCTTGTCCACAGGCAATGTGTGACTATTTTCTCAACAGGCACCAACTAGAGCACCAAAATCTCTCACCATTTGTGGGATATGATTTCGTTGGGTTGCTCATCGGCGCAGAAGTTATATACATACTTTGTAAGATTTCAAAGACATTATATTCATATGTTTTTTTGAGTAGGACATTTAATGAATTGAGACTGGTCGGCTGGAAGCTATATTCATATTTTATTCTATTTGGGTCCACGTGTAACAAGCTTATTCACGCGGCTGACGGGATTGGCATTGTCCCTTCCAATTGTGATGAAACTTCAGAGGCCGGCCAGAGCTCAAGCTTACCGAGATATATATATTATTTATATACCCAAGAGATAATGTATTTTAATTAGCCATTTAATTTTCAAAGTATCATATATCAAACTCTCTAAATTCCTACTTTGTTGGGGTTGCCAGGGACCCCACCGCATTAGGTGGGTCCGTCCCTGTGTATAGTCATTTATGTATTTAAAAGTCAAAGTATTTATATTGGATATAAATATTTACATTACCAATCTCAACGAGTGAAGGTCTTTCTGGATATGATCCAAAACCACAAGTTTTGAATATAAATATGTATTTATTCATTAGAAAAAACAAATGTATTTATTGGATATAAGCTCTACCCAGATATATATATATATATTTTATTTTTTAGCGATGGTTATTAACCGATAAGTTTAAATCCATGGATTTTAGTATTCACTTGATCAAATGAATTGATGAATTTTAGAATTCGTGTCTGTGTATATCTATATATATATATATATATATAGGGGTGTTCAAGCGGAGCGGTTATAACCGCCTCTCCAATCGCTAACCGCTTATAACCGCTTTTTTATAACCGCTAACCGCTTTGTAAAGCGGTTATTAAAAATCGCTAATCGCCTAGGGTGGTTGCGGTTAGTAGTTTTAGGGGTATGAAAAAATGGTTATAACCGCTAACCGCTTTTATTTATATATAATTATATAAATATATATTAATTAAATATAAAAAATAAACAAACCAAAACGACGCCACATCCCCTCTCTCACTCGTTATATATTATTTATATTATATAAGTCTATAAGATGAAACCCTATATTGTTCTCCCAGACATTCACATTTCACACAAGCAGCAGTCTCTCTCTTACAGAGTCTCACTCGTTAGGTTTCATCTTAACTTTGAGTTCTCTCAAAACCGCAGCCCCTCTCTCACTCATCTCTGTTTCTGTCTCACTTTCGTCTCTCAGACTCTCACTCGTTAGGTTTTGATTGTAGTATGTTGTGATATTGGTTTCAGATTTTCAGTGAGTAGTTTGTAGTGTGAAATAAACCAAAAAAATATGAAAAATGAAGGCCCAAAATATAAAAAAAGTCCAAAAGCCCATTTTTAAAAAAGCGTTTAAAAAAGCGGTTATAACTGTTTGTTAGCAGTTTGAATAACCGCTAACTGCCGATTATAAAATAATCGTTAACCTCTTAGGCGGAGGCGGTTGCGGTTATTGAAAATCCGATAACCGCCTAAAGCGGAGACGGCTGCGGTTATTGCAAATAACCGCCAGTTATAACCGCTTGAACATCCCTATATATATATATATATATATATATATATATATATATATAAAAGAGAAAAGAACGAGTAGAGAAGTACCACAACAAACTGCATGTATATAACTATATATTATAAGTCTACTCAAGTCCACCAATATCCATTAACAGAACCGATAATCACTTCATAATAACTTGTTCCCAATCTATCAGACAAATTAAACTTGCTTACGTGCAACTGAACATATTTTGGACTCACTTGGCTCCATCAAGTATCAGAGATATCATCAAAACCTTTTTTTTTTTTTTATGCTACAAATATGAAACAGAAAAGACAGCATATATATATACATGCTCAAAAAACAAAAACAAAAAATCAAAGAAAGAAAAGGTAGCAGACAATCATGCTTAGCAAATATGTTGGAGAACTTATACAATGTTTGTATGAACTATCTTCTTTTTTTTTTTTTCCTCAACACCCACCGTTGCCACCACCACCGCCACCGTTTCCGCCACCGCCGCCGCCGTCACCGCCCCAGCCGCCACCGCCTTTCCAGTCCTGAGATATTCCATCAGCGCAAGCAAATATGACCATTGAATAATTGTGAGGGATATGATAATCATCATGCCGAGGAAAAGTAGGCCACCGGAGCTCTCCAACACAACACCTGCATCATCAACATGGGCACCAACTAGAGCACCAAAATCTCTCGCCATTTGTGGGATATGATTTCGTTCTCTTGCTCAGCACAGAAGCTTGATCACTTGACGAATTATATAGACTTTTTTCTTTTTTATAAGTCAACACATTATAGATATCAATTTAATAGCCACAAGTTTGAAGGCAGGCTTATCGAAAACCATTAACAGTCCGGATCCTCTCCAGTCCATTATGGACCGGAGAATATCCAGTTTGCGGTCTAGATTTGTCTAAGAAATCCGAGGCTTAAAAATAAGACAGCTCATCTCTCAATTATTAAAAAAAAGAAAAAAGATAAAAAGATAACGTTAGTAAACAGAATGTTATCGTTTAAGTGAGAACGGAGGAAAAAGTAAGTCTACACAAAAGAGAATGCAACTTCGACAAACGAGAACAAAACAAAAACTTCGACAAACAAGAAAAAACAAATTGGCTTAGACAGAGCAATAGGAAATTGCCAGAAATCAACTTTGACTTCTTCCTCCTCTTCTTCAGTTTTTTGGTTTCTTCTTCGTCGATTTCACTTCTTCTGCTTCGGTGGGTTTCTCTTTGGGATCGCATTCCCCCTCGGAACTCTTCTCCAGTGCCGGCAAAACACCGGTAGACTCCACCGCCGAATCGCTCTCGGCAGCTTTACCCACAAAGTTACAGGCGCTCAGGTTCCCATTCTCCGCCTGAGACTCTGATTCTTGGGCACCCACAAAAGGACCCAATCTGAGGTTCAAATCTACACCAATGACCAACCCCTCTTTTATTAAAAAAAAAAAAAAAAAAGAGAAAAAAAACCCATGAATCAGAAAAAGTCCAAAAATGAATAACCCAGAAAAAAAAATTGTGGCCACCATCTTCCTCATCGGTCTTCTCCCACTACGACAGCACTCTCTAGCTCCCAAGTTGGCTTCTTGTTCATCCCCGCCGACAAGATCAACCCCGGCCCCCGAAACCCCAAACCGTCGGAGCCATGGTACCCCAACAGTCCTTCCCCTCGACGGCACCCAAAACCATAGGATCCATGGGCCCTGGCTCGCCGGCGGCGAGTTCTGAGTCGGCCGACGAAGGAGGGGAGGCAACTTTTATTTGCAGATGTAGGAATGGAGGAGGAAGAGAGTTAATCTAACGGAATGTTTCAAAACCTTCGTTATCCTCTCATAAATACTGCAAATATTCCTTTCCCGGGAAAACCCTTTGGGACACCAAGCATTATCCTTCCCTTATTGTTTAATCTGGCCTACTGCTACACACCTGGCGCCAACTTCCTCTTTGGGCCTAATGTTTCACTAACTCACATTTTGCAACAACCCATTTTGCCTTCGTCATCCACTTCTTCTGTTGGGCCACAAATTTCACAACCTCAGGGTTTCTCCAGGCCCATTAGATTCCCACAACCATTCATACTTGATCCAAAGCCTACCCCAAACCGTAAACCACCACACCATCCTCCGAATGTCACACGTTTTATTTTATTTTTTTATAATAAAAAAACATGATTATTTTGAACTTTTTGACAAGATTTAACGAAAAATTCTAACGAAGATGTGACATTATAAAAAAAATTTGAAGTTCAATTCACTAAATTATAAGTTTTTGAACTTTATGAGTAATTGTAAAAGTGATAAAAGGGAAAAGTACACTTTACCCTTCCAAAGTTTAGAGCGATTTTCTATTCGACTTCCAACGTTTCAATTTTTGCAATGCACCTCCCAAACTTTCAAATTTTTGTAATTTGACCAATTTTATTGCAAACTTCCCATACTGCTCCCTAATTTTTTAAAATTTTTATTTTTTATGAAAAATTAAAAAAATCAGCCGCCACTTTGGATTTTTTATTTTATTTTTTCAAATTTTTCAAATTTTTTCATTTGCTGTGAATGCTCTAAAAAGAAGTATCGTGAAAATACGAGAAATGCTATGAGTCAATCTTGTGATGTGACTCTTAAAATCATCATTGAGCTTGTGAACAATGTTTAAGTTGTAAAAACTGCATAAACTTGACTTAATTTGGAATAATTCATTACATTCTTTCTTGTAAATGAATCTTTGTTGGATTTTTCTTTTTTCGTTTTAAATTTATCATTATCTATTTGATTAATTAGTTTATCATTTATGGAGGAACATTTAGTGTTGGCAAAAAGATGTAAATCACCCATATATGTTAAAAAGAATGGTTAATAACTTTTTTGGTACTTAGGTTTCACTTTTTTTTTTCACTTAGGTTTTAATTCGTATCACATATAATACTTGACTAATGGGTAAATATCAGTTTAGTACCTCCGTCACAATTCCGTCAATCAAACTAACAGACTAACATGTGTTCTAACAAAAACATGTCGCGTGTCCTAAAAAAAAAATATATATATATATATAAAACTAATTAAAAAAGAAAAAGACAAATATGAAGTGGCCCCATTTTGGCCAGGGCCAGAATGGGGTGGCCAAAATTAGTTATGTTGATGGAATATGACGAAAGTATTAAATTGTTCTTTACCCATAAGTCAGCCAATCAGATACCATATCTGATATGATTTAAAACCTAATTGAGAAAAAATAATAATAATAAAAAAAAAGTGAAAACCTAGGTACTAAAAAGGTTATTAACCCTAAACAAAAAGACGAAATTTCACAAGAGATATGAAAATGTCTCAATATTCATATAGAAAGAATATATATTTTTTTTTTATAAGTTAGATTGTAAAAAAAAAAAAATTCCAGCTCAGTCTCTAAAAGTATTACTTTCTCTAATATTATCTTTTTCTTAAATTAAGATTTACTTCAAAATCATCATCCAATTTATATTGAATTTTAGGTTTTTGGTACTATAATGGTAGATACTGAAAATAGAATAATTCCACACTAGTTAGAATAAAGTAGTAGCATCTACACTAGAGGCTATTTCCCTCAACTATGTTGGTTCAAAGGTCCCTTTTAGCTCCTAATATATTTTTGGAAAAATTATACATACCCTTTCAAGTGTAAGGGTTTTACAATTATAACTTCAAATTATCAACAACATCGTCGATATCTCATGTATTAACTCCTTTTAATTTTACTTATATTCTTAGGGTTAATGGTTAACTCAAACGCAAAGAGAGAGAAAAAAAAAAAAAGAAGTCTCTTATATACCTCGGTAAAATTTACGCTTAATTAAAAAAATAATTTTTTTTTAAAAATTTTTTGTATTGAAAAGTGAAAACATTTTGTTTTATGATGAATTTTTTTATTTGAATAATAATAAAAAAGTGAATGAATTAATTAAAAAAAAAATTGTCAAACAGGCCAAAATTTTTAATGTTTGAGAAAGTAAGTGAAGTTTCTCGACGGTATAGATGGATAGTGATAGATGGCATCATGAGTTACGTGGTAGAATATTGTAGGCAAAGATATGAAGTCCTCTGGATTAATTACATTCACATATATCATACAAAGAGATCACTTGCTTCTCAATTAACGAGTGGATGTAAAACATCTATGATCTATATATATATATAATCCCCACCATTCATTTCATCTGATCCTTGATCCTCGATCACCTCTCCCCTATGCCTGCTTTCACCATGTTCAAGCTTTCAGTACTTCTCCTGAGCCTCCTCTCAAACTCACAGCTGGGTGAGTGGTCAGAAACCAGTAAAAGCTTGGGGACATCTCCACCATCATGCACCAGCATCGAGTGCCCCAGCTTTGACGTGGTTCACGTTGGCAATGGCTATGAAATTCGCCGCTATAATTCCGTTGTGTGGATATCAACGTCCCCCATTCAGGATATTTCTCTCGTTGAAGCTACCAGAACTGGCTTCTTGCAGTAAGATTATTTCCCTTCTTCTACATTCCTGGCTCACATGTTGGCTTGTAAATGAGACAACCCGCTCGTCTAATTCGGTTCGTTTAATAAATGAGCCGATTGTGGACACAAAATTAGGCTCAATTATTCTTATAAATTCAGCTCGGCTCATATAACTTTGTATAAGCTCGTATAACTTTATTTTTATTTCGTAATTAGAACATATTCAAGAAAAAAGAATAATTATCTTCTTAATATAATAGATATAGTTTGAATTATTGTTATTGTGAATCTTGATATAGGTTTATGTATGCTTGTGTATATATGAGTATGTTTGTATGTATGTGTGCATAATGATTTCATATAGATATTATAAAATATGCATACAAACTCAAGATTGGATTATTTAAGATTCATGTTAATTTGTTTAATTAGCTTCAATAACAAAATTTTAACAATAATTAATTAATTAATAATGAATGAATAAGTTAACTAAGTAGGTCGTGAATAAGTTCAAGTTTGTTCGAAAAATAAATAAGCCTAGATTGAACAATTTATTTAACTCGTTGATAAAGCTTGAGTTTTGTTCTCGTTTGAAATAACATTAAATAATTGAGATTAAATATTTAATACTCTACTCTACTTGTTTCGCCTTGATTAGAGTCATAGTAGCATGGCTACTTATTAATGTTTCCGTCTTTGTGCAGGTTATTTGACTACATTCAAGGAAAGAACGATTATGAAGAAAAGATTGAGATGACTGCTCCGGTAATCACTGAAGTCACACCAAGTGACGGACCTTTATGTGAATCCTCATTTGTGGTTAGCTTTTATGTACCAAAACTAAACCAAGCAGACCCACCTCCGGCAAAAGGGCTTGCTGTCCAAAGATGGAAACCCACATATGCAGCAGTGAGAGAATTCGGTGGATTTGTGGCCGACTCAGATGTCGGAGTGGAAGCTGCTGCCTTGCAAGCGAGCCTTGCTGGCACCGTCTGGTCTGCCGCCATTGAGAAAAGCCATGGAGCTGATGACAAATCAACCTACACCGTCGCACAGTACAATTCCCCATTTGAATTCGACAGTAGGGTGAATGAAATATGGATGTTGTTTGACATCAAAGATGAATGACATTCATTTGAAGAGTTGTAGTCTTATATATGTAGAGAGAACTTCAAGGGTCTAAGCATGTGTCTAAGTGCTTCCTGTAGTCTTGAATAAATTATAAACACTTTTTTATGATATTGGCTCTGAAATTCTGTTTTCAGTCGCATTCTCTGTTCAATGATAAAAGCATGGATTCAAAAGTAATTTAAGTACCATTGAAGCAGAAGTATGACGTTTCTGGCAGTAAAAAACTAACATGGAAACAGATGGATGATTGTTGAATTGCTAGCACTATAATACATTAAACAATAATGTCAATGCCAACAAGAATTTCTCTTGTATTTTAATATAATCACATTCCCCAATCAAGAAAGTAAATGAAAAACAAAAATTTTGGGGCATGATTTCTTCCTAGCTAACTTACCACTTCAGTAAGGGTTAATTCCCACCGACTAAAGTTCGCAATGACCAGAAGTTTGATCAAGATCATGTATTGGGTTACTCCCATATTTTACAAATGTTCTGCAATTACTGTCAGAAGAGAATTCGCTTGAAGGATCAGTGAGCTGTTTCGAAAACTCCTGTTCTGTACTTTGTCAAGAGGTAGGGTTGACGGCTATGAGTTCAAAATATGCCCCTTCTGTTCAGAAAGAAATCCAGTATGTGGTCTACTACTTGAAAATTTTCTACAAGAAGCAGAATATCTGGAGTATTCTGGAGCATATAAGGCGTTGAAGATTGACGACATTGAATCTATATTGCATGTATCAGCATAATCTACAGTACTGAAAGAGTCTCTAGTACTCTCAGTTGTGAAGGAAGCCTCATCTGAACTTGTAAAAAGGGACCAATCACTTGATGTAGCATCAGAGAATTCCATGCAGATGGGCTCGGCGTATGCTTCCATGGGTGGCAGGACATTTCTGCTTGCACTCCTGATAGAAGTATGGTTGGTAGAACTGGAAGCAATATCTGGTCTTGTATCTGTTGAAGGCTCTAAACCAGCATATTGGCTGCTAAGTCTACTTTGTACAGGCCTCGAAGGCTTTGAAGCTTTTGCAATGAAGTTCCTTGCAGACTCAGGAACTTGCTGCTGGAAGGCTTTATCGGTCCTTTGAGGGCGGGGGCAAGACCTAAAATATATCATAACACTTCTAAATCATACAGGAAATGCAAAAATAATAATAATAAGACAAGACAAATTACAGGGTAGAGATCCACTGATATCAAGGTAAGGACACTTCGATGAGTGACAAAATATGTTTGATAATAGTTTTGAAAAGGTTTTTTTTTTTTTTTTTTTTTTTTTTTTTTATGAGATTCACATTTGAAAACTGTTTTCAAAACAGTTACCAAACGAGGCCTGGGCTCTAACACATATGTCTATATGACATGGTAACAAAGTCATAAAAGGACTAATCTAATCATATTCTCTCTAGCAATGCCCAAACAAAGTATCTAAATCACTTCAGTTTGGGTAATCCTTGATTCCTCTTTTTTTGAAGTGATAAAGATTCAGAGGGCTAATTTAGACAAACAACCAGCTGTGTAAAAATGGCAATAGTAAACCTAACACATGAGGGAGGAAAGAAAAGGACAAAAAATAAATTGAGGACTTATAGCCCCAAAGTAAATGTCTACCTCGTGTAAAATAAGATATATGCTCCTTCAGACATCACCTGACTCATTGGCACTGGCTGAACCTGTTGATGAAGCATGTCAATGCATCAGAACAAGAAATTAGGAAAATTACAAGAAATAGCAAGAACAAAAATACGAATTCCAGCATTTTCCTTTTCAACCACAAATAACCGCAGTGAGAGGAAGCATGTCAAGCATAAAGGGGAATAAGAAACACGAATGCTGGTCATGACCGTTCTTTCTTTCTGTTCTGCTTATATGAATAAGAGCTAGAACAGCTTCAAGTGAATCATATAATTCACATTTATAAACACATGCATAAGCCAAGTCATCGACACAATTTTGTATGTTAATTCACCAATTCATAATGGCATAAATGCTAATGATACAGAAATGTAACATACAGAACAATAAAATTTAGCTATCTCAACAAGGGCTCTCATGCAGCAGTTTGGCATCACATAACCATCAAATCAACTAAGGCACATGCCTTCTATAATGTCAATTTATATGCAATTCATCCTTACGGAGTACATTAATTGAACAATTTTACAAGACAAATTTTATAATAATTATGAAACAATACATAATATAGACATAGACCTCAACTAAATGAAGCCTATCTTACTTGCCACTGCATTTAGTGGATTGAGCAAATCTTCACAGTAACTCATCAACACAACAGATTGGGTCATCTAGACAAGCATTTTAAGTATTAATAGATACTATCAATTACGCATCATCGGATTATAAGTAGCATGCCTTTTTTGCATTTAAAAATTATCAACTGCAATAAAAGAATCCTTAATTTATATTCTGGGTTAAATTGCTACTAGTAGGTGTCTAGAGTACTCAGAATGGCACTGGAAAATCTTTAAACCCAGGTTGTTTGATGTTTCTCTCTTCCAATGCTTTCACATTTAGACACATTAAAATGTTATCACCTTGAAAATCTTTAGGGCTTAAAGCTATGCCCATGATAAGAGTTTGGGGCTTGCAGCTTTTTCCATTTTTATTTTGAGTATGTGTGTGTGCGTGTGCGTGTGCGTGTTTGAGGGGGGAAGAGTCGGGTATTAGTGAGTGTTTGTGATATACAGTACACCACTATTTTTTCAAACTTTAGCTTTTGGACTTTTGGTTCACCAACATGCTTATGTGCAGACCAGGAGATACATTCAATGACATCAACAAAAGGAATTTCATATTCATGCTCCAATTATTTGCTTGAAAATGTATCTCTGGTATTCAAGCACCAATTCTAATGTGCCGCACTTTGGAGTGCAATCAGATTTAGATTTACTTTGACTTTCTATCAAAGCTTATGTTTCGTAGAGAAAACAAAGGAAACCTTTTGAGGTACCTGATCAAGCAAAATCCCAAATTTCTCAAAAGAACCAAGAAGCCAAAAGCAATTTTGATTGATGATAAAATAAGCTAAAATGTCCTATTATATCATAGCCCTTAATTAAATCTAATCCTAACCATACATGTCAGCTTAATAAGAATACATGAAAAGACCAAAACACCCTTAGGAACCCTAGCTATTCTAGAACAAATAAAACTTCTAAATAACTGCCAGACTGCCCATACAGTCACTACCATACCCGTGAACAGTACCACTGCTGCAGTATTATGAATAGTAACTTTCTTTAACAAAAAATATTGTCCTCCATTACAATGTTTGTGTGGGAAAATCAAACACTTAGGGAGTAATTAAATCTTCTAGTAAAATCCTTACAATAATAACCAATGTTTGTGAGAATGTATTTCAAAACTCAATTCTCCTAGTAACTCTACTTTCTCCTCACTTCATTTAAATCTGACAAATCTGACAAAAAAAAAAAAAAAACACCCCAAACAACCAGACTAGTTTATATTAAACTTTGGAACTCAATCACAGCATCATATAGAAGAAATAATAGTAAGAAGAAAAAATCATCTATATGAAACAATGATTTATTGACCTTTCTATTTTGTAATGAAGAGGAGAGGCAAAACAACATGCAAAAAAAACACACGCCATTAGCAACATTGCCCAAATGAACCATCAAAAAACATGTTTCAAGTAGGCATATATCCACAACAAAAAATAAAAATAAAAAAGAAATCAAATGTGAAAGACCTAGTCACTATAAACTATGCACTAACATATCAAATGAGGAAGTTTACCTCAGTGTCATCTATTCTGAACCAATTTCCATTCAAATCTTTCACGTATGACACATAATGTCCAGAGAAAGAAGCATTCAGTGAGTCCAAATGCACCACAACAGCATAAAGCATGTAAAGTGGTGGCATGTCTCCGGTCCCAGTCATAAATGGAATCATATCCAACATGTCAGGAAAAGTGATCCATTTATTTAATTTCCCATATCTTCCCTCCTGATGAAGAAAAGCCAAAGATTCCACCAGGTTCATCACAAGTATAAGATAGGGTGTAAGCATATACATATCTATCAGAAAATATGCCAAACCAAGAAATCATTGTGTTGGTAAAATCTCAAGGCATCCTATGACTAGAGATTTGAATATCATTTCAAGTGTAGATTCAAGCAAACAAGAGAAATAGTTGCTATGTATTAAATCAAGTGTTTGCTATTTTGCTTATGGCTAAATTATCTATTAAGTTTGTTATTAACATTAGCAACTTAAGTTGTTACAAAGCAATTTGTAAAACACTTGTAGACAATCAAATCAAGACTTACATCTCTTCAACCATTGTTTAATGTCTAAATGGCTTTTTGATGCAGGAGGATAGCAGTTGGGTTGTCAAATACTAAATTAATAGCGTTGGAATATCTTAGTATAAAAGATTTGCACAAAAATTGAAAGAATCGTGCATAATATTGGGGGATTATTTTCAAAATAATATCTTTCACTTTCTCTACAAGTATTTTGCTTGGAAAGCACTCAAACATAGACTATATAAAGGCAGGTATGTATTATTTTTTAATTCAGTTTTACAATATCAATAAAATTTCAGTCTTTCAGAATTATTCCTTGTTTGCTTCTTTAGGGCAACTAAGGTCTTTCTCTTCTCTATTCGTTATTTTCTCTCTTTCTGAGTTTCATTTTCAGTCTTCAATTCTTAATTGTTGCTGCTATCATACTCTATCAAAACAATCCTAGTTCTGCCCAGCATCCGTCTCAATGTAATGCATAGTGGTACCTAAAGGGAAAAAAAAAAAATAGTAAGATAAAGGAGACCTCCGTCTCAGTGTAATCCATAGTGGTACCTGAAATCTCTTCAAGACAATTGTCAGGATGTTTGGTGCCTCATGTATGCTCAACTGCTTCCTGGCTCGAACGTATGTAGCACACCTATTTATCCAAAATAAATGAAAAGATGGTATGCTATATGAGTTGAAACTATAAAAATTTAAACTTCTATAACACTTGAATCATACTAATCATCAGACCTTGCACATCTGTACATGTTCTCTCCATCCAAATCTTCTGCAGTCGTAAATTGAGTCAAGGCATCCTCCAATGACTCCACCCAACCAAATATCTCTAATGTAAGATCCATAATGTTTTCATAACGTTCTGACTCATGATGACAAATCATACACTTGACCTAGTGACATTCATATTAACTTAATCATGATCATTGTGGGTTAAAAAAATCGAATACAAGTAATTGAATAAAGATTGTTCACGACCAAGTCAAATACAAAAGTTTGAAGAAAATGAGCAATAAACACCTTTGATCTAAGACGCCCCCCAAAGATATGTTGTATGAAAGTTGTTTCTTGCAATATAGGATCAACCTTGTTCTCACCACCTAGTCCCTCCAAGCATATAGATTGCATTGATGCAATAAGAAGCCTAGATAAAACAGCATTATATTATATGCCACAATTAAACATAAAAGATTCTTTCTTTAATCCAAATTCGGGTATTCGGATTTGGCTGAGTCAATTTCAGCTTCATATATGTAAGGAAATGGATGCAAGAAAGAGAAGATAATCCAGTGTCACCAAGAATTAAATTAAAAATAATAATAATAATAATAATAATAATAATGAATCTTGACAAACCTTAGAAATTCATGTGCATCTTCCTGACTTCCATCACCAATTTGGCAATTAATACTTCGGATATGAAAAAGTATTTTGCTAAGAGACAGAGGACCGCCACTTTCTCTTAGCATCATCACATGTTGCTCTAGTTCACACATGAGACACCAACCTTTCTTGCAACCTAACATGAATATAATAACCCAAATAAATAAGATATGTTTTAAAACAAAATAAAGTTCAAACAATTGACAATCTAACAAAGAAAATTGACGAGAAGACTTAAGTACATGCTCTTGAATGTGATCTGCGAAGCAAATAGATTATGAGAGGCTTTGTGCAGGTTAAACACTGCAAGACAGCATTAGCATAGCAACTGCAAAATAAAAACTACAATAAATAAAGATTTGCATACAAGATTCTCAAGAGAACAAAAAGAAGAAGCATAAGTTCTGATAAATCCTTTAATGTCTTAAACATTTTTCCAATAAAAAATGTTTGAAACATGGCCTTCTATCAATGGATACCCTGAGTTGATCAACTGACTATTTGCAAACAGCCAAATAGATAACCTGCTTCTTTTTATGTATTTCATCTGCCTTGAATATTTTGTGTATTTAATAAATTCTAAAGAGTGTAGCCAAAAAGAAAACAAAAGCAGGAAACCAGAAACACGTCAAATACAACAATTGCCTATAATATAAATTAATTTTTTGCTTAATTTTAGGGAAAATACGCTTTACCCCCCTGAACTATCCACTCATTTGCACTTTGACCTCCAATGTTTAAAGCGTGACACTTGACCCTACCAAACTTCCAAATTGTTACAATTCGACCATTTTGACTTCTTTTTTTCCCAAAATCTCCCATCCCAAGTTAAAAAAAAATAATAATAAAAAATAATAATAATAATAAAATTTTAAAAAATTAAAATTAAAAGATCAAGGGGTGGTCGGCCACCCCAATTGGGCCTGGGGGTGGCTTTGGCCACCCCAGACCGGCCACCCCTTAATTTTGAAATTTTTTTTAAAAAAAATTATGGGAAACAAAAAAGTCAAAATGATCGAATTGCAATAATTTGGAAGTTTAGGGGGTTCAAGTGTCACATTTTAAACATTAGAGGTCAAAGTGCAAATGAGTGAATAGTTCAGGGGGGTAAAGTGTATTTTCCCCTTAATTTTATCAATGAAAGCAAACAATAAGACAAGAATCTCTATTCCTTATTTTTTTTGTTTACGTCTTTTTTACTTCTGAATTACATATGCCAATCAAAAGTCTTCCACTTCCTTTAGAAATTAAACTGCAATAGTAATACCTGTTACCACAATTTAAAAGGCCCCTGGGTGATAAGTCAAAGACTTCACACTGAAAGAACTCTACAAATTCTTCATAAGGAAACAGCATCTGATACAGCACAATAGCAGATCATATGTGAGAGCTTCTATTTACAACTTAGGACAGAGGAAGCATCACAATCAAATCATATAGGGCTATAATTAACTGGAAATTGACCTTTGATTTTTTGGGTCTTTTGCCAGGAATTATTGGGGCACCTTGTCCGGTAAGTTTTATGGACTTTCTTAAACCCACCATCTTCTTGATTCCTGCCTTCACATCCGCATTGCCTTCCTGTGCAGCAACAGTATCACTCTTTCTAGCAACTCCTGCAACATGACTCATAATTAGAGGCAAAATAAAGTGCAAGCTACATGAGAAATAAAAATTAAAAAGTGAGTTACCACTCTGACTTGATTGATTGGAAATTTGTCCTTTCTTCTCTATCACTGAGCAACATTGCTCTCCAGAAACTTGCATTGCTGATTTTGGCAATTTAGAAATCTTGGTCCGGAGAGAATTTGACCCACCTTTAGCTTTTATACTTCCATTTTTCATAGTCATTTCAGAAGAGCAGTTGAAATTTACTGTGTTGACATTAGTAGTATTTTCCCATTCAAGTAAATCTCCTCCATACTTATCACATTCCATCCCAATTCCATGTGCATCTGTTCCATTTCTTGCGCAATGTGATGATTTTGAGAATCCACAACTGTTTCTTGGTTCAAATATAGTCACATGTTGGCTTTTATACTTATCACTCCCATGCATTGTACTTGAAGCAGCTTGTCCATGAATATTCACATTAGAGCAAATTACACTGGGGTTTCTTGGAGTTTCTACTTCTGACATAACAGAATCACTGTTTCTTGACTGCCGCCAAATAGAAATTATATCATGATCGGAGAAAAACAACTGCTAAAAGTAAAATAACAAATTTCAAAGATACTGACCCTATGCCTTATCAAGACCTCCTTTGATGAGATAAAATTAGAAGTTGAATGGGTAGTACTACTTTTGGAGGCTTCTTCATAAGCGTCAATTACATCTTTATCCTCTCTTCTCAACACTTCGCTGTGGGATTTACGAGAAGCCCGCTTATCCGTAGTTCTTCTCTCCAGGATGGGGACTTGAGAGGTACCAACTGCAGAACAATCACCAGCAGCAGAGACACCAATGCTTACTGAAGGATAAGTTATATCATCAGTAGGAGCTTTATCCCTCAGATTAATATTGTAACCAAGGAACTGTGACTTCATGCTCTCATTAAGTAAAACCCTCCCATGAATGGATTCTTCAATGGAGAGACTCTTAGGAGAAGAGCTAGAGCTGTTAGTTTCCAATTGCTGGCACTCCCGCTTGTGAGCTTTCCTCCAGTGGATAATCTGACACTTTCCAGAACTTCAAAGAAGTTATCAGTTCAAAATGAGTAACTATTAAAGAGTCCGACTCATACTCTACTTCAAGTTAATAATTTATTAGTATAGATTAGACATATATCTCACAAGCATTCTTTGTCTCTCTTTTTTCTGTACTTTCTTATGATATTAAGGATTTTTTAAAAAAAAATACGACAATCAATTAGTTTGTTGCCTTCCATATACAGTCAGTATCTTGCTTCCTATCAAAAGTTTAAAGTGCACACTACCAAGAAGTGACAGTATCAGAAAAGAAAGAGAGAGGCTATCATACAATCAACACAACTATCTTTCTCTTTCCAAAAGTTCATTTTTCTATCTTACTTCACGCAAATAAGTAATTATTTCATTATTAATTTTATTATAAGGACCAGAATATCAAGTTTTGAATATTACTTGTTTAACACCTCAGTCTCCTATTGAGAAGTTGAGTAGCCCACATAAAGCATTGTGATTTATAAAGACACTCATGGATGCTAAGTCCTACATTACTCACTAGGTGAAACTGGACTTTATAAGTGATTCTGTAGAAGCTCCAAATAAACTAGTCTTTTTGGGTTGATAATGCAAATGTAGCTAACGCTTTCTCTGAGTTGTTACAACAAGACTCTTAACCATAGTGTTACATCTATGTCACAAAAATAATCTCAAGAATTCAAGTAAAAGTTTAAGACTTTAAACTAAATTCAAAATGACTCATAGAAGTAACCATTCAGATATATAAGATTCATATACAGATTTTAATTGCCAAGTTGGATAGGTTCCATAGGTCACTTCAGGGAATGACTTCCAAGCTCATATTCTCCCAAATATCCCTATGCAGAGGTATATACAAAACTAAATAGAGCGAAAAGCCATATAAAGGGAAGTTGGGGAGATTAGCATGCATGTCATATAGAGGGAAGTTGCAAGGCACAGTTCATCAAGAACTGGAAATCATCACCATCCACGATCAGAGAATTTTTTACTTCTTTCATAAGTGAACTAAAATTTCTAACAAATCAAATCTTAGGATGGAAGGTTTTTGGAGAACTATTCTTATTGAAAATACACTTCCTACTTTGTTTACATTGTTCAAATTCCTATAATGGAAAAGTAAGAATATAGTAATAGAGAAAACTAGTAGCTGCAATCATAAACAAGGAATAAAACATACCAATATCTAACAGACTTGCATCTGGAGCATCGGGTTGTAGCTGGAGCAAAGCACCTCGCACATGCATGATGTCCAATCTTTGAAGAAGCTATAAGAGGAATAGTATTAGCAACAGCCATCGTTTCTGCTCTAAGAGCTTCTTCAGCAGCCACTTGAGCAAGCAAACTTATCCTCTCTCTCTTCTTCGTAGCCTCACTCCATTTTCCAAGTAAGATGTAAGCAACCAAAGGGAGCACAACCAAGACAAGAAACAATACAGGTATATCAGCTTGCCTTGGCTCAAGCATGTCACCACCAGCATACTCATGTCCAATATTCTCTTAAAATCACTACCTCCAAGATAGCCTTGTAAAGCTACATAAGTCTTGTAATTAACATCCGGTGTCAGCAACATCAATTGCAAGATGAATCATGATCCACCATCCAAACCTATCAAGTTTAAAATCAGAAAAATCAGAAAATCAAAATCAGAAAATAAAGACTGCAACATTTTTCTTTTAGTACACAAAATAAACAAACTATTTCAAATTCTTAGTTTGTAATCCGTTCAGCAGTAATTTACCTTGAACAAAGAGAAGCTGTGCTCTTGATCCCTTTCCAGACTTGAAATGCAATGACGGAAAAAAATAAATTATATATCTACAATTGCATGATATGCAAGGTTAATAAAAAGAAATATGGCTAGTAGCACTGTACCATTGAGTATATTTAAACAAATCCGGTTTCGTGTTTCCTCCAAAGAACCAAATAAATATATTGGGCCTCTGTTCAATATAAAGAACCCACCAGCAAACTATAAGTTAATGACTACACTTTGAGACTTTCTCCAGAAAGATGTCATTTTCAAACTCATTTCCGGATCTACTGCTGTTTTGGCCACATATGAGCCACTCCAGAGATATCAGGGGTGAACCTTTATACCCCTTTTTGAGGGCATAGAGTTGTTCATAGGATTATGTCACCTGGGTACAAACTACTTCAAGGAAATATAGCCTATTTTCCTTTTCTTTTTCTTTTTTTTATTAAGTTTGAAATGCAATTAGAGATACCCAAAAGCCTTAGCTTCACATCTTGGTTAATCATTCACAACAGACTCAGGATTAAAGACAAGACAGCATCTTACAGAGGGTTAACCAATGGAGAAGCGTCATCGAAAGCAAAGAACATTTTTTTTACCATTGGGTTTTTTCAATTAGTTTAGAAGCTTGGTGTGCTCACCTTATCTCATACGGACCCAAAGCAACTCCCAGAAATCGTAATGCCAGTGCCGGAAGTGAAGAGCCTCTGATTCAAAAACTACGAACGCAAATGGCGTCGGCGAACAAGCAACGGCAACGGGGAGTGAATAATAGAATGGCTGGAGAAGAAGGGAGGGGGAAAGAGACTTGATGAAGCCTTGGTGATGATGTCAACAGGTGAAGTCACGACTTCATAGTGCTTTTCAGCATTTACGACTTTACGTCGTCCACTGTGAAATCGCGATTTCAAAACTCGATTCTATTTGATACAGTGTATGTCCGTGACAGTGAAATCGGGTGTATAAGCCTCGCTTTCGCTGCAGTGGTCGGATCTGGCAGACAGCAGGTAGATTGCGAAATAAGGGGAGGAGACTGATCCGTTGATCCATGTGCATCAGCATTTTACATATATACCCTTTTTTAACTTAGGAGTTGGGGTCATGTTATTATTCCACCATCGATCATGGGCCTATCTAGACAGACTCCTATGACTGGTGCTTGCTGTAAAGATCTTATTTGGAGAGACATGTTAAGTGTTCTTATAGTAATTTTTTTGTGTTATCTTAATTGTAATGTAACTTTTAAAATTATCGTTGAATTTAAATTTATCATTATTGACTTTTAATCAATTAGTTATTTTAAAAGTCACATCACAGTTAAGAGAACACTAGAAGAACAATTAACATTTCCCTATTTCCCCTTCAAAAAAAAAAAACACTTCCCTATTTCGGATAGGTCCATGTAATCTAAAAAGTTACAAAGAATCTAATGATTTATAACTATTTATTCTAAGACATTCTTTGTTTTTGCTTACAATGATTTCCAAAAAATGTTTTTCGTATTTTCAGGTGTCTAGTACGACATAAATAATAGTTTTTAAATTTTTGAAAAAAAAGTTTCTATTTTTTTAAAATCGTTAACTATTTTTCGAGTTTGAACATTTCATTCTCAAATTGATAAATTTAGCCGAAACACTGTCGAAACCGCCAGTGACAAAGTTTTGGGTGGCATTTACTTGATTTTGGGTTGCCTTCTATAATGACATGCACTCAACTGCTTACTACCAGTTACTCAACGATGATGGTATTTTTTTTTTTTTTTTGACATGTTCACGCAAGGGTAGGGGGAGGAAGAATTCGAACTTATGACATCCGCTTCATAAGGCGTGGTTCACAGCCGATTGAGCTACCTCTTGGGGACATGATGATGGTATTCAGAGTGGCTCACTCGCGTTCTTCCACTTCCTATCGTGTCATCTGCTTAAGATTTGGGGCTCACAATATAACGTTCCTGCCCGTTAGAGCTAGGTTTGTTAACTTATTTTCTCATAGGCACAAAGCATTATAAGATTTGCCACAGCAACTAGCTAAATGCTGACTTAAATACATGTTAGGAATATAATGTCAAATTAAAACTTAAGTAAATGTGGAAATGTTTGGTCAAACTCTCTGCATAGTATCATGACAATGATTAAAAAAAAAAAAATCATAATTATAAAAATCTCCTTGTTGCACAGATGTACTTATTTAAGAAAAAAGAAATAGTTTCATGAGCATGCTCTATGGATCTCCTAATCCAACATTTCTACTTCCTATTCCTTGCTCATAACCAGAAAACAAAATGTAATAAGGGTGAGCGAAAAATGCTTTGTAAGAAGATCCTCAACCATGAAATGGTTGAGTTAAATTCATTTTCTTTAAAACTCTTCTTCCTTAAAATCTCATGAAAACATATTTATTACTTCTTATAAACTTTAAAATAAAAAATAAAAAATTGCTTATAAGTAAATTTTCTCGTAATAAGGCCCGTGTACACCATTACGCCTTGTGTACTAGGGTTGAGCGGTCTTTGTGACCATGGTAACAATTGTGGCCGCAGTCCTGCTTGTTCACTAATTAACCAAGGTGCAATCAGCATGACATAGCGACAAATTACCACCTTCTCAAACGTCCTTCAACGGTTGCGCTTCCATAAGTTCCATTGCAAGCAACGGTATCCAGCTTATACATCTTTAAACAACTATGGGGGCAAAATTACCTCCTCCACACACGTGCCCTTGACATAATAATTTCATTCTCATTCCTTTACTTATCATGAAATTCTTAGGACTACTTGTGGGAGAGTTTTCACATCACTATAGTTTTCCTTGTTTAAAACTTTCCATAAATGAAAATTCTTACCTCAAATAAAACACTTGAAAACTTTCCAAACATAGAATCCCATTAAAATGGGTCATCTTTCACTTAAAATATCATGAATATCAAAGGTTATACCCACGCCAATTTGAAGGACATAAATAACTTTAGGAATTCAAAATTTTCTTATAAAAGCATTTCATGTAAGCATAATCATTTGATGTTACATAAAGCAATAAAAAACCTTTTATATTACAATCATGCAATGAAATAATGTTTGGAAAGGTTAAGGATTTCCCCTTAACTCGATAATACTGCTAAAAAGGGGATCTTGCCTGCTAACTACCTGAACTAAATTTTAGGCCATATATATTAATCTGAGTGCTAACCTAATAGAGTAATAGGATTCTTGAGGATTCTAGAATCCCCTCTTTGGCTTGGTCCCTACAATTGGCTTGGTCACTGAGTTAATTTCCTTCTATAGATTGTTTTCTTGAAAGTTACATATTTTCTTAATTATTCTTAAATTCATATTTCCATATTTAGCTTAGTTTTTCTCCTATAAAGTTGTAGATGTCGTATGGCAAAATCATCAAGCAAAATTATATTTGCTTAATGCAAGAATAGGAGGCCCGATTCCCTCGAAGTGATCATTTTATTCTCTTTTCTTTGGTTATTTTTCTGATTTCTTGTGATAGATCCCTCGGATCCTATCATAACCTAACTAGAATAGACAACTACCCTAAGCAACTAATTAGTCCCAAAACTTAATATTATTGGATCAAACACATCTTTTAAACACATTTTCATACTCTTTCCATAACTGATTTAAACCATAAATTCTTTGAAACTTTTTGAGAAGACAACGCAACTAATTAACCAGTTTAATGAAACTTTGCATAGTTAACATAAACTATAATTATATAAACACTACGTTCCTTCAAAAAAAAAAAATTAAAATATATATATATATATATATATAAACACTACATGGATTATTTTGAGATAAAGAAAAAAATGTCTGGCTCCAAGGATCAAAAGTGCAATGCTCAAGGGAATTGATTTTGAAATCAAAATTCTCCCATTAATTATCTCATTTGATAATGAGTGGTTTGGTGGCCGGTTTTTTTTTTTTTTTTTTTAGGAAAACAACACCAAATCTGAAATAGGCGTGTGACCTATGGCCAAATTATTTTGCAAAATGAAGTTTCATCCTAACCATATAAACATTTGGAAAATGCTAAGAGTTTTTCCTATAGGTTCTCCCTCCTAATCTTACGTAAAACATGATTTTAGAAAAAAATAAAATTGTAGTAGCCTCCACCATCGGTTTTTTTAGGCATTAGCTCTAAATTTGAGGCATTAGCACCAAATTTGTGAGGCATTAGCATCAAAATTAAGGCATTAGCATCAAATTTAGGATGATCAAAAATCCATTTTTAGTGATATTATTCCTAAAGGGTTAACCTTTCACCTTTAGGTTTTAGTTTTAAATCCTAAAACAAGTTTTAAAGTATTAGATCTAACTATTAACTCATAAAAATTAATCTGTTAGCAAAAAAATGGTACTGCAATTTTATTTTTTCTTAAATCATGTTTTACGTAAGATTGTGAGAACGCCAGGAGAACACACGGGGAGAACCCCTAGCAAACCCCTAAACATTTTGACTAAATATGTTTTTAAAAGTAGTAAGTTTAGATAATGCTTATGGAAAGCCTTATAATAAGCATTTCAAAATTGAGTGAACTTTGTCTTAACTTCCATACATGTATGTCGAAATTCTAGGTGGGTGTTTCTAATGAAATAAATTGTTGCCTTGGATTTAGGCATGTGTTGGAAAAAGCATGAAAATGGAAAGATCTTAAACTTTCTATGCAAGCATTGATGTCTAAAATTAAATTGGGTATGGTGGAAAATGTTGCAAGAATTTTATTTTTATTTTTTTGACATGTCTACATAAGAGGAGGAGGGAGGATTCGAAAGGTGTAATCCCTACCCGATTGAGGTACTTCTTGAGGACAAATGTTGCAAGAATTAATAAAAGGTGAATGATTTTGTCTCAAATGATTTAATGTAGTTTGCCAAAGCCGGTGGGATGCATTAATACAGTCTACGTATGTTTATTTGAATGGAGTAATGTTATAAGTCCTCTTAGGGTCCTCTAAAATGTGATGTACTTTTAAAATTACCATTAAATTTTGATCAATTAGCGATTTTAAAAGCTACATTATATGTACGGCTTTGGTTTGATTTTATCAATAAAGTTATGAATATCCATTCCAAAAAAAAAAAAAAAAAGTTACATTATATTTGAGAGGACTCTAAGAAGACTTATAGCATTACTCATTTGAATGAGGATGTAATGTAGGCTAAGTTCATGACAAGGGGTTAAATTTGATTGATGCAATTTAATATCTCTCTTTAAAAGTAATATTTTAAAATTTAAACTCGGACCCTTAATAATTTGATTTTGCATTAAACTATTTCCTTAATAGTCTTTCAATTAAACTTGAAAATTAATTCAAAAGACAACATTTTCATATACACTATATGTGGACGGCGACTAGGGTATATATTTTGTTTATGCGAAGATTCAAACTCATGATATCTTTATCAAATTATATAATATACTACATACACCACTAAGCCAACCAAGTCATTCAAGATAAACCTTTAAATCAAAATATAGATTTTATACTTTCGGTTTGTTTTGATCTATTTAACTTAGATAAATCAATCATACCAACGGGTCTAAACAACTTAGAACTCACCTATCAAGACTAGGCCTAATTAAGAATTACTCTAACCTAAAATCAGGATCATAGGTGATTATGAAACTCACCCAAGTGAAGTAGAAGTGGTGTGGCGAAAAATCATATGAGCCAATGGTTTGTTGAGCTAAGATTGGTGGGTTGGTATGCTGGTTATATTTGCTTATGGGCCCATAAGTCCAACATTAATCAAAGACATTTAGAAATTATTATTTATGGTCACAACCATTACAATCTCTTTTTAGAGTTCGAGGTGTGACAATATGTCACTACACCTCCACAATGTATTGAGTTATATAACCTATATAATGATTACTTCCCTTCTCCATTAAAAAAAACAAAAAAGTTGTTTCATTCTTTTTAAGTTATTAGAAAGTACTATATGTAATACATTGCATTACATGGATATTCCACTTGTTTAACTCGTAATAAACAGTGGTGAATCTAAAAATTTGTATTAGGAGAGACGAAACTAAAATAATAATTTTTTAAACATTTTTGAAGGGCGCAGGAGAAGGAGGATTAAGGATCAATGTCAAGAAAACTAAAACAATTACTCTTAAAAAAAAAAAAAAATCAAAAACTTTTTGGGGCGCCCGCCACCTTTATAGACTCAAAGTTGGTGTTGGATGAAAAAGAAATGTTTTACTTTCTTTCTTCTTTTTTTGGCACTTCTTTTTTTTTTTTTTTTTTTTATGTGGTATTATTATTTTAAAGAAAATGTTAGGAGTTTTCTTCGTAGTGTTCTTCTGGTGTTCTCACAATTTTACGTAAAACATGATTAAGAAAAAATAAAATTTAGGATGATATCATCCCTAAAGGGTTAACCTTCCACTCTTAAGTTTTAGTTTTGAATCTAAAAACAAGTTTTAAAACATTAGAACCTAAATATTAACTCATAAAAAGTAATCTGTTGGCAAAAAAACGATACTTCAAATTTATTTATTTATTTTTTAAATCATGTTCTACGTAAAATTAGAAGAATGCCTGGAGAACCCCTAGCAAACCCCTTATTTTAATATAATATGGTAAGAATGCTAACTTGATATTATGGGTTTATTGTACCTTTTCGGTAAACCCTAAAGGGTTAACCTTCCACTCTTAAGTTTTAGTTTTGAATATAAAAACAAGTTTTAAAGCATTAAAACCTAAATATTAACTTATAAAAAGTAATCTATTGGCAAAAAAACGATACTTCAAATTTATTTATTTATTTTTAAATCATATTTTACGTAAATTAGAAGAATGCCTGGAGAACCCCTAATAAACCCCTTATTTTAATATAATATGGTAAGAATGCTAACTTGATATTATGGGTTTATTGTACCTTTTTCGGTAAACTTAATTCTTAATCTGTTAAAATTTTTAAAAAATAAATAAAAATTGAACGTATCAAAAATACTCTTTAAAGTTATTATTAGATTTTGAACAAATTATTATTTAATTTTTAATTTAATGATGATTTTAAGTATTATATAGTATATACAATTAAAAGTTATATCAGTGGCGTCCGCCGGTTGGAGCATCTGTATATTTCTCTTCGACAAATCACAAATACGTCGCCGGTTGTGAACCAAAAGCAATCTCTCTGAACCAAAAGCAACCCAACCAAGCTCTCTCTGAACCGCTAGCATGGATGTGCGGCCTGAGCATCAACACGCAGAGGCTCCTGGTAGAAGCTACTGGCGATGGAGCAAGCAAGACTTCTTCCCAGAAGCCTCATTCCAAAGCCTCGAATCCTACAAGGCCGCACTCTCCCACACCTGCTCCCGCCTCAGGGACCGCCTCCTCCACCGCTCCACCGACGCGTTCGAGCTGGTGGAGCTCCGTAAGGCCAGCGAGCACAACATGCACAAGTGCCTCAACTGGTGGGACCTTGTCTGGCTCAGCTTTGGCTCGGTCGTCGGCTCCGGCATCTTCACCATCACCGGCCTCGAAGCCCACGACCATGCCGGCCCCTCCATTGTCCTCTCCTACGCTATCTCCGGCCTCTCTGCTCTGCTCTCCTCCTTCTGCTACACGGAGTTCGCCGTCGAGATCCCTGTCGCCGGAGGCTCCTTCTCCTACCTGCGCGTGGAGTTGGGAGACTTCATCGCCTTCATCGCCGCCGGAAATATTCTCTTGGAGGCCGTAGTCGGCGCCGCTGGGCTGGGCAGAGCATGGTCCTCCTACTTCGCCAGTATGATCAAGAACAACCCCGATTTCTTTCGCTTTAAGGTAAGTTCCTTAGCCCATGGTTTTGATCTTTTAGACCCAGTTGCCGTTGGGGTGCTTCTAGTTGCCAATACTATTGCGATGAGCGGAACAAAGAGGGCGTCTTTCCTAAATTGGGTTAGTTGCATATTGAGCGCTATTGCCATTGTGTTTATCATAGTGCTTGGGTTTGTCCATGCCAAGAGCTCAAATTTGGTCCCCTTTTTTCCAATGGGACCAAAGGGTGTTTTCCAGGCTGCTGCAGTTGTGTATTGGTCTTATACCGGGTTCGATATGGTGGCGACAATGGCGGAGGAGACTAAGCGGCCCTCCAGGGATATACCTCTGGGGTTGATTGGTTCCATGGCTGTGATCACTGTGGTTTATTGCTTGATGGCTTTGGCATTGACCATGATGGAGAAATACACAGAGATTGATAGGGACGCGGCGTATTCGGCTGCTTTTGGTAAAATTGGCATGAATTGGGCCAAGTATCTAGTGAGTATATGTGCACTGAAGGGGATGACTACTAGCTTGTTGGTGGGATCTCTGGGGCAAGCTCGATACACGACTCAGATTGCAAGGGCTCATATGATTCCGCCCTGGTTCGCTCTTGTGCACCCAAGGACTGGTACCCCCATTTATGCTACTCTATTGGTAACCATAACTAGTGTAGTTGTAGCATTTTTCTCCAGTTTGGATGTGTTGTCGAGTGTTTTCTCCTTCAGTACGCTCTTCATTTTTATGCTTATTGCAGTTGCATTGCTTGTGAGGCGATATTATGTCAGGGATGTGACACCCAGTTTGGTTAAATTCCTTGTGTGCTTATTCGTTATTATTGGATCTTGCATTGGAGGAACGGTAGTTTGGAATTTGAATGGGGGAGGGTGGATTGGGTATGTAGTGGCTGGTTTAGTTTGGTTTTTGGGGACTCTGGCAATGGCGCTGCTTCCAAAGCACCAAGCTCCAAAGGTTTGGGGGGTTCCTCTTGTTCCATGGTTGCCTTCATTGTCCATTGGGATGAATATTTTTCTTATTGGGTCACTTGGTTCTGAGGCATTCTGGAGGTTCTTTATTTGCAGCGCAGTAATGCTCATCTACTATTTCTTTGTTGGTCTCCATGCTACCTATGATGTGGCGCATCAGGACGAACAGGAGTTGAAAAAAGAAGAGGGAAAGGAAGATACAAATCAAGGGGTGTAACGGTAGGTATGTTGGTATAGCAATATGTTGGTGGTTTCCACATTCCAGTTATTGTAGTTGATAATGGTCTGATTATTGCTTAAAGATACGTTGCATATTACAGATTTTTTTTTCTTCCTGAATTTATGGCCCTGATAGAAATCCTTTTTTCTTGAAATGAAACCATCTATTTAATTTTAACTTGGTAATTGGATACCATCCTTTCAACTAATTGGGTATTCTCCCTAGTTGGTTCTAGAATCATTTTTTTTAGAAAATATGACTACAACCCCTCTTTGGTTTGGCCATCCTCATTGTGGTAGTTGTTCCTGTTGACAGAAAAAGAAGCAATCTAATATCTGGCGTTTCTTTCAAATGTTGGTAAATCTTTTGCTGCCTGCATCATCTCATAATGAATTTGTTCTAGAAGATGAAATTTAGCTTTCAATGGCTTTAGGGTAACACTCGGAAAGTTTCCACTTCAATTTGATACCCTACTGCACCATAAATGTGTCCCACTCATCTCTGCACTGGCTTAGGTTGATTATGAAAAATAATAGTTTAGACCCAACAACACCTGGAGCCCTGTGAATAGGTGTTTATAACAAATATAGCCAATTTAAAAGTTAAACACTCGGTTTATAACCACGCAAACAATAATTAGAAGTAAATCAACTAATCACCAACACACAAATTTGTTGAGGAAGTGGAAACCTTTTGAAGAACTTCTGAAAGTTAAAACCACTTCAGGGCAGTCAAACCCAAGAAACTTATCAACTATAGGAGAATTCAATTTACAAGAAAGACACTTATAAAACTTTTGTAACAAACACCTTCCTTGTACAGACAAAAGACCCAATTGCTTTATCTGCATTAGCTTCATAACCTATGGGCAATTCTCCTATTAAGCTTCCTTTTGCAATCCCGGAACTCCGGTGGTTGAAGGTTTTTGTGAATTAATGTGTGTGGATTATCAAGCTTCAAGAGAGAAATGAGAATCAAGGCTTAGAAGGCTCTGTTTGCACAAATAAAATAATGGCCTTTGCACCATGGGAATTGTGCATAGCAGTCTTTAAATGCCCAGGGTAAAATCCCAGCATTTCATGTCAAGTGAAACTTGATTTCAAGTAGTTATCGCACTGGCCTCAGGACGAGTAAGTGATCAGGACAACTTTAGGGTTTCACAAATTCTCAACGGCAGTGTCTGAACCTCCTGTTGTCTAGCGATCTGAAGAGCTTCTTTGGAGTGCCTTCCTAAGTCATCTTGTTAGGACCGGTTGCTGATGAACTAGTTTATGAGCTTCTCTGCAAGTCTCTTTAAACAACCATGTCTCTACTCATTAATGATGGGCTAGTTGATGAGCTTCTCAGTAGCTCCTTAAAATGATCCCCTCAGGACAGCTTGCTAACGAAGCTCTCTGGAGCTTCTTTGAATGACCTTGTCAAGACAGCTTAGTGAGGAAGCTCTCAGGTAGCCTTAATAAGTCTTGAGCTGCTGAGTTCGACATGATGCGTTGACTTGCTAACGGGACTCTCTCTACTCTTCACAAATTTACATTGTTTTGAAGTCAACCAAAACCCTAAGACATGAGGACTTACAACTATTGTTTTGACCATCGAATATGTCAACACTAAAACCGAATAGATTCTAATTGATATATTAATATTCCCTACGTTGTTTATTAATTTCTCTTACAAGTTAACATGATTAACATAAATCTGACCTTTTTAAATAGATAAGATTTTGCCTTGTAATCCACCGTAAAATTTGTACTTTAACTTCACTTTATCTATATAGGAAGATATTGAGAAAAATTTAAAAAGTTGACAACGATGGTGTGAACAATCTTTCTTTTTCATCTTACTTGTTCTTAACTATGAACCTCTGTGCTTATCAAAAAAACTATGAACCTAAGCGTTGTAAGACTTATAAAAAAAAATCAATCAACCTTGCATTATTGGAAATCTTAATACCATAATAGCATTGGCATTGGATGTACCTATAGAATGTAATTATTCCACCGGCTAGTTTGTATTACACAGATTAAATTGAATTTATGTTCCTATATTTATGTAAGTTATTTGTCTTCATTGCCTATGTAGAATTATTTTTTTCTTTAAAGGGAAAACTACAGTTATCTTCCTCAAACTTACACCCGAATTGCAATGTCCTCTCAAACTTTAAAATGTTATAATTAACCCCCCAAATTACCTAGCCCTTTCACTTAGCCCCCATTGTTAAAAAATTTTGTTAAATTTGACGTAAAATGAGTAAATGTCTATTATACTCCTATCTTATTTTTGTAAAAATGAAATTATTCCCTTAGGTTAAAAGAAAACCTTCCTTGGCCGTGGAGACTCACGGCCTAGCCATGGGTCTCCACCCATGATGGTTTTCTTTCTTTTCTTTTTTTTTTTTAAAAAAAAAATTTTGTGATGCAAGGGTATTGTTTTGATTTTTTAAAATTTTCGTCGGATTTAAGAAAAAATCCTAACGGAAGGAGCTAAATAAAATGGCTAGATAGTGTGGAGGGTCAATTGCAACATTTTCAAGTTTTGGGGACATTGCAATTTGAGTTGAAGTTTGAGGGAACAAGTGTAGTTTTTCCTTCTTTTAATAGACAGTGCTAGTTGATCTTTTTATGTGTAATATGATTTGTTTACGTGTCATTGGCTTCATTTCGCTAGATGACTTCGCCATAAAAGATGAATATTAGCCTTCAAATATTAATAATAATGATAATAATAATAAAAAGATTCCATTTTAATGGGTTGTCCAAGTTCCTCATAAGAATGTTTGGAAAATGGTTGCTATGTCAAGAATTTGGAATATTACATAATAATGTATGACAATTTGAAGTAGTCAGTAATCTGTAGATGATGCAAAAGAATGACCACAGAAGTGGAATTTGGGATCCATTGGATCCATTTTTGTCTGTGGTAGGTGTAGGAATTCAGGATTATATTTGATAATGTATGGCAATCATTTATCATCATCGAAATGAATGGAATAAGTTGTGGAGAAATATGAGTTTAGTTATTCTAATTTCTCCTGCACTTGTAGAATGGATGTAAGAAGAAAAGAGGGAATAAACCAAGTTAGACAAACAAAAAACATAAACTGTGTGCGATTTCCAAACGCTTACAAAGGTGAAAAGCATTGATGGAGACAATGAGAGGGGGACCTGTAACTGATATGCAGTTACTGGTATCAAATAGTCCTGTAAAGTAGAACATACATATTTACACTTTGGTGGAAGAAATTTTTGTAAGTAATCTTTGTCTGGGCTGCTGCAGTCTTTCAAGAATTATTTAAACCTTAGAACACTGTCATTGGGTTTTGAGGAGAGTAGAACCTTAGCTAATGATTTTTTCCTTGTATAGTCTTTTGATTCAATATTCTTCTTTGTTTTACTTTTTCTCAGTAAATGGAACAGAATTTTGTGACAAGAGTGAGTTCAGCATGTTTCTTTATGCCTTAGTTTTATTTTGGTGGATGAAGATTCATGCTCATTGATTTGATATTAGAATGAAATTCAAATCTCTCAAGTTGGATATCTAAATTGATTTGCTTATTTGATATTAGCCATAGCAAGGTGCATGTCTAAATAAGCAAACAGTAATATATGTTATGCAAATGATTACAAGCATGCTGGTTCATTCTTTGAGACGAGTCAGTAAATAACTCAAGTTGTATGATTCCACAATCAATTTCGCGATGGTTTGCTTTTGTTCACCCACAGAGTTAGATCACATAATGCAGCTTTACTAGCAACTGTAGCTTGTTTCTCCTTGTTCAATGCTTTGCATTGTGTGTCGGGAAATATAATGTGAAGGTTACACTGAAATGAATGTCATGTCTCTTATGCTTATGTTGTCATTATTGGTTCTTTGATCAGAGGCAGCACCTTGGAATACAAACTTGAGAAGATGGATCAGGTACGTGGCTGCTATTGAAATGTAGTTGGTTTAGAGCAGTAACTTGTGAAGGTATTGGGGGGGGGGGGAGATTGACATTCCTTCTATGCTTTTTGCCATGTGTTGCTTACTACACATTGAAGGTTAGGGCCAGGGGTCTTAGACATTCTGTCAATACTTTGTTATGTGTTTTTTACTTTACTATACACTCAGAATAGGATGCTCTCCAAGTCTCCATTTCAAATGAAATAAAAAGTATCAATTTATTGGTCAGGATTTAAAATCAATGCATCTAATGGTATACATGAAGTCAATGTTGGCACATCTTTAAAAAAAATTAAATAATGTCGAATCATCTACATTATCTAAACATTAATTTTAAATCTTGACCAGTATCCATTTCATTTGAAATGGAGAGAATCTTGGTGCCTCATTTAAAGGCTTCTGGCCTCTGCCTTGTGCATCAGGAGATATAATGTGAAATGTTACTCTGAAATGGATGTCATAATCTCTTTTGGGTACTTTTTCCTTATTGGTTCATTGATCAGAGAGACAGCAGTTTAGAATTCAACGTGAGACAAGTCATGGGTCAAGTACGCGGCTGGGGCAGTAGCTGCAACTGCGGCACTGGCTCTGTTTACTGTGAAGGTTAGGGAGTTTCTGCTTCTTGTAGTGTCAGCATTGTTTTGTTGGGATTGATATTTCATTTAAATCAAAGGGATCTGTTGTATTCTTAGAATAGTCACTGGATATATAGATTAAGGTCAGTTAAAAAATTCCATGTTATGCAAAGATTAATTTTGACATGGAAATAGAAAGTCTATGGGCAAATTTTTATAAATGAAAACAGGGATGCATGCACATTAATTTTTTTAGCATTCTTTACTGTTAGCCTGGCTTTTGGAAGCGGCAGGAAGCCATGACCTTAATGCGCAGCCATTGTTGACTACAGCTTATTTAGTGGAGTTTTGTAGTGAACCAATGATCAAAATTGACAGCAGCAGTTGCTCAAGATATCCGCAAGGAGGAGTGACAGTGATGGCAGAGTCATCTTTAGGATTTATTTCACATGTTTTAATTAGGTTTATGATGTTTTAAGGGGTCTAATTCATTAGAAATTAGATTTCTTTATTCGTAATAATTAAGAATTCTTATCCCTTAAGGATTAGGAGTTCTTATTTTATTTGTTTTAGGATAATTGTAATTTTAGGATTTGGATTTGTAGCCTAAATGAAAGGCATGCATTGGTTTGGTTTTCATAATTGTTGATTGAATAAAATTTCTTCTCAAATAAAATCCGAATGTGAAGATATATCCAATTATGGGTCAAAAGTTGATCCGGTCCTATTAACAAGGATCACATAAAGCGGTTTAAACGCCAAACTAGAGAACACGGACAGTGGCATAATTATCATGGGACCCTTCAACCCTTTTTGAACTCCTAATGTAAGAGATGCAGATAGGGGTATAATCCTCAAAATACCACCTGAAAATATCCAAAATAGTAACCGATGATGAGGGTGGTGTCTTGGTGCGTTGGGGCCCATATCTAAGAACCCCTACAGATTTGAGATACAGAGGGGCAGAGAAAATTGTAGATGATCTCATAGCATTGGGTAGGCCTTGGTAGAAAATAGTAAAAAAGGGTCCATGTAGAAAAATGTAATAATATATTTATTAAACTTAAAAACCCCAAAATTTCTGAAATGGAGGGGCAATCAGCTTTGGCTGTTAATAAACCAGAGGTTGAAGTTGAGAATAGAAAAGAAAGAGAAGAAATTGAGGAAAAAATGGATTTAAAGGAGAAAAAGGGAAGATGTGAAGAATGGAAAATAAATAGAAGATGCTATTATGACGTTAGGTGTTAAAGTTGCAAGGTGATAGGTGCATCAATTGATAAAGTTGTGAGTGAAAAGTTAGTGTTGAAGACAATTAATTGCTTGTTGAAGACAATTGGAAATCAATTTGTGGTGCTTTTGGAGATTCTGTGATGGCTTTTGATCCGATAATTCATAATTGAAAGTATATCACTTTTCTATTCAATGAAATTAAATAATTCTCGAGGTGTTTGAGTTTACAAAATTTTTAAATTAGAAGCATTGAATTTAGCTGCTGTTTGAGGGAAGATGCATCGATTGACCATTTGGAGAATGATTGTATGGTATGTATTATGTAGTAAATATATTGCTTGCGCTATAAAATTAAGGAATCTTGGGATAGAATTGGAAAAATATGGAATCAACATCGCATCATCATCGTGTTCTATGGCCCCACCGCAACCTCGCCTCTGAGATCATTCACCTTTCATGCAGCGTCCCAATGAATAATTAATTTCATGGTTTGCCTTTTAATTTCATTCCGCAAGGAATAAGACTCAGGGATCTCATCTTCACTTAAGAGAGTTTGTAGTGGAAGACATTTCATTTATAAATTAAACCCCACAAGTATTGAATAATCAGATCGAAGCTAAATCATCGTAATATAGGTAGTGAAATCTCTAAGAGTACGGTGAAAGACCGGTCATCAAAACAAATACATGATTACAAAACGAAATGAAAAAAGTCATAATAACATCAAGTTCAACGCTTAGACATAAGAACATAAAGCATATAAATAATTTATATCTCATGGTGGGTATCTAGATCAGCATCCCACATATCTCATCTCATGGTGGGTATCTAGATCAGCATCCCACATATCCTTAAGCAGTTAAGCCACACAAATTCTAACTCTTTAAAGATAATCTTAACAAAATCCTTCAAATTATTATATAGTTCCTCTCGAGATCTATCATCAACTAAATTATCTATAAAACAGCACATGCTTCATAGGTAAAAATGAATACAAGTATAAATACACACGGCGTACAAATTATTCTACAGTGAACTTAAATGTATTTATGAATCACACATGCAGCAATGTATGGTCATAGTTCATCATTTGACAAATAATCATGAATACAAGATATATTATATGTTGTATATGAGAATCATGTCATAGTTCAACTTCATATAGTTTATTCAAGTCTTTAACCCCCCTCTTAGCAGGATTGGTGCTGTTTTGAGGAACCTATAACACAATATCGGTGCTTTATATATTATCGCATACCGTCATATACTAGCAGCCTCACCAAGTCTGACCTCTGGTGGCCCACGCTACCAACAAAGTTGTAATTGTGACTTATCCATACATGGTGCACTCATTATAAAACAACCATTGGTCCAATGTTAAACAATAAAAGTAACCCTCTTTGACCATATGGCTAACCCTTAAAATTTTGGTAAGCCTACGACTGTTATCCTACACGTACCGGTATATCATGTTATATAATGCAATTCATTCTTTATTTGTCTTTTACATGTATGCCTTTACACAAATCTTTCATTTCATTATCTTATTAATTCATCACTCATTTTCACATAATAAAGTTTATAGTAATATAAATGGGTTTTATGTGAGTTGTAAACATATATGTTTTGATACATAAAATAATTATGTTTATGCAAAAAGCTAATAATAGTAAGTATTTGTGTGTGATTTACTCACTTGAGTCCTAGGTGAGGCTCCACAACCTCAGGGAAGACCTACCCTCAAGCTAAAATAAGCCTTAAATCCTAATATGCTCAAAATAGGCTTACTACTTGGCCATCAAACTTTTGGACTAAAGAGGTCGAACATTCGACCATAACATTGAATGTTCAGTGCAGGACAGAAACCAATTACAAACCACAAGCTCCACTAGGCCTCATTCTAAAATAACCTAAAGTTCTTATATGGCCTCTAATGTGGTAAAGAACCTATATAACGTGCACATGCAGAATATGGTATGTCAAACATCATTTAAATTGCAAATACAACGCTAAACTAGATTAACATCAAAATACTGGGGATCAAACCATAAGCTTTGACTACGAAAACTACCAAAAGAGAGAATAAACATTAAGATAATAACCTAACAACAACATGAAAAATGAGTTAAGCTAGAAAAGTTACTTCCTTGAAGAGTAAGAGCTCCTTCCTCCTCCAAATCATTCGCCCACACTTGCTCAAGGTATAAATTGAACAAAATGTGCAAAAATAGGTAAAGCAGGGTGAAGACACGGTATTTATATGTGTCCGAAGGTTGTGGATAAGAATGAAGTGTTATTTCTCAGTACTACCAACTATCGAACAATTAAGGGGTACTATCAAATGTTTCGTGTACTATTGGACCAATAGTCTTAGGGTTTTAAGCAAACATTTGGATGTATTATGTGGAACACCCGAGACTAGGGTTTTAATTGAACGTTCGACTGTACTATGCTGAACGTTCTAGCCTAAGGTATAATCGAACGTTTGTCTCTAAACTGTGAATGTTCAAAAGAGAGAAAAAATTAAGATCTCCCTTTTATTAAATTTTCAACATTCCATTAGTTTAACCAAAGTTCACATAATCCTAATTAAAGTTTGGAGTATTACATTCCTCCCTCCTTATAAAAAACAAAAAATCACGATATGTTAAACACATACATGTTACAAGTGATCAACAAAGAAAATGACTCCACCTAAAGGACTAGGGGGCGCTCAACTTGCCACTGGGGGCTAGGTAGTGAATCAGCTTCTTGAGACCAAGGATTGAGCTTGCTGGTTGCATCACGCCCTTTATACTATTTGTGAAGATGCAAGTGTTCAGCACTCAAAATTTCAAAATAAAAAGGGGTTAAATGTCTTATTAGTACATAGGTTTTAGTGACTCTATTTATTTTTTTTTCACCTAGGTTTCAATTTATATCATAGATGGTACCTTTGTTATTGATAAAGACGGGGTTATTACCTCTGTCAACATTCTTTCAATGAAACTAACAAATCACCATGTCAGCCCAATCAAAACATGACAAGTGTCCTATGTCCCAATAAAAAAATTTAAAAAATTAATTTTTTTAAATGAATAAAAAGTATAAATAATTAACAAATAATTAAAAAAATGGTTAATTACCTTTCTAGTACCTAGGTTTTCATTTTTTTTTTTTAACTAGGTTTTAAATCATATCACAGATAGTACTTGACTTATTGGAAAAGACTAACTTAGTACCTCCGTCAACCCAAATTAACGGAATGCCACGTTTCGTCATATTCAAATGCAACATTTCCTAAAAAAATTCAAAAATAAAAACATAATTAAAAAACAGAACCCTAAAAAAAAATTGAAAAAATAGGGTGACCTAGCCACCCCCAAGGCCGGTTTGGGGGTGGTCAAACCACCCCTAATTTTTTTTTTTTAGGGTTTAGTTTTACTCTCACGAGCACAAGTGGTCTTGGACATTGTTATCAACCGTACCACCTTATATCTCACTCAAGACGGACTCCAACAACGCCAACCCTATCGTCATGATTAGCCATTTCCAAGACTCGTGTTTTGGTTGTTGGTCCTCATGTGTGTCGGGGACAAGCTTCACAAGACCCAGATAAAAGAAATGTAAGAGATCCAGCGTGGAAGACTCATGCAATGGGGGCTAGGTGTGGCTTACTAACTAAGTGTTTGGGTTGTGGATGGTGGTTATTGGATGTAGGGGTTGCAATTTTGACATAACCCGCGAACTCAATGTGAAGTTATATGGTTTGGTTTTATCCTAAACGGATCAACCCGTTTATGACCCATTAATTTTCGTGTCAGAAGGGTCAACAAAAAAAATATGGTTCTTTTTTCTTTAAACGAATCTCACCCGTTAAAAAAAAGGGAAAAAAAATGAAAAAACCTAAACTTAAACCCATAGCATTTGTTTCTTTTTTCTTGGTTGCTAGCTCTCTCTTTGACTATCTTTTTCTTAATATGGTTCCACCGTACTTAGTAAGTGATTTGGTGTTATGGGTTCAATTCCAAGAGATGATGGAGTTACTATTTGCTATTTATTAAACCTACTAGACACAATTACCAAAGCATTTACCATGTAAACTTCATAATTTAAAATTTGCTATTTTCTATTTTGGAGTAGAAAATTTGCGAATCTTTGTGAACGCTTTTATTGAATGCCAATTTGCTAAGCTAATAGACAATTAAACCTATTATGTTTTTATCACATTGTGAATGTTTTTATTAAATGCTAATTATCAACATTTTCTTTCAAACGGGTTGTGTCAACCCGACAAGACCCGTTATTTTAAATGTGTCAAATGGGTCGTGCACTCGTGTCAGGTTACTCAGTAATTTACTGTGTTGTCTCTGTTTTTTGCAGTTTGACNTTCACAAGACCCAGATAAAAGAAATGTAAGAGATCTAGCGTGGAAGACTCATGCAATGGGGGCTAGGTGTGGCTTACTAACTAAGTGTTTGGGTTGTGGATGGTGGTTATTGGATGTAGGGGTTGCAATTTTGACATAATCCGCAAACTCAATGTGAAGTTATATGGTTTGGTTTTATCCTAAACGGATCAACCCGTTTATGACCCATTAATTTTCGTGTCAAAAGGGTCAACAAAAAAAATATGGTTCTTTTTTCTTTAAACGAATCTCACCCGTTAAAAAAAAGGAAAAAAAAATGAAAAAACCTAAACTTAAACCCATAGCATTTGTTTCTTTTTTCTTGGTTGCTAGCTCTCTCTTTGACTATCTTTTTCTTAATATGTTTCCACCGTACTTAGTAAGTGATTTGGTGTTATGGGTTCAATTCCAAGAGATGATGGAGTTACTATTTGCTATTTATTAAACCTACTAGACACAATTCCCAAAGCATTTACCATGTAAACTTCATAATTTAAAATTTGCTATTTTCTATTTTGGAGTAGAAAATTTGCAAATCTTTGTGAATGCTTTTATTGAATGCCAATTTGCTAAGCTAATAGACAATTAAACCTATTATGTTTTTATCACATTGTGAATGTTTTTATTAAATGCTAATTATCAACATTTTCTTTCAAACGGGTTGTGTCAACCCGACAAGACCCGTTATTTTAAATGTGTCAAATGGGTCGTGTACTCGTGTCAGGTTACTCAGTAATTTACTGTGTTGTCTCTGTTTTTTGCAGTTTGACCCATTTATGGGTCGTGTCTGGGTTGAGTCTAAACGGGTCGGGTTCAAGTTGACCCGCCAACCCATTTTACCACCCCTAATTGGTTTAAATATTGGAAAATAAAATAAAAACAATGGCCAAAGAGTAAATATTTAAAAGCAAAGAAAATAGTAAAAAAATATATTTATATAAAATAGCAAGTTTTATATAGAATACGTTAAAATGTAAATTAAACCCAATAATTAAAAATTTTTATTATCACTGTACACCCCTAAAGATACTTTTATAGGCTACGCTAGCTACGCAAAGATGCGTAAGTAAGCTAACTACGAAAGGTGGCATTCACACCATTGGCATCATCTAACTTCAAAAGGTTGCCCAAACCTTTTCCAATGGCAATGGTGTTTTTTATGGTCATATTTTACAGAGGAAGACCATGCACTTGAATCCAGAAGGGAACAAACTTGAGAGAAAGCTCTCCTAAAGTGGCAATTGTGGAACATTTTTGAATGGCTAGAAGAGAACCATTGACATTCCGGGTGATCTGTTTAAGAATATGGTTTATATGCTCCTGCTTTGAGAATTTGAAAAGATAAGTATTTGGACCGAGAACAGCAATGGAGAAGGTATTGATCACAAAAGACCAAGCTTTGATAAGTGCCGCATTCACCTATTGATTATTGTGAATTTTTTGGGAGATAACATGCCCTACTAACGGGAGAGGATCTTCATTAACTTATTCATGGGAGAGTGTTTCTATTTGAGAGGAAGTGTGTAGTGACTCAAATAATTAACTAAGTTTAAGTGGCTTAGTTAGAGGGTTAATTTGGACTTTAAGTCACTAGGATAAGACAGAAGGGCATTTTGGAGAAATTGGACTTCTGGACCGGATTTACTTTAGATTAGGCGAACGTACGTCCCTGTCTTTTGTCTGGACGTATGCAGGACCACCGAACATACGCTTCTGTCTTTAGTGCGGACGTACACGAGAAAACCACCAGACATACGCTGACAGATAGTATATCGTACTCTGTAAATAGTACAGTGGACGTACGCTCAAAAGTACCAGACGTCTGCTACTTTTTGGATTGACCGCTGGGTAATACTTTGATGTATGAGATAGCATTTGAACCGCTGGGTAATAGTATTGAACGTACACTCCTTTGGACCGGACATCTGCTGCTTTTTGGCCCTATAAATACCCCTCACCCCCTCGCCCATTTCACACTATTCTCGCTCATAAACCCCTCTCTTCGCCCCAAGCTGCGAAAATCCTTCCTTTGTGAGTGTTTAGTGAGTTCGAAGCCAGTGGAATTGAGGAACTCTTGAGGTTTCGCTTCAAGGAGGTAACATTCGGTTCCTTAGCTTTTCAATTACGTTATTATGTTGCTCGATTATTGTCGTAGTTTAGCCTTAGTTATGCTGTAGATCTTGTTTAGGTTAGCGTTATGTTAACTTAGCATAATCGCGTTGTATGGAGGTTTTATTTCGAAGTAGGAAATCTTAGAAAGTCCTTTGGTAGGCTTAGGAGTTAGTTTGGAGAATAGGATGACGAGTAGAAAAATGAGGTTCTCCCTAAAAACTTCGAAGCGGACGTATGGTCTCGAGATCAGACATACGGTCTGAAGTATCACAGCGGACGTACGACCCCAAGCCCGGGCGTACAATCCAAAGTGTGACAGGGAACTTTATTTTTACCAGCCGTCCCATAGCTCTTATTTTCTTATTCTAGAGTTGTTTTAGTAGAAATAGAACTAATGATAGGTCTTTTCTCAGTATTCGAGGCTATGAAGCCTCAAGAAAATTATATGGAGGAGCTTTACGACCTAGGTGAGTACAAACTCACATGGATGCTTTGTTGTTACTTTTCTTACATTGCATATCTATTTTATATATATCAAACATGCATATTTTGCAACTCTCATAAAATAGATTTTGGAACTATTGGGAACTCTCTTTTGTGAAAATGTGTGTCGATTAATAAGATAATAATGAGACTTGTAAAACTGTGCATATAAAATACTGATAAGACTAATTGTATCATATGACATGATACACCGGTACGTGTGGTATAATAGCCATGGGCTTACTATACGGGTTAACTTTATGGTCAATGTGTGTGTGTGNGGGGGGGGGGGGGGGGGGGGGCTTTGGATCTAATGATTTCAGGATCAAGACGCAGTCATTTCCAATGGATGGTCACTATAGAACGAACGCCATTAGCGATGTGGGCCACCCGAGGTCGGACTCGGTCATGCCGCTAGTGTTATGTAGGGTATGCTGTGGAATGGCTAGGGCACGGGCACTGTACTACAGGTCCCTTGGGACAACGTCAACTCTGCTGAGAAATGGTAATATCTCGGGTAGACCATACTATTGAACTATGATTGTTACTCTATATATCATATGCATATATTATGTCTATATCACATCCATGATAAATTGTCATCTTATAATGTTGCATGTGTTTTATAAATAATTGAATCCACAAATTAATGACGGGTACATCATGTGCATTTATACTCACAAAGTCGTTGGACTTAACCTTCTATTATTTTCATTTTTCTCCATATGTACAACTATGTTGTTATAAATAGTAGGTATCGCAAAGCATCCGGTTATGTTGGAGGATTCGATCCGGGAGATGCTTGAGAACTTATTACAAACTTAAGCAAGTACTCATGGTAATTAGTACTTTTATATTATGCTGTAGACTTATGTCTTGATGCATGCTTGCATATTAAGATTTAGCATAGATCCCTTGTAATGATGTTTTGTATATAGTATGATTCCTGCTACTTTGATATTTGTTGGTAGATGCTCTGGTTGTAATACTTTAGTACTTTCCGCTAATTAGTATCATTTGTTTTCGAAAAGTAGAGGTCCCTGAGTCTTGTTCGAAATGGAACAAGGCTGGAAGATGAACCGAAAAATTAATTACCAGTTAATTAATTCTCGAGGCGTTACAAAAGGTCCTCCCAATTTAAAGCTGCAGTTTGAGCTATAAGAGAGTCAATATCTAAGGTTGAGGTATCCATGCAGGAACTACGGAGAAGAAGAGGACAAAAAGGAGAGGGAGAACACAAGTTCTAGAGGAGCTCAAAGATGAGCAAGTTTCTTGGATTTGTTCCCTATGCAAAGTGGAAGAGGACTCCATTTCTCACCTCTTCTTTAGATACTTTTTTGCTAAAATATCTTGGAGATCCTCTCACTGGCCTCTGGACTCTTTGAAATGGTCATCTCGTTGCCTCTCAAACTAAATTAAAGGTATTTTAACCCCTTATCAATCTTTTGGTATCCCCCTTGCAGATTCTCTTCTTTTTCAGATTTGTGCTGTGGTGCTATGTGATTTGCTTTGGTACGCTAGAAATCAAGCTGTCCATCATGGAATCATTCTTGATGCCTCCAAGCTTGCTGAAAACATAAAATGAATCTCCTTGGAGCATTTTGCTGCCTGGCTCTCTATCTCCTCCCCGAGTAGAGAGTTATGGTGATCCCCTCCCTCAGCAGCCTGTTTTAAGATCAACTTTGACATAGCCATCAGAGATCACTTCTTTGTCCAAACAGCTGTTTATAGGAATTCCAAAGGCAAGATTGTTTCATCTTTTTCTCAAGTTAGACCTCCTTGTGATCCCAGGTTTGGTGAAGCACTAGCAGCTCTCCCAGCTGCTTTTCTTTACAGCTTAAGAACTTCTTTTTAGAAGGAGACTCATCTATTGTAATTTCTTCTTTATAGCAATCTGCTATAGTTTTAGACTGGCATATTGAGCATGTAATTTCTGACACTTTATCTACTCTTCTAGTTTCCTCTCTTTGGGAAGCTCGAAAAGTTAACAAAAGTGCAAAATTATGCGTCCATCATGTGGCATATAGGAGCATGTAATTTCTGACACTATCTACTCTTCTAGTTTCCTCTCTTTGGGAAGCTCGAAAAGTTAACAAAAGTGCAAAATAATGCGCCCATCATGTGGCATATAGGAGCATGTAATTTCTAACACTTTATCTACTCTTCTAGTTTCCTCTCATTGGGAAGCTCGGAAAGTTAACAAAAGTGCAAACTTATGCGCCCATCATGTGGCATATAGGATCACGATAAGAGTTATCTCGAGCTATATTTCCTCCTTAGGTTTCCTCCCTCTCTCTATTCTCATTTGTAGTGGAAAAGATTTACCTTCCTCTCTCCCCTCCTAGTGAGGGCTTTTGTGTTGCTTGGTGTGGTTTCTTCTATGAATTAAAAAATAAAAAAATAAAAGTATTTCAGGCATATTTGGCCCAGTTGCGGTACGGAAACGATAAACTGTATCATAATAGACTGATTCAACTCACGTACGTAAAACAAACATTAACTTTGAAAGTTGCATTAATTCCCATAAACCAATAATAATATATATATAATTTGCTCATTTTAGGAGGGAAAAGAAGAAGAAGAAGAAAAAAGAAGAAGAAGAAGAAGAAGCTTGGTGGCGTGGTGATATGGCGGCAAGAAGATAAGCCTCAAGGCGGCAAATGGAGATGGAGATGGAGATTATCCGAAGAAGATAAAGATGGAGATTGGGCATAGCCCCCCCCATAGGGGGACTCACTCGTGCATGTCGGCTCACGCGGCCATCAACCTTCTTTTTGACTACCTACGCTTCCCTTGTCATTTTCAACCTTATTTTCCATTCATTAAAACCATGCGTGGAATTAAGCCACTATACTAATAGTTCTTCACTATTACCCTTTATTATTATTATTATTTAATGAATAATTAGTTAATTATTTTTGTATTTGTGGTTTCAATAAATGCTCGTGTCAAATTAATAAAATACAAAAATGGGCCCCACCAATAAACAGATCAATTAATAATAATACTAATCATGACTTCTAGACTAAAATCCCACCCAATCTACATGATGTATTTATTAAAAATAGATGAAGAAGTCTTCTTGCTTTTTCATACAAATAAATAATTATTTAGACCCGGCTAAATAAGTTTGATAAAATATTTATTTCGAAAAAAGTTTGATAATTAATGGGTTTCTCATTTTTCAACTCACTTGCACTCGCAATATGTGATGAAGTGACATTGCATCAAATTGTATAATAATCATAATCTTTTGAAATTTTTCAACCTTTTTTTTTCTTGTGGAAAAATAAGTCTGTGGTTATGGAAGTTATACGTATCTTTTTGCGATTCTTTGATGCATACAACTGCAATAAGAAATGACGTGACGTGACATTATCAAGTTATATAATAATTATAATCTTTTAAAAACATCTCTAGGTGGGAAAATATTTTTGTGGGCATGAAAAATAATAATTTTAAAAAAATAAAATAAAATAAAGAAAGAAAAAAGAAAGGGCATGAAAGTTGTATGATGTCAATCTTAATCGTCCACCTCATTCACTACTAATAAACAACGTGGCCTGAAAAAGACTCACAGAAAAGTGGGTCCAGAGGAAGGGTTCGAGGAAGGTTGACAACAAATAAATAAAGAAGCTAGCTAGGGACCTCCGAGTCGGTTAGGATCACTTATTTAAAAGAATCTGTTTGACTACTTGGGTAGGACCGTAGGATCTTTCTTATCATACGTACGTGTGTACCCACGACATCCATCTCTCCTCATCATCAACCTTAATTAATTATCACCTTCCTCTTTCATGTCCACCTTTTCTTTAATCAAATCTTCTCTCTCCCCCTCTCTCTCTCTCTCTCTCTCTATTTATATATGGACCGTGATCCACGTTTCGAAGGCGTGAAGAAACAGTTTCCTCACGACTCTATATAATATATTATTATAATATATAATAATATATTATATGAAGGTGTGAGGGAATTATTCTTTCACGCTTTCGGAACATTCATCACCACTCATATATATATAGCTCCTCTAAGTTACCCCCATTGTCAGAAATTTGACATATATAATGCATGGCCCAATCTTCAACTTACGAAATATGATTGGCTTATTAGTGGTGAAAGTTGTAACATGTTGATGCAAAGAAGCTCCGCCGCCTGTAAAGGAAGAGAGAACAGTCGTCAGAATGAGTGGAGGAACTACGACGCTCAAGTCAATCCAAACTGTAGTTAAAAGAGTAAAGTTAGTAAAATTAAAATGATAAATAAAGTGTCCCTTAGGGCGTGTTGTCGGTGATGAAAAATGTAGGAGTATCTGAAATCCTACACCAGAGAGAGGATAGCGTGTGATGCATCCAATAAAGATGGAAGGGCATTCAAGTGTTAGTCTTGGGTTAGTCACTGGGCAAGGTCCTAGCATGGTCTTGGGTTTTTCTTAGTAGTCAAGCCTTAGAAGCCTATTGGTATGTACTTAGATCCTGTTTGAGATTGCGTTTAAGAGACTTAAAAGTGCTTTTAACATTCAAAAAGCCCCGTTTGAAAAAAAAAAAAAAAAAAAAAAGTACTCATTTGGTAAACAAAATAAAAGTGCTTTTAAGGGTCCAACAAGCCTAAAAATAGCCAAAAAGTACTTTTGGCAAAAGCTTGAAAATAAAGCTTTTACCCAAAAACTCTTTTTTACTTAAAAACTATATTTCTCAAACGTAATCCTAAACAAGCTTTTAATATGGTCTTCTATAACCTATTCCGTCAAGAAATACGATCCTTCTCATCTCAAGTAAAATCGACAAATTTTATAACATTTAACAGTGATAAAAAAAAAATTTTAAAAAATAAAAACTAATTGATATAGCAACATAGATTAATTATAACATATACGTCGTTAAATGCTATAAAATTTAATATAGACATAAAATAATTTTTCTCCATATTACTTTAAAAAAAAAAAAAAATCCATCATTTTTCTCCTGTCAGAAACTCAATCATATTTGTTGGGTAGGGCAACACAAAGAAAGTGTAATTTGTGTGCAAGTTGTAATGGATGATAGGAGGAGCTAGCTAGAGATGTCAGCAAATTAATAATGGAAGATATATATATATACACACACTTGTGTGGAGATGCATGTGATGTCATGCAACAAGTCATGATCCATCTTTAGGATTTTGGGATTGGTTAATTTAATAAATTAAACTAACCCTCTAAACCGTCTAAACCATCTAATAAATTAACCAATCCCAAAATCCTAAAGATGGATCATGACTTGTTGCATGACATCACATGCATCTCCACACAAGTATATATATATATATATATAAATTTGGGTAGTTTTAATTAAATTAAATTAAAAGTAGATAGCACATTTATAACAAATTTATAGGTAAAACTAAAAATTCCTTGGAACATGCGTCACATCAAAAACTGAAGCCAATTATTTAAGGAATCAGTTGGTGAGCTGTTACGTGCCCAAAATAATTGCAAAGGTAGTGGTACCATATATACATACACATATACATATATATCTGGTCTCTACACAGTCTCTAATCTTTTTGTTATGTTCTTCTAGTTCTGTATATATTTGATGATGTTCTGAAACACTAAAATGGAACGACAGCTTCTGCTTTAATTTGTTGTGGGGACGCTCCACGTACGTCTTTTCATTCTGCGATTCTAATCACTTATTGGGGAGGGCCCTACTCAGATCCATCCCGCACGTACAAAATAAACACGAGGGCTAAACCACAGAAATTTAAAAATAAATAAATAAATATATATATTATTAAAGGTTCTTGCAAAAAGTTTTTATTTGGGAGGGCACCTGCCTATTAATAAAAAAAATTTCACAACCTTTCTTTCTTTATATATATCTCAAAAATTAAAAATGAAACTTTACAAAACTTACTGAACTTTCACTCATCTTAGGAACCTTCTAAAGTTTAAAAACTTTCAATTTATCCCCTAAAATTTTTAATTTGATGTAATCGATCTACTCATTCCGTCAATTTTTGTGTTAACTTTTAACGGAAGCTATGAAAAATGAATATAAAAGTCATTTCAAATAATAACTCTATTGCTAGCCCTTGTCGCCCCCTTATAGGTCTCCTAGTGGGAATTGGATTCCCACCTCCCCAACGAATTTTTTATTTGATGTAATCGATCTACTCATTCTGTCAATTTTTGTGTTAACTTTTAATGGAAGCTATGAAAAGTGCAAAAATACCCTTAATTTTTTGTTTAAAAAAGAAAATTGAAAATTAAGGGTGAAATTGAAATTTTATAAAAATTTCAGGAATATAAAAGTCATTTCAAATAATAACTTTATTGCTAGCCCTTGTCGCCCGTCTCCTAGTGGGAATTGGATTCCCACCTCCCCAAGTAATCCTAAGCGTATTAATACTTTATCACTAACAGCTTTTGAAGGTCGTTAGAAAAAATTGTTAACCGCCTATGCGGTTACAATTAGCTGTTTTAAGAAATGATTATTAACTACTAACCACCGATTGACCGCTTAGGTTAATGAATTTTACTAACCGTCTTTTCACCTATAATCAATAGAGGTGCATACATGAATTAGTTTAATAACACTGAATACTCTTTTGAGAGCCCACTCCCTTGGTCATATTCAGTTATAGAAGAAAAGACTTGAAGGTACCAAAATCCCTAAAGGCAGTTGTGGAGCAAGAGGAAAAGAATTTTGTCCAATACCCAAGGATTGGTCGTACACCTTGTAGTTGCCTCTTACTTGTTTATGTTTTTTAACAGCATGATCTTGCCATGTTTTCATAAAGTCGATATACGAAGTCTTTCAACTTTGCATATTATGTACATGATGATCTCAACAACTTTCGTTTACAATATATCACATCAATTACTTTTTATAATTATTTAAAAAAAAATAAAATCATGATCCTCATATATCAAACAAGCAAGAACAATAATATATATATGTGTATATATTTGGGACTACCTATAATTATTATTATTATTCTTATTACTTTATTTTATTTTTCTCTTGTTCAGGAGGTGGTGGTAAGTCTACCTAATTCATTGATTGAGGCCCCCGACTGTCTCAGGCTCAGGTTCATGCACATCAGCAAGCAGAAATGAATAAGTGATCACCAATTCTTCTGTACAAAGTTAGTGAACTTTATCAAAATATAAAGAAGTCAAGACATTGGGAATAAATTTCTGAAATTAATTATGGTTAATAAAATATTTACGATTCTCAATTGGTCAATAAATTAAGAACATTGTGTTATTTTATCTTGCATTATGGTCAGCAACTATTTTTTATATATATTTTATTAACAACTCTTCGTCAAAGAACATGCATAATATAATATAGTTTATTTAAGTGGGACCTCTATTTATTAATTTGTTCCAAGAACCGACTTCATTTGACCTTCATATGTTAGTTGACACGTGTGATGTTGAACTGGCTTATTTTATATTTTATATATATTTTAATATGGTATCAAAGCCACGCAGTTAACAAAAAATTAAAATGAACTAAAACCTTGGGCTTCCATGGATTTCATGCATGCACCAAATGCACTTCTACTAGCTTGATATAATATATAAATGTGATCACTTTTCTAACGGTCAATATTTGCTTCTTTTTATCTTTGAAAATGATATGAAACCCATCTTCAATTTGGATACTTCACCTAGACAAAGAAAAATAAGTATCTTTTGTTTCAAAGTTTCTGTCAACAAATGATCTCTTTTAATCTATAAACTAAGAATAAGAACCACCAAGGTGGTAGTTGAGTTGGTAAAGTAGTAGAGGGAAAGTATCCCCCCTCCCTTCATCCTAGTGGTCGTGTGTTCGAATCCGCTTGCTGTAGTAGTTGCGTAAACCAAATGTTATTATGAAGAAGTTTTACTGATTTATACCTTGGTGGGGTTATGGCAGTCTCCAAATCCAAATCCAGGCAGTAGTTATAACTCAAACCGAACATTTTGCAACAGATGAAAATCCCAATGGTAACGCCCAAGGGAGAAAATTATATTGGTTGCATCTTCCCACATTTTTTATTAAAATAATAATAATGATAATAAAGAACAAAAGGTGAGATCACACCACTCTAAAAAAAAAAAAAAAAAAAAAAAAAAATGCCAATGAGATTACAAATTCATTTGATGATGTAGGAATGAAAATCATAACTTGGTATTTATTAGAGTGTGTTGAACAAAATTTTCTCCAAACTGTTTTCTTTACTCTTTTTTTCTTGAATAAAATCTTCAGAAATATTGTTAGTGAATCACTAACAAAGCAATTGCTCTGCCAAAACAATATCATTGATACAAGTAAAAATATCCTCCAGCCAAGACCATGAGCGACCTTATTTGCCTCTATATTCGCATGTCGGATTTGCCACGTGAAAAAAGAATTCAAAGCTACTGGTACATCTTCTACAAGTCATTTTGTCATTTATTAATCTACTAAATAGCATTACAGAAACAACATGATGATTAATTTAATTTGTCGGGGTATAAAGAATATTGCATAATAATTTAAATTTTAAAATATGAAGAACATACTAGTATTAAACTCTAGTGTATCATTTATGGTGAATGGGCGGTGGTGAAAGCAGAAATGGCCCCATGCTGTCAATGATGGGGCGTCAGGAATAAAATAGGAGAAAGGTCGGGTGTTGATGAGACTTGAGAGTTGAGAGTCGACTAGAGGGGGGGTTGGAGGAAAGTACTGTTAGCCAACCTGGCACTGACGTATCTGCTGCCCGATCCCACACCATTAAAGTAGTCATTATTTTTATAGAATAATTTACTACTTGACCGACAACGAGTGCTACGAATGACAGCCGCCCACGTCATTCCTACAACGACCCGGNATTTACTAAATAGCATTACAGAAACAACATGATGATTAATTTAATTTGTCGGGGGATAAAGAATATTGCATAATAATTTAAATTTTAAAATATGAAGAACATACTAGTATTAAACTCAAGTGTATCATTTATGGTTAATGGGCGGTGGTGAAAGCAGAAATGGCCCCATGCTGTCAATGATGGGGCGTCAGGAATAAAATAGGAGAAAGGTCGGGTGTTGATGAGACTTGAGAGTTGAGAGTCGACTAGAGGGGGGGTTGGAGGAAAGTACTGTTAGCCAACCTGGCACTGACGTATCTGCTGCCCGATCCCACACCATTAAAGTAGTCATTATTTTTATAGAATAATTTACTACTTGACCGACAACGAGTGCTACGAATGACAGCCGCCCACGTCATTCCTACAACGACCCGGTCTTCCCACGCCTTCCTATCTACGCGTAGTCCACTCTTCTCCTTAACACGTGTGGTTTCTTTCTTTCTTTCCTCTCACCCCAAAAAGTCTGCTCCTTTTTCTTTTCTGTTTTTTTTCTCTTTTTTTTAAGGTTAAATATTTAATTACTTCTTAGAGTTTGAGAAGTTTATTTTTTTCTTCTTAGAGTTTAAAAAATAATCAAATTAATTTTTGTGATTTTAAAAAGTAACCAAATTAATCCATCTGTCAGTTGACCGTTAATTGACTTAACGGACTGACACGTGGACCAATTAGAAATTGACACGTGGCATCTAATTAAATTTTTATTTTTTTTAAAAAAATATTTTCAAAAAAAAAAAAAAAAAACCTAGGGTGGTTACAGCCACCCCCTTGGCACCAAGGGCCGATCCATCCCCATGAAGCCAAGGGGGTGGCCGAAACCACCCCTAATGGTGGTTTGGGGGTGGTTTCGACCACCCCCAGTGGGTACTCTTTCTCATATCTGACATGCACTTCAGCACTTAGCTATGGAGGATTACCAATGAGATCGGCGAGCAGAGCTCTATAAGGACCCTAAGTCATGTTATTGGCCACATCCAAAATCCGCCAAACACGAACGCAGCCACGACCCTAGGCTTGAACTAGCCACCGTTGCCGAGGAGCCACCCAATGTTCGCCAAGTGTCCAATAATCAGGACGGAGATGGCGATCAATACCGCCCCAGAGAGTATGAACGGCCTCTGGCGGCCAAACCGGCTTGTGCAGTGGTCGCTCATGTGGCCCACCAAGGGTTGCACCAAGAGCCCCGGTAGCGGCCCGCAGAGCCATATCACACTGGCCCAGGCATGCGGGATCCCTAGCTCCTACACGTAAGGCTTCAGCAGCGACAACTGCAGCGCCCACCCGAACTGAATCTCGCACGCCACCGAGGCCACGTACCCACAATAGCCGCCTCAACGGAACCTTAGGTTCGATCGTCGTCCGAAACCACCATTGGGGATGGTTTCAGCCACCCCCTTGGCTCCATAGGGGTGGGCGAGCCACCCCTTGGTGCCTAAGGGGGTGGGCCATAGCCGCATGTAGCCACCCCATGTTTTTTTTTTCTCTTTTTTTTTTTTTGAAAAATATTTTTTTTTGAATTTTTTTAAATAAAAAATTTAATTAGGTGCCACGTGTAAACTTCTAATTGATCAACGTGTCAATCCGTTAAGTCAACTAACGGTCAACTGACGGATGGACTAACTTGGTTACTTTTCAAAATCATAGGGAAGAAAAAATAAAATTTCTAAACCTTAGGAACTAATTAAGTATTTAACCATTTTTTTAATTAATAATTAAAAAAAATATATAAAAAAAATCACTCCAAACTATGGATTGTTCATAATATAATTTTTTTAATATTCAAAAAATAATAAAATAATCTTCAAACTACCAAAAGTATTAAAAATGTTATTTATTTTTTTATATTTTTATAATACCTCTATTCTTTTAATAAATAAAATAATTAAAAAAAAAGGATGAAAAAATGGTGAGAGGGTGAAGAGTGGTCCCCCACGGGAGGACCGAGCGGCGAGCGGAGGGTGAGGGAAAGAATCGTGTGTGATTAGATAGCATCACCCTGTTGTGGGGATTGCCAACCTTTTCGGTCCAATCCAACTGGGACCCTTTTCGACAGTTAATATCTATCTTTCCCTACTATTTGAAGTTAGGTACTTTCGAAATCATGGATCATATTCATGGTCCACGTATGGTAGTCAAACTTCTCTTTTTTGTTTTTTTTTTTTTTTTTTTATTAATTTTTATTTTTCCAGAGAATAGTCAAACTTTTGATTCCATTGGCTCATATATATATATATATATATATATATATTTCATTAGTTATTTATTTATTTTTACATGTTTACACAAGGAAAAAAGAGAAGGAGAATTTGAATTAATAACATTTACTTTATTAGGCGTAGTCTACAGCCAATTGAGTCACCCCTTAAAAACATTAGTTATTTAATTATAAATCCCCTTTTATGAACACAATAATAACATTTAGAATTTATCAAAAACTAATTGATTTTCTTCTTCTTCTTCAATCTCAAAGTGAATATATTATTACTTTTCTGGTAAGTGTGAATGTGAATGCGAATGCTACCCACCCTAGAGTCTGGTTAAACTTTATTGACATTGTTTCTTCTTGAATAACCATTTGAAAGGGAGAGTGGAAAAATAAGCAAGGTAAATAAAATTAAAGAGCACACTTTGGGGTGACGTGAAAGATTTGACTTTGATGCTTAAAAAAAATTATGGCATATATGATAAGAAAATATTAGTTGTTTCTTGGTGTTATCGTCTTTTTTAGAAAATAATATCTATTTAGGACTAAGAGAAAGACCTAGCATTCTGTGGTAAGTTATAATTTTTTCAACAGTTTAGATTTAATTTATATTTTGGTGAAATTTAAATTAAAAAAAAAAAAAAAAACCTATTAAATTCCACTTGTTTTAACATTGCTCCATTGCTCCTAATGCAAAAAGTTTAAAAACTCTCAATTGTCCCCAAGAGGTAGTTCAATCGGTTGGGACTACGCTTAATGAAGCAGTGGTTACTAGTTCGAATCCTCCCTCCCCCCTCTTGTGCGGACATGTCAAAAAAAAAAAAAAAACCCTCAATTAATTTAATTTCTTTCAATTACACCATTCCATTAAGAGTTTTGGTTAATTTTTGTCATATTTTGAAAATTTAGACCAGATTTAATGAAAAATTCTAACGGAATAGGGTAATTGAAATAAATTGAAAATTGGATAGCCTTAATTGAGAGTTTTTGAATTTTGAGAAAGTACTTTCAAAACGCATGAAAGTTTAGAGGGGTTTTTTAAGGTTTTCCCAAAAAATTATATAAAAATATATAGTAAATATGTTATAATTTTTTTTCAACGGTTTAGATCTAATTCATATTTTAATGAGAAAAATAGATAATTAAATTAAATTTATTCATCATTTATCTAAACCAAATCTTAACGAGAGAGCAACCAATTACCCAATTCTTAGAAGTGTCCCTCTCGAAAAGAAGTGTCCCTCTCACTAATATTTGTGGAAAAGTCAAGGATGAGCCCCCTTTGTGTGACCTTTCCTAATCTCCAACTAACAAATCTCAATCGACTTTTATTGCAGTCTATCAATAAATTTTAAACCATTTTTTCCGTTTATTTCTTTCTCATCATTCTCCGATCCTATCCTTTTAATTTTTAAAATTATTATTAAATTTGTGAATCTATGTGTAGGACTTACATAAATCCCACAAATTCAATGATAATTTTAAAAATTAAAAAGATAGAAGAATCATAGATGATGTATAGCATGTCTCGTAACTTAATGAGTAATGCTATGTATGTTACGTGTTTATTGCATTGATCACTACAAAAAACCTCAGAGTTAGAGACGTTCTGGTAGGGGTGTAAACGAACTGAGCTTGAGCGAGCTTCCCTTTTTTGGGCTAGGCTTGTTCAAATTATATTCGAGCTCGAGCTGAGCTTAAGGACAAGCCAAAAAATTGAGCTTGAACTTGAGCTTATAATAATTCAGCCAAGCCGAGCCAGTTCACGAGCTGGCTCTTATATTTAATTTATTTTATTTTATTTATTAATTTAAACTTCAAATACTCTTAAACGGATCAAGAAGCCAGCTTGCATATAAGCATTTGCTTAGTCTAGCTAACCGAGTATGAAACATGAATCAATACAGCAAGACACTTGGTTTCGAAGAGAGAATATATGCATCATTTTATAATAAAATGATGTTATTAGAAAAAAAAAAAAAAATCATCAATTTTTAATATTAATATAAGTAATTATGTGAACAACTATCAATTCGAGCCTTATACGAGCTGTTCACGAGCTTAGCCGAGTCGAGTCGAGCCGAGCTTACTTCGTTTAATATTCGAGCTAGAATTCGTGTTTACGAAACGCTTTATTTAATATTCGAGTTGCGCACGAACCGAACTTATGCGAGCCAAGTCCGAACTCGCAAGCAAACGGCTTGCTCTCTTAACACCCCTACATTTTGGAATGGGATTGTTTTGTTCAAACAATCCCACCTTTGCACTGCCATATCAATCTCATAGTTCAATAAAATGAGAGTGAGATTACATGATATATAATAGAGAGAGAGAGAGAGAGAGAGAGGGGGGGGGGGGGGGGNAGAGAAGATCCCTAGTCTCGTGGTACTGTGGTACAGTGCATGTGCTTTCACAATTTAATTAGCAATTAATTCTACACATTTCTCAGGAATTTGTATTAGAAATAATTCATAAAACACTCAAATGGATTGCTCTCCAAGTACTGATATAAATCATTCACTCGTGTAATTACCAATTAAGTATGATATTTAATCACGTTTCACGTTTGTACTTGCAGCACATGTGTATATTCTAATAATTTCTCTCTTGTGTTGAGTCAACAAAGTACACCATTACAGTCGACTCAATGAAAGTATTATATATCAATTAGAAGAAAAAGAAAAAGAAAAAAAAAATCAAAGTAGTATCAATTTTATGGTAAATTTTCTAGAATAGTTTGCATGATTTTTGTACGTTTGTCCAAGCTATATATATATCTTATCATCTCTCAAGCTATACTAAAATCGATTATTATATTATTTGTTAGGAAAATAAGCATGTGTTGAAACTAATACCACTAAAAAATCTTATACATGACTCAAAGTTTTACCTAAATAAAAGAATTAAAAAGAAATTATCCTTCCATCCATTCTTTTTTGGATAGCTTGGTCTTTTTCTCTACCACAATTATTTCTCTTTTACTATTTCTTAGACCAAACAAAAAATACAAAATGTCTTCTTCTTCTTTCTTGTTCTGAATAGAGAACGTGAATAGGCCGTTCTTCTTTGAGATGCTCGAGATGCTTATTCGTTTAGGTAGAAGATGGGTTTTGCGTTTGCATAGGCGACGATCTAAGGAACTAAATCGTGTCGGAGTGAGGTTGTGGACTGTGGGCTAGCATTGTCGAAGCTCATGGGTCCGGTGCTTGTTGGATCTGCGGCCGAGATGAGTGGTGATGAGGTGTGCAGGTGTCGGCAGTGGTTGAAAGGAACAATGGCGTTTGCGGGGACGATGTCATGGGACGCGGGCTCCGATAATTGTTGTGCTGTTGAGTTTTGGTAGTTGGGGCTGTTTGCGAGTCTTGGGTTGGGCGAGTGGGGTTGACTTAGGTGATGGAATCTGTACCTAGTTTTGTCATGAAGAAGAACTCAATTTCTTGGTTTCTTTCTCTAGATGACATGAAGTCTCATAATGGCATTTAGAGAAATGTGTTGAAAATTCAATAAGAAATTTGCCGAAGTGTGCTAAAAGCTCATTCAAGATATGTTGAATGGAATCAGTAGTTTGTGAATGGACTCCTTGACCTCCGGCATATCGACTTCCAGCTTTTGAATCCGCTCTTTGCCTATAGTCATGGCAGTGATTTTGGTTTCGTGGGAGGTGGATGGTGGTAATGGCTATAGAATTTTTCAAATAAACTCTAATTCTAGTAACCTAATTTTAATATTAAATAAACTAATACTAATTAAAATAATATAACCCTAATGAATTAAAATTGCATTTCAATCTAACTATTATCCTAACTAATGATAACCTTATCTCTATAATTATTCAACAAAAAATAATTATTTTAGGATTTTTATTTGTAAACTTGGTGTTGGTGATGCGACTTTTTCCATTTACAACAATTTAAAACTACCTTTCTACTGTCCAATGTCTATCCCTATCCAAATGGCTTAAGATTTTTAAAGAAAAAAAAAAAAAGGTAAAAAGAAAACAATCGAATCCAAGGAATCTTGTTGATGTGACTATTTCCTTTTCAATGCAATAAACTTGTCATGTCTATTTTGAAGGAAGAAAATCTAAGTTGTTTGTACCAACAAGCACTTTAGCCCGATTGTGACACACCATTTAAAATGGTTGGTACACCCAAGGTAATAGTAAATAGTAACGTTTTTTAGGAAACTGTTATTGATGACGGGTATAACAGTCTATTAAATAATACTACTATTTGTAAGTCAATCTGAATACTCCTTTTACCTAATAAAGTTGACGTCGCGAAGCATTGATGTATGACTGCCTTTCAAACATTCGAGAGAAGGCTTCCCCTTATCTTTAATAGCGTCGCTATTGCTAATCTCGCAATCTTTAAGCAACTCAATTAGGGCTCAATTTTTTAAAGAGAATTAATGGTTAATTTTTATGATCACTTTATTAGACTCGCATGATAATCAAATAGCAGTGTACTATATATATATATATAGTTCAATTATAAAGTAATTATTTAGTTTAATTATAAAGTAATTATTTAAAATAATAATGAAGGGGCCAACCCTATCCTGTACTATAAATAGCCACGAAGGGCGAAGCATGTGGTTCAAGTGCCTAAAAGCAATTTCTCCGTCCAAACACGTAGCAAAAACAAAGAAGCAATGGTAGGTATGTCGAAGCCTGCAGCAATTGAACACTACTCTTTCACCAGAAACTGCATGTCCGCCACATTACATTCAGGAATTCCATTGATAGACCTCTCCAAACCCGACTCCAAGCACCTCATCGTCAAGGCCTGCGAGGAGTTTGGATTCTTCAAGGTCATCAACCATGGCGTGCCACTGGAGTTCATCACTGACTTGGAATCTCAAGCTGTCAAATTCTTCTCTTTACCACTTTCTGAGAAGGAAAAGGCAGGGCCTCCTGCTCCATCCGGGTACTGTAACAAGAGAATTGGAGCGAACGGCGACGTTGGTTGGGTCGAATACCTTCTTTTCACAACCAACTCATGCTCCAGTTCCCAGAGATTCACCTCTGTTTTCGGAGACAGCTCGGAAAAGTTTCGGTATGATTCAGAGAGCTAAAACCTCTGTTTTTCTATACATGTGTAAATAAAAGTGAAACTAATTTAACATGTTTTATGTGGTTTTTTGTTGTGTCAGTTCTGCTTTGAATGACTACATATCAGCTGTGAGGAAGATGGCCTGCGAGATTCTTGAATTAATGGCTGATGGGTTGATGATTCAAACGAGAACTGTGTTCAGTAAGCTTTTGATGGACGAACAGAGCGACTCTGTTTTCAGGTTAAATCACTACCCTCCATGCCCAGAGCTTCAGGCTTTGAAAGATAGGAATATGATTGGATTTGGAGAACACACTGACCCACAAATCATTTCTGTGCTGAGATCCAACAACACATCTGGCCTCCAAATTTCATTAAGAGATGGGAATTGGATTTCTGTCCCACCTGATCAGAACTCATTCTTCATCAATGTTGGTGATTCTTTACAGGTAGAGCTACAGCTCTATTGCCCTGGACAAGATAGGAGTCTAATTATGTTTCTAGGATAAACTCCACTATAGCTCTTTATAAGAGGGCTTGTTTTGATTGATTGATTGATTGATTGATTCCATTTTTTTAAAACTGGGTTTTCTTTCCATAAATAGATTGTATAATCTGTTCATATCTTACACTCATCACTAATAATAATAATATTTTATTTATTTATTTAATCTTTAATGGGGTTTTCTCAGAGTGTTTGAATGTATATATATATGTGCAGGTTATGACAAATAGGAGGTTCCAAAGTGTGAAGCACAGGGTTTTGGCAAACAGCTTGAAATCAAGAGTTTCAATGATTTACTTTGGTGGACCACCTTTGAGTGAGAAAATTGCTCCTTTACCCTCACTCATGAAAGGAGAAACAAGCTTGTACAAAGAGTTTACATGGTTTGAGTATAAAAGATCTGCTCACAATTCTAAATTGGCAGATAATAGGCTTGAGCACTTTGAGAAAATTGCAGCCTCATAAGTGTATAATTATTAAATATAGGTTTAAAAAACAAGGAGATCACAAATTTCCCATAGATGGATTACTCTGTTTTTCTTCCTTTCTTTCTTTCTTGCTTTTTTTCTTTTTCTGTGTCCTGTTTCCTCTAGTACAAACTTCCTGTAATTACCTCTCTTGTTAATAATATAAGCTTACCATCATTACCTACCATTGTTATAAAGTTATAACATAACTTTTCTCCGACATGTTTTTATTGGCTTATAGCCTATTTGGAATTACGTTAAAGAACTTAAAAAAACGCTGGATGGAAGAAGAAATGGGTAAGCGACCAATTGCTCTCATATGTTAATATAAATAAATGTGAAGTAATCATAAGAAAATATTATTTGAAACACCTTAATTATGCCATGTATGGGCAATGGCAGTAATTAAACAAACAATATGATTGAAGCATTGAATCATTTTAAAAACTGAAAAAAAGAAGAAGAAAAAAACAGTCTCTAGATATTCAGAGAAGCACATAATAAAAGCATATCTCGTGATTGTGGGCTCATCTAGTCATCTTCTTGGGACCATTTTCAGGAAAACAGCATGCAACAAAACCATGGCTTTTCCCAGCACAAACCCGCGTGAAAACAGAGCGACTTCACATATGGTTGCTTTCTCTCCTCTCTTGGCTAAGAACAAGACACTTGGGCAACGAGCTTACGTTGGTTTTGCTGCCATATGTTTATTATATATATATATATATATATACACAAATATAATATAATATATTGTTTTTATATTTGGGTGACTGTATAGATCCTAGTCATTTCGTAGAAATTAGTTAAAAAAGTACCACTCATAATTCATTTAATAAACTTTCTTTTAGACATGTTGGGCATTAGTCATGTGCTTGCCGGTGAGAATTTTTGTTGTGTTTCCCCTTCTCAAAAACCAAAAAATAATGTTTTTTTGTTTTTTTTTTCTTAATTCAAAGCGGGAGAGGGAAAAAGGGAAAAACAATAATGTTATTTAGTAAACTGATAGGAAAAGTATCTTCTCTATTTCAAGTCTCACCGGTGTATTTTAAAGGAATAAAATTATCTAAAAAAATAAAATGACAATTTTATTACTTTAAAAAGAATACTAACATAACACTATCCATTTTCATTTGAAATTTAGAGGATTCTATTCCAAACCGTGTACTATTGTTGTAGGACTTTGATAATGTGGAGGAACAGATTCAGTCATTTCACTTAAAAGAGAAATGAAGGGTAGAATTGTTATTTTACTTTTTTTTTGTGACAATTCTATCCTTCACTTAAATGGGACCGCCTCCTCTCCAAATACGTAATGTGATCGTGAGAATCAGACATTCAATCAACATTTGTAAAAAATTAATAACGTCATCTCAATCATATCACAGTCTACAAAATATTACTTGTCCACAACAATGTCATGTATCATTAGGCAACGTGAAGTAAGTGTCGTGGACCTTGAGGTTGCTGTTGCCTTCCCACCTACCGTTGATAATATCATAAATTGTATGCTCATCATGAGCTGCTGAAGAAGGTTAGGTCCATATTGTGTTGAATTTCAGGAGGTGCATGGGCTCTATCAAGTCCAACTAACCAAATCTCTTTCATTTTTTCATATTATTAGATGACGTGACACTCAATTTTTTTTTACAATTACTGATCAAAAGTTGAAGTACGATAAATTATATGATAATCATGTAGTAAGCCTATTAAATAACATTACTCATATAAATCAAATTTTGAAAATCATTAAAAAAAAAATAGCCTTTTAGCTTATGGGTACATGAAAGGCCCAAGCCTTTGCTTGCCGACTTATTTTCAGAAACTACGAGCCCACAGCCTTTCATTCTTATGACCAAATGAAGAGTGTTCATTTTTCCTTTCATAGAGTTCAAAACATCCATGTAGAGGGGAGTGGAACTAGAATTTTAAGAGGGGGGGGGGGGGGGGGAAAAAAAAAAAAAAAATTTTTNTAATTTTTTTGAGAATAAAAATTAATTTTGGGGGGTTTATTTCATAAAGGTACGTACCAAAATTTGCAGCTAAACCTTATTGGTAAGAAGTCGATTAGAAATTTATTGTCATTTTATTTCGCTATCTCTTAATCTTTGAGTCCAGTTCCGATTTAATCTTTTGATTATTCTTACTCTCTTGAAATCATACTTCAATAAGTATATTTTATTTTAGGAACTCCTTACTAAAACGCTTACGCTCGAGATTTAGAAGAACCAATTCCTATAAATCTATCTTAATATGATATTATATATCTTTGATTCCAATCAAAGAGATTTTAGGTTTCATCTTGAAGAGTAGTGTTCTCACAATGTACTGGTGATCACCCAATATACCAAAATTTTGACAATGAAAAATCTCTTCTAAGTGTATCAAAGTGACTTATATTTTTCACATTTATCTCAATATTAAGAGTAAATGCTATAATGTAACACCCCGGTCCATTTTGGGAAGATGAGTTGCTCACATATGGTAGATGGTTTATATAAAGACATTTATGTACATTAATTCTGACATTGCTAACTTACTAGGTGAAACTGAGCTTCACTAATGATTCTAGAAAAGTTTCAAATTGACTAGTTCTTTTGGAATGATAACGTATATGTGACTAATACTTTTTTCTGTGTCGTTACAATTATGATAATAAATCTACCTAGTATTGTCATATGGTACTGTCAACACAGCATAACGTCTCCTTGACAGAACATTAAGAGTTTAAGGTAGAGTTTGTAATATCCCAGTCTCATATTAGGAAGATGAGTTGCTCACAGAGTGTGTGGTTTATAGAAAGATACTCATGCGTACTAAGTTTTAATATTGCTTACTTACAAGGTGAAAATAAACTTTATAAGTGATTATAGAAAAACTCCTTATTAACTAATCCTTTTGGGGTGATAGCACAAATGTGGCTATCATTTTTCCTTGGCCATTACATATAAGCAGTCATGAATTAAAGTTATTGAATTGGCACTAGTTATAACATAACAACTCACAAGGTCCAGTTCAATGCATTCCAAACAAACCAACCAACATATAAATCAAAAGTTACCATTTCTATTCTTAAGATAGATCCTTATGATTGATGTAACGCTTTGAGAAAAATTAAGGGGCATGAAAGGGAAGGTAGTCATGGCTCTTGGCCTCATTTCCACAAAGGACGGATAGAGTATCCCGAGAAAGACCAATGGAAGCCAAAATGTCTCGAGTACTCAATTTCCTCCTAATAGCCAACCAAAGAATCAGCGCATGTCTAGGGATCCTTTTGCTAAACTAGAAAACCTTACACAAATCCACCCTAGGGCGACGAGTCCAAACGCTCCCATGCGCTCTTTATAGAAAATATTTCATTGAGTGTCTCAGTCTAAAGAAATCTATTACCTTCACGTCTCAAATTTCAATGGGACCTTTCTCAACCTTAACAGCTTTCCCAAGCCCAAGAACATGCTCTTAGGCGCCCCATCTCCCAAAAATCTTTGAGGTAGAATCTTACCCAGCTAGACTAGATATATTTGTCTCCGTTTGAGCAAATGTGCTAGATGTGTTTGAGCATAGCCGCTTCATTCCTGTAATACCTCAATAAAAATAATTGTTTTTATTAAAAGATTAATGACTCTTTACGAAAATGGTTAACGATTTCATAAAACATAGTTTTAAAACAAAAGGCTTAAGACCTTACACATAACCAAGACTCCTAAAAACTTTTAAGGCAAAACCTAGATCCCATCCCCCTTTTTGACCATACATACGCCCAGGGGACCACCTGTACATACGTTGACCAGTCTTTGACCCAGTGGGCAATACCCTTGAACATACACTTGAACCCTTTTATCCAACGTGTAATTCTACCCGTACGTACACCCAATAGTACCCGTATATACGCTGACACCCTAAAAAGCAGTTTTAACCTATTTTCCACCTTTTCAAAGCATGGCACACCTCCACCTCTTATAACCCCCCCAACCCCCCCCCCCCCCCCNCCCCCCCCCCGATCCTTAGCCTCCCCCAACCCTAGAAAACCCTAACCCTAGTGTGAAAGGTGATTGGAGAGGAAGGAGGAAAAAAGTTTGGTGTTCTTGCCACCTTCTAAGGTAATCTTCTTACCTATTCCATGGTCTTTTTGGTAAAGCCCTCCCACTCATTTCTTTACAAGAGCTAAATATGTTTTAAAAGAGTTTTAACCCTTCTTTTGTTGCTTTGAGTTGCATGATAACATGACATTTGCTTTACATGTGTCTACTCAGTAGCCTAGAAGGAGGAATAGCAGCCCATAGATTTGATAAAAGCCTCAAGACACAATTTGGAGCTTTTGTCCGGTACACCTAACTCATTGACCGAATGTATGATCTCGAGGTTGTACGTACAACCAGGGAGCCAAGCATATATTGTAATATTGCATAACTACGTAGATGTCTCTTTTTCTTATTTTTATGGGTGTTTATATATTTATTTTATGTTTAGTTATTTAATTCCTCTTCACCAGAATCAGTATTTACTATCACTTGTATCATCTTAAGTATTGTCCATATATGTAAGAAAAAAAAAAAGGAATTAAATAAATAAACACAAAATAAATATATAAACACCCATAAAAATAAGAAAAAGTGACATCTACGTAGTTATGAAATATTACAATATACTCAACTTAGTCGACAAATCAACACATAAAAAAAAAATCTTTACAGCCTTTCAAATATTTCATAATAAAACAACATTAAAAAATAGGAGTAATTACCTTTTTTCCCTATGAATTATTACGCTCCATCAATATACCCCCATGAACTACCATGTTCCCCACCCGACATCATCAACTACCATTTACTACATCATCAACTACCATTTACTTACAAAAAACCCCTCTCCGCCAATCAGCCTCGTTAAATCAGATGAAATATTCTTTTCAATGTTAAATCTCATTAAAAGATAAAAATAGCCCCAAATAAAAAATATATAAATATATAAAACTTTTTTAAAATATATATATAAATTAATTAAAAAAATTAGGGGGTGGCCAATGAGCCACCCCAGAGGTGGCTTGCCACCACCCTAACCCATGGGGTTGGTGTGCGGCCAACCCCCAACTAGATCTTCGGGCCACCCCCTCCCACAATAGGGTGATTGCCTATTTTCTTCTTTTAAAAAAAAAAGAAAAAAAAAAAGAAAAAGAAAAAGAAAAAAGTAAACAAGAAAATTAATGTATAATTTTGTTTTGGTAATATTTTAATATACTTATTAAGAATTACACTTATTATCATTCTATTGGTGATGACATGATACATTAATGGAATTAGTCAAGTATTTTGATGGAATTTGATTACAGAGACTAAATTGTTATTTTGGCCTATCCCAATAATCTCTAAATTATTTATTTATTTATTTTTATATCACACGAATGGATTTGTATTTATATGGACAAATTTTGCACTTTTTTTTAGTTTAAGTCTTTTTTAACCTTTTTTTTATTTTTTATTTTTTATATTGACTATTAAATTTTTTTAAAAAAATTAATTTATAATTTTTTTTTTAAAAAAAGATTTATATATTTATATATTTTGTTAATTTTTTATTTGATTTTTTTATTGAAACTGGTACTAATACATTAATAATATATATTTTTTAGTTTGTTTAATTTTAGGGGTTTGCTAGGGGTTCACCCCTTAGTGTTCTCCTAGCGTTCTCCCAGTCCCTACGTAGAACATGATTTAAAAAAAAAAAAAAAAATTGTAGTGGCCTCCACCATCGGTTTTTTTGTTAACTGATTAATTTTTATGAGTTAATATTTAAGTTCTAATGCTTTAAAACTTGTTTTTGGATTCAAAACTAAAACCTAGGGGTGGAAGATTAACCCTTTAGGGATGGTATCATCCTAAATGGATTTGATCATCATAAATTTAGTGCTAATGCCTTAAATTTGGTATTAATGCTTAAAAAAACCGGTGGTGGGGGCTACTACAATTTTATTTTTTCTTAAATATAGTAAGGAAAGAAGGATCATTACCCCCCTTCGCTACGCTCTTCCCCCTCGGGGTGAGTTTCTCCTCTGATTGGTCCGCTGTTACGTGTACTAATCCTGTAACCGATACTGTGCATTCAAATTCAAGATAGTAGGATTGTCAAGGAAAGGTCGGAACTCCTAGCTATTGCTTCTTTCAGCTCAAACATGCTTTTAGTTGCAGGAGCTCTATTAAGCATTACTATAAAACGAGAAAGATGAGTTATCTGAATCCCGTGCATTCAACATAGTCAAGAGATAGAGAGTTGAGTGGGTTTTTGGGTTGGATGTAAGGCATAAGGATTAGGAAAGGATAAGGAATTGAAGACTCCTTACTTACCCCCCCTTCGCTTGCTATCACTCCTGCCGGTCCACCCGGCCCGGCATGAGCAATAGCTGCACTCGTCCCCCCTCAAGGGGGGAAGTCCATTCACTCATACTCCTTGATTGCTTACGCCGCTTTTTAGGGATTATATTCTAAGGTTCGCAAGTCCGCTTTCACCGCTTTAGGTATCAGCACTATGGCTTTCAACTTAAATGGTTTCAATTTCAACCAATCCGTAGTTGATAGTCAAGGGCGTGTAATTAATACCTGGGCTGATATTATTAACCGCGCTAACCTTGGTATGGAAGTTATGCATGAACGTAATGCTCATAATTTCCCTCTAGTTTTAGCTGATGTCGAAGCTCCATCTATAAATGGATGTTCCACGTAAGACTGGGAGAACGCTAGGAGAACACTATAGGGAGAACCCCTAGCATTTTCCTTAATTTTAAGGGCATTATATGTAATTTTTGTTTATAAACTTAGGGGTTTTGCATTATTTCAAGTTTTTTAACATTGTTGACTGACGCAATGGGGCTTTTGGTAAGTAAATAGTAGTTTGATGTGGTCGGGTTGTGAGCGTAGTAGTTCATGGGGGCATATTGACATATCGTTGTAGTTCGCGGGAAAAAAAGGTAATTACCCTTAAAAAATAACAACATTATTTCATGCTACGACGGTTAATTTCTCTATTTATCAATCTGCAGGTGTTCCTTTCTAACCATTTTGTTTGTATGATCATGCTGAAAAGAAGTGCAGGTGTTCCTTCTTTAATGACCTCCAACTTCAACCTCTCAAACTCCATAATCAATTGTGGCTAGGAAACTCCCAATGCAGCTAGTCTAATTGTAGTTTTCATGCTCAATGTGTTTGTCACGACGTTTGCCTTACTAGGATGGTAGTTGATCTCACAATCGTAATCTTTAATCAGTTCTAACCATATTCTTTGCCATATGTTCAACTCATCTGAGTAAAGAAATACTTCAAGATATTGTGGTCCATATAAATCTTGCATTTCTCGCCATATAAGTAAGTAGTGCCTCCAAATTTCAAGAGCAAATGTGACTGCTACTAGCTCCAAGCTGTGGGTCAAGAAATTTTGTTCAAAGCTCTTCAATTGACGCAAGGCGTACACGATAACCTTGTCGTTCTACATGAGCACACATCACAATCCGTTCTTCGAGGCATCATTGTACACCACAAAAATTCCTAAATTCCATAGGTAATGTCACTATAGGCACTAACACTAGCCGTTTCTTTAATTCTTGGAAGCTTTCCACATAGACATCTGTTCATAAGTAGCGAGCATTCTTCTTTGTGAGGGTGGTTAGGGGCCCTAACAACTTTGAAAAGCCTTCTACGAAATGTTAGTATGCAATAGCTGAAACCACTTAAAAAAGACAATAGAAAAATAAATAAATAATTGAGGGTTACCTTTGGAGTGGTTCAAGGGCATAGGGGTAGCTGCCCACTAACCACTAATCGCCTAATCGCCAAACCACTTTTGAATGCAGTTAGAAAAAGCCATTAACCACATAGTGTAGTTCGGTTATCAGTTTTAAGATTTGGAGAAGTCGTTTACCGCCTATATATATACATGAACAATGTCATTTTGATGTTTAAATATATTAAACACGATTTCATATGTAATAGGGTATTATCGTAGAAACAATATCGTTTTGGTTTCTTCTAATTATTATTTTTTCTATTTTTTTCATTTTAAAAAGCGGTTATCAGTTAATACCAGTTTTCTTTAATTTAATAACCGCTAATTGCCTAAGGGGTTAACACTAACTGCTTAGGGGGTTAATGGATGTAGTTATTCGATTTACTAACTGCCTAGGTGGTTGATTGTGACGCCCCGCTCAAAGGGCAAATCAATTAACTAGTAATTGATCCCATGGCTCGCCATCCCAGCCATGTCCCTCTAGGACACAACCTTCGGGAAATCACTTTCTCATTGTAATGAGAAAATTGCTACGGAAGATTTTACCAAGACTATGGAATTAAGAGACAGTAATTGAAACATCACACAGTAATACCAGAGATAAAATGCTATGTCATCATAATGTCATAAATAGTCATCAAATGTACTAGTCATCGGACCATCAGTAGGAAAATAGATACAACCCAAAATAAATAAATGCCGACATTATTTACAAAAGATCCACAGATCAAAGCCTAGAACTAAGCTTAAGACAAGCTAGTGAAATCAAAATTTCTATCATGTCTGCACGGGCAGATCCTCCAGCCTCCCACATCGAGCGCAACCAAATAGGTTTCATGTCCTCAAAGATCATACATATTAAGTCCTGAGCTAGCACCCAAGTCTACTCCGACGGCATCCTCTTCTAAAGCGGCTAAACCGTATAATAATCGTAATGGGAGATGAAACATAAAGAAAATGGAAAGTCTAAGACTTAGTGATTTTTAACACAGATAATACTCATGCCAATTTTAGTAATGAATTCAGATGTTTAATAAGCAAAATCAGTTTCATCATGACAGCTTATTTATGCGTGATATATATATAGTAATGATATATGCATATGATGTAAACAACAGTCATAGTTCAACAGTATGGTCTACTCGAGATATTACATTTTCTCAGCAGGGTTGATACTGTCCCAAGGGACTTATAATACAATGTCAGTACCCCAACTATTGCACAACATGCCATACGTAACATTAGTGGCACGATTGAGTCCGACCTCGAGTGGTCCACACTAACTAATGACGTATGTCCTATAGTGACCGATTGCACCAAGGTCATAAAACCAATGGATCCAAAGCCCCGTATAACACACACATTTGACCATAAAGCTAACATGTAGAGTAAGCCCATGGCCAATACTACCGCACGTATCGGTGTATCATGTCATACGATGCAATTATCTTGTCTGTATTTTACATGCATGTCATTTTACAAGTCTCACTTGGTTAACATGTTCAGCACAACTTTTTTCTTAAAATGACAGAGTTCATGTGCAATAAGTATAAACTGTGAGAGTTGTAAAATATACATGTTTTCTAGATACATAAAATAGATGTGCAGTGCATGAAAAATAGTAATGAGCATTATGTGAGTTAAAACTCACCTGGATCGAAAAGTGTCTCTGAATACTCCGAAAGATCCGGGCTCTCCAAATCTGTGAAAAACCTTCTATTAGTCTTAATCCCACTAAAACAACTCTAAAGTAAGGAAAACATGAGCTATGAGACGTTTGGTGAAAATGGGGTTTCCTTGTCACACACTGACCGTACGTCCGAGCTCGGGGCCGTACGTCCATCGTGTCACGACGGGCTGTATGTCTGGTACAATATCGTACATCCGCTATGTGGGTTCTTAAGGAGAACCTCATTTTCTCTCCATTGTCTGCCTATTCTTCGAGTCCTAGGGCTATTAGGAACACCCTAAAGCCTTTTAGTTTAGTTAATAACTTTCATGCAATGTAACAACGCTAAGCTAATGAAAATGCTAACCCAAACAAGTTTCAAAGCATAACTAAGCTAACAACTACAACTAAACATAAAACAAGCAGCATAACGACGTATTTAAAAAGCTAAGGATCGAACGTTCCTTGAAATCAAACCGCAAGAGTTCCGCCTCACGAACGTTTGCAAACACACAAACACCTCACGCACACTCATAAAATACTTACAACACTTTGGGAACTCACACCGGTAGCCTGGGGGCGTCTGAAAACAAGTGAAGAAACTAGAGAGGTAGGGGGTATTTATAGGAGATGGCTGCCAACAACTCCCCTGGCAAAGTAGCGGACGTTCGGCTAAAGAGGCGTACGTTTGGTGGTCTTTGCCCAGCGGTCCAAATACTGCCTCGTACGTCCAGGTATTAACCAAAGGGTATTCAAAAGTAGTGTACATCCGGTGGTCCCACGTACGTCTGCCTGTACGGTTTACAGAGCGTATGTCCGATGGTCCGTCTACACTACAGACAACAGCGTACATCTACCAGACCTAGCGTACATCCGCTCAAAAGTCCAAATTACCCTTTTAGTGTCCTTAGTGATCCAAAGCCCAAATTAACTCTCCCAATTAAGCTAATTACGCCTAGTTAATAATTTGGGTCACTACATTCTCTCATCCTTATAAGAATTTCGTCTTCAAAATTTCCAGACAAATACCAAAAGAACAACACTTAACGAGGAGTAGAATATTAACTTTCGTCCGTAAAGTCTTCTTTATCATGCTCGGTAAGTTTCTCAACTCCATGATTGCGCCACCGTACCTTGACGATAGCAATCGTCTTGGTACGCAGCACCTGCTCCTTCTTGTCCACGATTTTCACTGGTTCTTCCACGTAGGTTAATCCATCTTGTATTTTCAACGGCTCATACTCCACAATTACAACAGGGTTAGCGATGTACTTCCTCAGTATCGACACGTGGAAAACGTCATGTGTTTCGACTAAATCTGTTAATCTCGAATGGTCCAACAAATCTAGGGCTAAGCTTCCCCTTCTTCCCAAATCGCATTACTCCCCTCATAGGTGATACCTTCAGGAACACATAATCCCCCACTTCGAACTCCAAAGGCCTCCTTCGGTTATCAGCATAACTCTTCTGCCGACTCTGAGCTGCACTCATCCATTCCTTGATGACACGCATCTTGTCACGAGTGTCCTGAATCAGCTTCTGCCCTAACGTCTGCCTCTCACCGATGTTGTCCCAATACAAGGGTGACTGACACTTTCATTCATAAAGTGCTTCATACGGCAGCATTCCAATAGTCGCCTGATAACTATTGTTGTAGGCAACTTGATCAAAGGCAAGTACTGAACCCAGCTACCTTTGAATTCCAACACACATGCCCGCAACATGTCCTCTAGGATCTGGTTTGTCCGATTAGATTGACCGTCTGTCTGAGGATGGAAAACGGTACTGAACTTTAGTTTCGTCCACATTTCCTTCTGAAGACTTTGCCAAAACCTTGAAGTAAAACGAGAGTCTCTGTTCAAAATTATCGCTGATGGTACTCCATGTAAACGGACTATATTCTGGACATATAGTCTGGCCAAATTATCCGTCAGATCCTTAACCTTGATGGGAATGAAGTGAGCATTCTTCGTTAGACGATCGACAACAACCCAAATGGAATATTCCCTTGTGGGTGTTTTTGGTAAACCTAAAATAAAGTCCATAGCGATCTCGTCCTACTTTTACTTCAATATAAGCAACGGCTTAAGCGTCTCCACCAGTCTCTGATGCTCTGCCTTCACTTGTTGACAGGTCGAACATTGCTCCACAAACTTTGCAATGTCCTTCTTCATATTGTTCCACTAATATGACCCCTTCACATCGCAATACATCTTGGTGTCTCCCGGATGCACAATGTACGGAGAATGATGAGCCTTACTCATTATCTCCTTCCTTAGTCCTCCGATTTTCGGCACATACACTTACTTGAAATGGGAGAGCAACCCGTCCTCCTTAAGACAAAACTCATTCGCCTTACCTTTCGCAAGCAATTGCTTGATCTTGGCACACTCAGGGTCCTCAAGTTGAGCAGCCTTGATTCTTGCAAGAAATTCTGACTGAACCATCAGGTTAGCCAAGTGTACGGGCGTACCTTCGCCTACTACTTCCAATCCCATCCCAGCGAGTTCCTTAATCAACTAGGGGTTAAGAAATCCCAAGAGCAGCAAGCTCCACCATTGATTTCTTGCTCAACACATCTGCTACTACGTTAGCCTTGCCAGGATGATAATTGATCTCGCAATCATAATCCTTGATCAGCTCTAGCCACCTTCTCTGCTTCATGTTCAACTCCTTCTGAGTGAAGAAATACTTCAAGCTCTTATGGTCCGTGTAGATTTCGCATTGCTCGCCATACAAGTAATGCCTTCAAATCTTAAGAGCAAACACAACCGCTGCCAACTCCAGGTCGTGTGTAGGATAGTTCTACTTGTACGGCTTTAGCTGGCGCGAAGTATAGGCAATAACATTGTCGTTTTGCCTCAGCACGCAACCTAAACCCTTCTTAAAAGCGTCGCTATACACTACAAAATTATCAGATTCCGTAGGTAATGCCAACACTGGAGCAATCACCAATCGCATCTTCAGCTCTTGGAAACATTGCTCACACTCCTCCGTCCTAACAAAACAAGCATTCTTCCTAGTCAAAGTAGCGAGTGGTCCCAACAGCTTCGAAAAACCTTTGATGAAGTGTTGATAATAACCAGCGAGTCCTAAGAAACTCTGAATCTCGAACACGCTAATTGGTCTTGTCCACTCTACCACGGCCTTCACCTTCTCCGGGTCAATTGCTACTCCTTCACCAGAAATCACGTGCCCAAAGAAAGACACGCTATCTAGCCAAAACTCGCACTTCTTGAGTTTAGCATTGAGCTTATCCCTCTGAAGCCTCTCCAATGTCTTCCGTAGATGCTCCTCGTGCTCCTTCGGCGTCCTTTAGTAGATCAAGATGTTGTCAATAAAGACAGCAGTGAACTGATCCAAGTAGTCATGAAAGACTATGTTCATCGTGTCCATAAAGACTACTGGCACATTAGTTAGGCCAAAAGACATAACTAAGAACTCGTAGTGTCCATAATGAGTCCTAAAGGTTGTTTTAGGAATGTCCTCTTCCTTCACCCTCACTTGGTGATAGCCCGAGCACAAATCGACCTTAGAAAACACTCGCGCTCCTTGCAGCTGATCCAACAGGTCGTCAATCCTTAGCAAAGGATATCGATTCTTAATCGTCACCTTATTCAATTCTCGATAGTCAATGCGCATCCTCATTGACCCGTCCTTCTTCTTAACAAACAACAGCGGTGCTCCCCACGGTGATATACTAGGGCGAATAAAACCCTTGTCCAAAAGCTTCTGAAGCTGTTCCTTTAGCTCTTTCAACTCCGACGATGCCATCCAATAAGGTGCCTTAGAGATAGGATTAGTGCCTGGCACAAACTCAATCCCAAACTCCACCTCCCTCTGTGGTGGTAATCCAGAGTAATATGTCAAAAAGACATCTGGATACTTGCATACCACAGGAATATCTTCCAAATTCTTCTTTGCTTGCTTCGTTGGAGCGACAACGGAGGCAAAAAACACCAGATCGCCTCCGATGATAAGCTTCCTAGCTTGCACAGCCGAAATCGTTGGAGGTAAAGACCTTGCTTGTGATCCAACTTACGTCACTTTTCCTTCTCCCCACGGCGTAAGCGTCACTTGCTTCCGAGCATAGTCGATAACTGCCAAATGCTTCGTCAACCAATCTATTCTGATTATAACGTCGTAACTAAACATAGGGAGAACAACTAAGTTTGCGGGAAGTACTCTTCCACAAATGCTAACAGGGCATTCGTAAACTACACACTACAAAAAAATAGCATTTTTTAACGTGTGAAAGGTTATGTCAAAAAAGCCACTGTTTGCCACGTCAGAAAATTTTGGCGTGTGAACAGTACCACGTCAAAAAATTCTGACGTGGCACTGTTCACATGTCAGAAAAGTTTTTTTTTTTTTTTTTTCCCTTCTCTTCTCTTCTTAGCAAAAAATCAAAAAATAAATAAATTCAAATATATTCTTTAAAGTTTTCTTGCTATTTATATATATATGGGGTTTGCTAGGGGTTCTCCCCGTAGTGTTCTCCTGGCGTTCTCATAGTCTTACTAAAACATGATTTAAGAAAAAATAAAATTATAGTACCGTTTTTTTGTCAATAGAATAATTTTTATGAGTTAATATTTAGGTTCTAATGCTTTAAAACTTGTTTTTGGATTCAAAACTAAAACCTTAGGGTGGAAGGTTAACCCTTTAGGAATTGTATCACCAAAAATGGATTTGATCATTATAAATTTAGTGCTAATGCCTCAATTTTGGTGTTAATGCCTCAAATTTGATGCTAATGCCTCAAATTAGGTATTAATGCCTAAAAAAACTAGTGTGGAGGCCACTACAATTTTATTTTTTCTTAAATCATGTTTTACCTAAGTCTGGGAAAACGCTAGGAGAACACTGTGGGGAGAACCCCTAGCATTTTCCTATATATATATATTAATTAGATTATTTTCTTTAAAAAATATATATATACAAATTTTATACATATATAACCCTAGATTATATGTATACCATATATATATTAATGAAGTTAGACGATATATCTATTTACCTTATTTAACCAACTTAATTGTAATGAAATAACATATAATTAAGATGATGCGTTTATAACGTGGTAAAAGGATTCTAGTTAGAAGTATAAGCACTAATTAATAAAATGTAATTGAGAGAGTAGAGAGAACAAAATAACAAAATATCTACAGAGAAGAAAAGAGAAGAAGAAAAAAAAAACAAAAAAAAAACTTTCTGATGTGTCATTGTTCACAATGTCAGAAAAGTTTATTTATTTTTATTTTATTTTTTTCTCTCTCTCTTCTCTTCTCTTCTTAGCAAAAAATCAAAAAATAAATAAATTCAAATTTATTTCTTCTTCGTCCAGGAAATTAAAGGAGAAAAGAACCTGCTAGAACAAAAAAAAAAAAAAAAAAA
>CM017328.1:8424861-8484111 GCA_006937295.1 Carpinus fangiana | reverse complement strand
GGGGGGTGATGAATTTGCAGGGAAATGATGAACCCCATTGAGGTAAACAGCAATCTTTCCTTGGCCTCCTTTTTCTTCTTCTTCTTCTCTTCTTCTCTCCCTCCCCTCTCCCCTCTCCTCTCTCAGCTCTGCACGCCCCGGCCAGCTCCCTCTTCTTTTTTTTCCGTGTTTTTCTTCTTCTCTTCTTCTCTTCCTCCCCTCTCCCCTCTCCTCTCTCAGATCTGCACGCCCAGGCCACTCTTCTTTCATTTTCTTTTTTCTTTTTTCTTCTCTCCGATCCCCTCTCAATCTCCCTCTAATTCTTTTATTTCTTCTTCATCCAGGAAATTAAAGGAGAAAAGAACATGCTAGAACAAAAAAAGAAAAAACAAAAACAACCTCCAGAAAAGAACAAAAAAATATAGAATTGTATTTTTTGATGTGGAACAAAAAGAACCAGGAAAAAAAAAAAAAAAAAAACTTTTCTGACGTGGCATTGTTTGCCATGTCAAAAAAAATTTTGATGTTCAAAATTTTACACGTCAGAAACTTTTTTAACGTGTGAATATTTGCACGTTAGAAAAGTTTCTGACGTGGCACTATTTGAAATGTCAAAAAAAAATTTTACGTTCAAAATTTTTCACATTAGAAAAGTTTCTGACGTGGCAGTGTTTGCCACATCAAAAACTTTTTTGACATGTAATATTTTGAACGTCAAATTTTTTTTTGACATGGCAAACAGTATCACGTCAGAAATGTTTTTGACATGCGAAAATTCGCACGTCAAAAAACTTTTTTGATGTTTTAAACAGTGACACGTCAAAAAAGTCTGACATGGCACTGTTTAAAACGTACGTAAAAATCCTGACTTTTTTGACGGGTGATTTTTTGACGTGTAAAAAACATCAAAAAAGGCACGTCAAAAACGTTTTTGACGTGCCAAATGCCTCAAAACGTCAGAAAAGTTGCATTAAAAAGCATTTGATTTTTGTAGTGACACACTTACAGACCACATTTTTCTTTCCCTACGGGGATAGTTACAATTAGACTAGGTTCCAAAGTTCTCACAACAAGTCTAGACAACCTTACGAATACTATAGATACGAAAAAATGGGTAGCCCTCAAATCAAACAAAACTAAAGCTTCAAATCCAAGTATAGGGGCAGTACCTGTCACTACTTCCGATCCTCCTTCCGACTTTCCTGGAACAAGTGCGTAAAGTCGGGCTGGTGCCAAAGGTTTATGAGCAACCCCTTTGCCCATGCAATCCTTGCTGAAGTAACCAAACTGGCCACATCGACAACAAGTCTCGGTTGACATCCTGCAGGGTCCCCAGTGTACACGGTTACATTTCTTGCACAGCTTCGAAGTCTAATTCTTCTGCGACGAAACTGGAGGGTTACCAGAAGTACGCCCTTGTGACCTCTGGGGTGGAAAACTCCCCACCGCCATTCTCTTAGCTAGCCTGGCTCCTCCTACCGAAGTACCAGTTCCTTGAGTCCTCTTCTTCTGATCCGCATACTCAGCCGCATTCTCCTTCAGACTTTCCTCATAAATTGATGCCCTATCGACCAACTGGGAGAAATCCCAAATGTAGAAACAACTCATCATGATTCGAATACGAGAGTTCAGTCCTCGTTTGAACTTCTTTGCTTTCTTTTCCTCATTTGGNCCACATCGACAGCAAGTCTCGGTTGACATCCTGCAGGGTCCCCAGTGTACACGGTTACACTTCTTGCACAGCTTCGAAGTCTGATTCTTCTGCGACGAAACTGGAGGGTTACTAGAAGTACGCCCTTGTGACCTCTGGGGTGGAAAACTCCCCACCGCCATTCTCTTAGCTAGCCTGGCTCCTCCTACCGAAGTACCAGTTCCTTGAGTCCTCTTCTTCTGATCCGCATACTCAGCCGCATTCTCCTTCAGACTTTCCTCATAAATTGATGCCCTATCGACCAACTGGGAGAAATCCCAAATGTAGAAACAACTCATCATGATTCGAATACGAGAGTTCAGTCCTCGTTTGAACTTCTTTGCTTTCTTTTCCTCATTTGGGATGAGGTATAACCTAAAGCGTGACAACTGTAGAAACTTCGCGACGTACTCAATCACCGACATCACTCCTTGGACCAAATTCAAAAACTTTCGTGCCTTCGCCTCCTGCATGAATCGAGAAAAGAAGTGCCGATTGAACTCGTGCTTGAAGACTTCCCAAGAAATGGCAGACTCTGAACCCAAGTCAGCAACAAGCACCACTTTCTTGTCCTGCCACCAGCACTTAGCTTCTCCAGTTAGCTTATAAGCAGCATAAGCCACCTTCTGCTCATTCGTACATCCAAGGGTAGCTAACAACTCCTCCACGTCGTTCAACCAATTCTTAGCGCGGATGTGGTCTCCTCTCCCGTCAAAACTCTCCGAGTGATGACTACAAAAATCCTTCAGAGAACATCCAGTACCTTCAGCTGGCTGTCTCGCAACCTTATCGCGATCTAAGGCCGAAACCAACTGGCCAATCGTGTCCATCACTTGGCTCCTTAGGAGTGTCGCCTCATCAATGGGAATGTCCACAGGTTCGGGGTGAACACTTCCTTTTCCGATCTCCAGGGTGTTAGGTTCGGTTGTAGGGTTCCTTCGAGGCGACATTCTCTGCAGCGAAGAGCAAAGTTAGAATTGACTCTACTAGAACCAAGCGACCAAGTCTAGAGACTAAGTCCTAATAGCTCATCTAGCCTAATCTCTGTTGTGATCATGACCTAAGTTCTCTTTTCCCTCTATCCTATAGTCCTCTCAAAGCAAAAGCTCTGATACCAACTGTGACGCCCTGCCCGATGGGCAAATCAATTAACTAATTGATCTCACGGCGCATCATCCCAGCCATGTCCCTCTAGGACACATCCTCCGGGAAATCACTTTCCTCGTCGTAACGAAAAAACTGCAGCGGAAGACTTTACCAAGACTATGAGATTAAGAGACAATAATTGAAACATTACACAGTAATACCAGAGATAAAATGCTACGTCATCATAATGTCATAAATAGTCACCAAATATACTGGTCATCAGACCATCAGCAAGAAAATAGATACAACCTAAAATAAACAAACGCCAACATTGTTCACAGAAGATCCACAAATCAAAGCCTAGAACTAAGCTTAAGCAGAGTTAGTAAAATCAAAATTTCTATCATGCCTGCACGGGCAGATCCTCCGGCCTCCCATATCGAGCGCAACCAAATAGGGTCTATGTACTCAAAGATCACACGGATCAAGTCCTGAGCTAGCACCCAAATCTGCTCCGACGACATCCTCTTCTAAAGCGGCTAAACCATATAATAATCGTAATGGGAGATGAAATATAAAGAAAAGGGTAAGTCTAAGACTTAATGATTTTTAACACATATAATACCTATGCTAGTTTTAGTAATGAACTTAGATGTTTAATAAGTAAAAACAGTTCCATCATGACAGCTTATTTATGCGTGATATATATAGTAATGATATATGCATATGATGTAAACAACAGTCATAGTTCAATAGTATGATCTACCTGAGATATTACCCATTCTCAGCAAGGTTGATGCTCTCTCGAGGGACCTATAATACAACACTAGTACCTCAGCCATTGCATAACATACCATACGTAACATTAGTAGCACGATCGAGTCCAACCTCGAGTGGCCCACACTAACTAATGACGTCCGTCCTATAGTGACCGAATAATTGGAAATGGTTGCACTAAGGTCACGAAACCAATGGATCCAAAGCCCCGTATAACACACACATTTGACCATAAAGCTAGCATGTATAGTAAGCTCATGGCCAATACTACCGCACGTACCGGTGTACCATGTCATACGATACAATTATCTTGTTTGTATTTTACATGCATATCATTTTACAAGTCTCACTTGGTTAACATGTTCAGCACAACATTTTTTTTCAAAATGACAGAGTTCAGATGCAATAAGTATAAACTGTGAGAGTTGTAAAATGCATGTTTTCTTGATACACAAAATAGATGTGCAGTGCATGGAAAATAACAATGAGCATTATGTGAGTTAAAACTCACCTGGATCGAAAAGCGTCTCTGAATACTCCGAAAGATTCAGGTTCTCCAAATCTATAAAAAACCTTCTATTAGTCATAATCTCACTAAAACAACTCTAAAGTAAGGAAAACAAGAGATATGGGACGTTTGGTGAAAATAGGGTTTCCCTATCACACACTGACCGTACGTCTGGGCTCAGGGCCATACGTCCACCGTGTCACGACGGGCCGTATGTTCGGCACAATACTGTACATCCGCTATGTGGGTTCTCAGGGAAAACCTCATTTTTTCTCAACTGTCCATTTATTCTCCGACTCTTAGGGCTACTAGAAACACCCTAAAGCCTTCTAGTTTAGTTAATAATCTCAATGCAACGTAACAACGCTAAGCTAATGAAAATGCTAACCCAAATGAGTTTCAAAGCGTAACTAAGCTAGCAACTACAACTAAACATAAAACGAGCAACATAACGACATATTTAAAAAACTAAGAATCGAACGTTACTTCCTTGAAATAAAACCGCAAGAGTTCTGTCTCATAAACGTTTCCAAACACACAAACACCTCACGGACGCTCACAAAACACTCACAACACTTTGGGAACTCACACCGGCAGCTTGGGGGCGTTTGAAAACAAGTGAAGAAACTAGAGAGGTATGGAGTATTTATAGGAAAAGGCTGCCAACAACTCCCTTGGCAAAGTAACGGACATCTGGCCAAAGGGGCATAAGTCCAGTGGTCTTCGCCTATCGGTCTAAAGGCTGCCTCGTACATCCAAGTATTAACTAGAGGGTATTCAAAAAGTAGCGTACGTCCGGTGGTACCATGTATGTCCGCCTGTACGGTTTACAAAGTGTACGTCTGGTGGTCCCCACTGTACGTCTGCACTATAGACAGCAGCGTACGTCCACCAAACTTTGCGTACGCCTACTCAAAAGTTCAAATTACCCCTCTAGTGTCCTTAGTGACCCAAAGCCCAAATTAACTCCCACAACTAAGCTACTTACACCTAGTTAATAATTTAGGTCATTACATTGATGTTAGCAATTTTAGCCAATAATTACTAATCGTAACTACATTTCACCCCTACATGGTATTGTTCAACCAGCCTTAGAGCATCTCCAGCAGTAATAGGTATTCTACCTAGTCAAAAAGTACAATTTTTTATTTTAGCTACTCATTTTTTAATGTCAACTCCGATAGATTCTCTATTCCATTAGCTACTTACTTTAAAATATTATTTCTTATTCTTTTTTTATTATATTATTGCCAACACTTAATTAAAAGAAAAAACAATCACATATATAGAAATCATTCGTAAAAACAAAAATAAACACATATGTGGAACAATCATCTCACGTGTAGGTATTAATTCTTAAAATTAATAACAAAATGGAGAGAGAGAGCAGGAGAAGAACGACTGTGGTTCGTCGAAAACCAATGGTGAATGGTAGTTAGTCAGCAGCGGGCGTGCGGTGGGTGGAGGTACTCTGCTGAAACTTGTTCAGGATGGGGAAGAGAAGAAATAAATGCAGAGGAATAAGAAAAGGATTTAAGGGAAAATGAGGAGATCGAATACCCAAAACAAAGAAAAAGCAATATTGAAAATAATATTCAATAATATTATATTCAATTTAGTGTGCTACAGTGAATAGCTACAAATTGCTATTTACTGTAGCAATTAAGGTATAATAGCTAATATGAAGCTATCTTGTTGGAGCGAAAAAAAGGGCAAAAATAGTTAAATGTAACTAATATCTCATTTTTAGCTATACTGCTTAAAATGCTCTTAGATAGACCAGTATGGGGTGCCTAAAAACCACTCTAGGCTAGACTTGCAAGTTGGGTGTAGCTCCACCCCCACCCCACTTTTCAATTTTTTTTTTTTTTTAAATAATTATTTTAGTTTTTCAATTTTTAAAATGAGGTATAGTAACACGTGTTGGTTTTTGATGGTATTAACGTGAATTTTCATCAATTTATAGATGAAAGTTAAACATAAACTATCATCTCTATTTTTAACCATAAAAGATATACTATTTACGATACAATTGAAACCTAACTAAGAAAAAATAAAATCGTTAAACTACCCTAAAAAGAATTCATAGAGTTGAGTTTTGAGGAAATTTATATCCTTTGATTTTTATCTAATATTTGTTTCTTGTGGTTCCCAAAGAAAAAACACTAGACCCAAGTGTTGGGTGGGAGAATAGAAAAGGTTTGAAGTTTGAAAATGTGCAAGAGTTAAAACACTGCAATCTGCAAAGAGACAGGGTGGTGGGTGGATTTCCCGAGCTTTAAATTACAAATATTTTATTTTCCCGTTTCCTTAAAACTACCCTTCTGTCCGCTTCCTCTTGCTTCTTCTTAGCTTCACTATCACACGCTCACCCCTCACCCCACTCAGTACTCACCAGTCACCACCACCACCACCTTTAATTCAAACTTCAAACTTCAAACTTCAGACTCCTCTCTCTCTCTCCAGAGGCTCTATTCTTTGTAGCTTCATTAATAGCTCTGCTGATACAGCTATTCCATGTCTTTCCAAAAAACACAGCATTTCTCATTCTCTCTTTAGTCGCTGATTTACCTTCCAGTGTGTGATATTTGCAAAGTGGGTTGCTTTCTCATGGAGTTCTCCCAAATGCTAGCTACTCAGATCCTATAAAGAGAAGCAGCTAAGTGATAGCGGTTGTCTTTGTGTAAAGATATCAAGGTGAGTTTCGCTTTCTTTCTTGTTTTGATCTTCTTTACCATGTCTTTTCCTCTTTTGGGTGCAACTTGTTCTTCCATTTCCGTAGTTTCTTTTGGGCTTAGCTCAAAAATATGTTTTCCAGTTTTGTGCTTCTTCTGCTCATCTTTGGTCTGTTTAGATGTCCAGAAAGTGGTTGATAATATGTATAGTTTCATATCTGTGATGCTTCAGATCTTCTCGCAGGCTTTAATTTTTACCTTTATTTGTCACGTTAATAGCCATCGATTGTCTATGCTCCATTTTCAATGCCTGGGAGACATGCGCATCAGATTTTCAGCCGGGAAAAGCTGATGAGAAAATGCCTAAATGACATAATTGCCGTGCCCTTCTCAGATTTTGAACTCCTATGAACAGTCTCTGGAAGAGATTATTATTATTATTATTATTATTATTTTCTTTAAATTTGAATGACCCGTAGCGGATGCTTTTACACTGTCCCAGAAGCGCACTCCACCAGAGAAAATGGGAAATACGAGGAGGCCCTGTAGTTTTGCAATAAAACCAAAGCATTCAAATTATTCGATTTTAACCTCTTCTTGTTATTATATTATGGTTATTAGTTATTGCTACTATTATTTCTTTTGCTTTAAAAAAAAAACCTTGGAGTAATGTTATAAGTCAGACATGTTATATTTAGGATGTTAGTTTGATCTAATGTTATAAAATGGAGACAAAATCTTCCTTCCTTCAAACATTACTCGATTTGTTTGGTTAATGCTGCTTTAAGAGTCCTTGATGACACTGTTTTTGTATACTATACGCCCTTTGGGGTGTTTAGAAGAAAGTTGATGAAGATAATTGAATACAAAAAAGATCAATAATCCACCACAAGTATTTGTTAACTGCATGGCCTTTTAGAATCTAGACAGCTTTTGAATCGGTGGCATTATTGAGAGAGAGAGAGAAGGGGGATCCCACTTCTGTTTATAAATAAAACCACCAAGTCCCACCACCACTTGTTAAGGCTGACTTCGAACCCTTGTCTTTATGTTGGGGCACTGTGTTTCTTCTTTACTTTTTAATAAAATTCTATTTGACAAGTTGTTTTCCTTTTCTAACTTTGTCTGATTGACCTTTCACATAAGAATTGAGTGTTAATTCTTTTAGATGATTGAGTTTCAGCTTAAAGGGAAGAACCCTAAATGGGTGGTTGCTTCTCTTGTATATGGTTTTTGTGTGTGTGTGTGTGTGTGTAAATGAGGTTTTTTTCCTTTTAATAAATTATTATTCATAAAAAAAAACAGTGGTTTCTTCTGTATAAATATTATTTTTTATAACTTTTTTATTGCATTTCGAATCTTCCTCATTTTTAAGGCCTTTAAAATTGTCTGTACATCTGGAGACATGTATTGGCTAGGAGGCCACATGACCATTGGGGTCCAGTTCTAAATATATTTCGTGTGAGATGGCCTATTATTATTATTATTATTTAGGTCAGAAGTAGGTCTCTTTGCCCATAAACCCAAAAAGAAAGAAAGAAGAGAAAGTAGGTTTATTTTGCCCAAATGGTATCAACATCCAAGATTTGTTTGGTTAGTGTTTAGGTAATTTTTTCCCCCCTTTTGAGAGTGGAAAAAATAGAATACTTAGTAAACTTGGATACGTTTTATGACTTTTCTTCGTTAATAGCACATATTTGAACATGTACCTAAAAGGGTCAAGGTAAGTTTTCTGCCTTCTGTTGGGATGTAAATGGCATTTCCATGAGCTCACATTGACTTTTACTAAATTAGTGCCTTCACCTTCTGTCAGATTTTCACCATATTCTACTGAATTTCACTAATTTAAATGCCTTCAATTTTTACACCATCTGATATTCCTTTTGATCATTGCTTGTATTCTGCAGATCACAAGCTTCAAGCTCCTTTTGATCTCTCTTCTTCTATCAACAGTCTTTAAGCAAATCAAAATGCCAAGATCAAGGTTAGAGAAAAAAAAATGCAATTTATAAATGGGTTTGTATTTGATGTTGCATGCTTCAAAGCCAGTTGTCTGAATAGTGAGATCCTAGTGTCTTCCAATGTGCTCCATATCCAACATCTGTGCTCTATGTATGCATATAACCTCTAGCTGCAAGCTTATTCTAACTTGAACAAAATTCTTTATTTATGACTAAAAGAATAAAACTTCTTTTCTCCTCTCAAAATATTTGTCTGAGGCAAGATACGGCATACAAAGCATGAGTCCTTACTTATCAAAAAAAAAAAAGAAAGCATGAGTATCCTGTTTGTTGTTTGTTAGTGGGCATAACAGCAGGTCTGGAAGAATGTCCCGTTCGATCAAATCATGTTCGGGAAAAAAAAAATGCAGGTCTCTTGTTTGTACAAACTCTTCTACCACTGTCTATATGGAAAAATGTATTATGTGATTTGAGTTGCATAGTCATTGGCTTAATATCTTCAAGTATATGAACAAGTGCATAGCATCATTTAATTTATGGTCATAAACCAAATTGATGATATCAATTAGGTATATTTCTAAGGAGCTTCAGTTGATCATATTGTAGAAAATGTTGCATGTCACTAATATGACTCTTAATCATATGCACACTAAAATGAGTCTTAATTATATTAGTGACTATTAACCTCAGTGCAAACCATTAGATTTAGATTTATAATGGTGTACTCAGTGTATAGTAGATAATCTTCCCACATCAAGCTATTACAGGAATTGCCTAATGGATAGTTTCTTCTTATATATCGAGGATTTATGATTTTCTCTTTAACTGTGTAAATGGATTTTTCTTAGATGTTAATTATTTCCTTAATCTTTATGATAAACAGGGGAACTGAAATGCCTCAGAGGCAATCTCCTCGAGGCCCACATCCACTCAGGACATCAAGTTCTGATTCTGATCCGTTGCATCATCGACCAACTACCGAACGGAGTCCCAAGCTAGCAGATCGTCGTTCCCCAAGAAGTGCCCAAGCTGATTCACTAAGCCAGAAGAAACTTGGTACCCGCATTGCAGATTTGGAGTCTCAACTTGGGCAAGCACAGCAAGAACTAGAGATTCTAAAAGACCAATTGGTTTCAGCTGAGGCTGCAAAAAAAGAAGCTCAGGAAGAATTGGAGAAGAAAAGCAAGAAGCCAGTTCCTGAACCAGTGGAACTACAAGGAAAGGATCCTCCTACAGGAATTCAAGAATCTAAGAAAAGCAAGAAGCCAGTTGTTCCTGAACCAGTGGAAATCCAAGGAAAGGAACCTCCTACAGAAATTCAAGAATCCAAGGAAAGCAAGAAGCCAGTTGTTCCTGAACCGGTGGAAATCCAAGGAAGGGATCCTCCTACAGAAATTCAAGAATCTAACTGTAACAAAAATGATACCAGTGCTCCAGATGACAAACAGCACGAAACTGATGTTTTTGAAGTTCCGGTAGAAAAAGCGACTGTTGTTGAGCCCAAGAATGAACACACCCATCTGACCGATCAGCTTGAAAAGGAAACCAAACCCATTGACGTTTCAACAGAGCCACCGGCAAATCCAGAGCTGGAGAAGCCATCCTTCCATGACTCGGTTCTGACAAACGACGAGATACACATACTAAAAGCCAAGTTAGAAGAGAAGGAACAGGAACTAGACGTGTTCATTCAAGAAAATGAAAACCTGAGAAACCAGCTGATTGAAGCAGCTTTAAAAATATCATCTGCTCAAAGCAAAGAAGAAGAAACGGCCTTGAGGTTGAGCCAACTGGGAGAAGAGCTGAAAACAAGTGATGCAAATGCAGCTCAGCTGAGCGAGAAGATGAAAGCTGTGGAAGAAGCAAAGGAGGCATTGGAAGCAGAGATGAAGAAGCTGAGAGTACAGACAGAGCAGTGGAGAAAAGCAGCGGATGCTGCAGCAGCAGTACTTGCTGGGGATATGGAGATGAACGGGAGGATCTATGAAAGATGTGTCTCCATGGATAAGCAGTTTGGTGGTGTATTTGAGCCACCAGCCGGTGGTGGATACACTACTTTCGGCGGATCACCCAGGATGGCTTATGATTTGGAAGATGGTCCTGGAAGTGGAAAGCGAAAGGGTTCTGGGATTAGAAAGTTGGGACACTTGTGGGGAAAGAAGGGCCAGAAATGACTCTCTAAGGTGAGTCTAATAAAACCTGCTTCACTCTTTCTAAGTAGACCTATAATGGGGGAGCGAAATAGTTGCTTACTATTTCGCAGATGATTTGCTTAATGTTTTATTGGTTCCGTCATTTTCTCCATCTTCTTAGTAGTTGGTCCTTTGTATATTCAAATCTGCATTGGATGGATTTGTATGGATGCCAGATATGGTTCATTTTGTTGCAGCACGGTTCCCATTATGCAGTAATGTAATCGACACTCTTATGGACTTACTATCATTTTGGATGTCCTATGCATGAAAAACAATTCTCTTTTCTACTCTAATTTCTATAGTGATGTGATAATGATTTCAAGTGTCCTAACTTTAACCATGTTTATTTCACGCCTTCCTCCCTTTTAAGTCAGTTTTTAATGGAGTTTTACCAAAGTATTAGAGTCAAGCTATCTTGTAGAGTGTGGGATCGAATACAACTCGTCAAGTATGATAATCAAACGGGTTGGGACTTTGTAGTCCAGTCACAAAGGGGAGGCATAATGATAAGTTTTAAATAGTAAGCTAAGGGAAACTATTAAAAGAGAAAGAGTTACAATCAAGTCAGTTTTTATAGGGTGGATTGTTATGGACATTCATTGCAAAATGTGATAGTATGTTACGATGTCGAGTATTTTATATGGCGTAAGTGTAACATTGATCATGTGTATATAAACTTTTGAGCGCTGGGTGAATTTTACCTAATGTTTATCCCTTTATACTTACCAGCTAGCTTCTTGTCATTTTAGTGTCCGGTTTTGTTCAATTTCCATGTACTTGCAAACTAAAGTTCTGCATGACAGAAGATAAAAAGAGCCACAAACTCAAATGTTTTATACACCTACCCAAGTAATTTTAAAATTCATTCTTGTATTACTTTTGTGTTCTTCAAAAAATGAAGTAATTTTTAAAATCATCATTTGATTAAAATTCAATAGTGATCAATTATAAAGTCGATAGTGATTTTAAGAGCCACATCATCCTTGGAGAAGCACAAAAGTGATACAAAAAGAAAGACTTGTAGCATTACTCAGCTCTACCCTGCAAACCAAATTAAGATTAGCAAAACGAAATTAATATTGTTTATTCAAGAGATAAAAGCAGCAGTTGACACCTTAAATGGCTTATCCCAACTCGCATGGAGTAAGAAAATTAAGCACGTAACGGTAAGAATCATGAGGAAACGTACAATAACTTGTTTCAAAGCATTCATATTCCATTAGCCTTATCCAATTTATTCTCTATTTTAGGTACCAAATTTTTTCAAAGTAATTACCCCAGTCTCATCATTTTAGCCATTAACTTTCACTATTTTGCTTAAATATTTTTTTTAAAGTTTTTTTTTTTTTATTCTCTCCAATCATACTACACTCCATACATATATATTAATAGTTTAGTTTTTTTTTTTTTCTCTCTCTCCAACAATCATATTACACTCATATAAATCCAGTGGGCCTATCTAATTTGACTAACTGTTAGATTCTTGTTAGATACACCAGAAATATGAATAAGGTGGCTGTAAATCTTTATAGTGTTGATCCTCTTTAGAATCTTTTAACATGCAAATCAATTCCGACCAGGGTCCGAATTCTCCAGTTTCGCCGATTGTCAATGTTAGCTAACAGGAAAAATACAAGACCCAAAAAGGAGGGGTATATGAATCACTTTAAAAGCATAAGCCAACATGCTTTTCATTCCCTAAAAGAATCCGTTTTCCATTCACATCTGCATATAGACAGATAAAGAGTAGAGGGGAAGAGAATCATCACTACCTTGAACCCCGAACAAGTTTCATGCAAGCTCCTTGGGCACGGGCACTCACCCTCGCTCGAGACTCGGCTAGCTCAACAGCCATGGCCAGTGCTATCTGTAACAGAAACACTATCACTAGTAGCTACACCTAAAACTACTGCCAGGAAACGCCAGGTCCATTAGCCAAAGCTCGAGCTTCGGCTAAAGAAACCGCCATAGCCAGCATCATCTGTTCCTCGAAACTCTCGGGAATAATGGGCTCTGGGACATTTTGAAGGCTGTCGTCGATTTCATCAGGCAGTGGCAATGCAGCAGCGTCTTCTGTGCCATCAGAGCTTGCATAGCTGGTACCGGCTTCAGCCACATCTGATCCACGGTCCCCATAACATTCTCTATCATCCTTTGCCATTGTCATCCTACCATCAGTTGATGACTCAGTGGCTCTATCTGCAGGTGGGTAATTTTCGATATCTCCATCCACCCTGTTGTAAAACCTGCCAGCTTGTGGATCTGAAATATTTCTGTCGGGGATTTGCTGACGCTCTGCAAGGGCCGCTATGGCACAAGCAAGACCACCAGATGGGGAAGAGGATGATCCAGCTGGTGGACCCATGGCAGGTGAGGCATTGTGATCAAGGGCATATTGCTCAGAAAGAACATCACTATAAACCGGATTTCTTTGTCTGCTGTTCTCCTGTAAAAATCATTTCAGCAAAATTCAAAAGAATTATGGACCAGCTTGAGTAAATGAGAAACACTACAAAAGTCAAATTACCAACTTAAACTAAAAAGAAATATCAGTTCAAAAGAAACTACAATGGCTTCCTTGGTCATGATAAGAATATATATTTTTTATAAGTAATTGAAATATGATTCAAAAGCGCAAAAGACACATCCCCAAGTACACAGAGTATACAAGAGAGATACACCTAGCTAGAAAGAGAAAACAAGTCAAGAAAATTTTGAAAACTAAGCAAATTAAGATCTAAAGCAGCTGTCCAGAGGTAAAGAATTTTAAAAAAGGAAGACGTTAGTTCCACCACCATCCTTTCACGGTCTTCAAAACTTGTCATTTCTTTCCTACTAAAGACACCACAAAAGGTAGGACAGAACCATCTTCCGCACTGCTGCACTCAGAAGACTACCACCCAACCCTTTCTAACAAGCAAAAAGGTTTACTACTCTTCTTGGCTCCCAAGCTAACCCAACCCTCAAGATAGAAATATTAAGTTTTCATTCAGCACTAAATATGTAACCGTCACATGGCTACCCTTTACAGAGATAAAATTGCTACCACTTCACTTAGGAAAACAACTGAGTATAATAATATGCTCACTCAACGAATGGAAAAGCCAAACTCACTGATAAGAAGATTAGACTGAAGCAAGAAAGCATAAACATGAAACTATTACTAATTGTCAAAAAGAATAAAGGGGCCAATTAGACAATAGATAGAAGGGCACCTCATAGAAACACAAAGCATGTTTGTGTCTCACATGCAGAAACTTGGGGGGAGGATATTCCTGACTAACAAGAAAAAAGGTCAAAACCCCAAGTTTGCAAGGACTAATAAGTCAAGAAAATTAAAAAACAATATCCAGCTTTTACAATCACCTGTTCACCAATTATTAAATAAGTGATTTAATGCACAAACTGAATGCTGGCTGCCACAACAGAGTAAGATGGTGTCACAATTTCAATAATTACTTGATACGTGATTTATATTTAAGTTCATGTGTTGTCTGCCAGAAAAAGTTACCTATCAAATTTAAAAGTCTCAATTACAGACCAAGACAACTAACAAAAGCATCACCCTTAGAACCTATAAGTACTTGAAAACAATCTTTTTTTTTTTTTTTGATAAGTAGTAAGAATTTATTAAAAAAAAAAAAGAAAAAGAAAAAAGCTTTAAGTGCCCCTCAGTACACAAAAAGTATACACGGGAAAACCAAAGCTAGCCCACAAGAGACCCTAAAGAGAGAATCTTTTCTGATTAGTACCCCCAAAAGGGGATCCTCAAACCCAAAGAAACCCTATAACCCTAGACCCGACTTGAACACATTCATCGAACCACCAAAACATTTTTTTTGTTATAAGTAATTGAAATATCATTAAAAAGCGTAAGGCGCCCCTAAGTACACATCCAAACCACCAAAAAATGGAAAGGTGTTACACTGGAATAGTAACAAGTAAAACGTGGCAAATGGCGATCTAGTTTCACCAAAACAGGAAAGAGAAAAAAATAGGACATAAAATTTGATGAAAATGGGTATGAACATTAGACTATGATTTGCCTGCTTTATTTTTTGAAGAGTTCAAAGTGCTAGACCTTGGATCAATGTATTTGTTTAGATATGTACTGTATGTTATACATTTGCTATTATTTTGTAGTTGTAAAAACCACCCTCCAACACAGAAAGAGCACCTCAAGGTATTTTAGGAATCCCATGTATAATCACCAGTACCCAACTGCATCAATCTACCACAACGAATGCTTTTTTTTTCCAAAAAAAAAAAAAAGGGAAGAAGAAGAAAGAAAGAAAGATACCACAGAATTCCAACAACTAGATTCCTAAACTTAGTTATACCTTGAAAGAAGACCATAAAATTATCTATCAATATGTATAACTTCGAACACACATAGGCATCCTTATATACAACAAGAATGGGGGAAAACTCGGTTTATATTGATGGCTGAGATCATTCAAGAATTGAATCTAGCATAAGTAACAAGATCAAAAAATTTATGCCACATGATTTAAAAATCATATTCAGCTTGTGGAGAGACACGTCCCCACTAAAATCTAGCATCCTTTGCAGAGGGATAAACTTCGAATAAAAGCCAACAGCTTTGGGTACCAAACATCTCACGAATGGCTTTCATTTATTTATTTTTCTTTAATGGCAGGCCACAATTGTCTTAATCATAATAATCCAACAAACTTTTTGCGGAGACCACATCACTCGGAAGCCTATTCCAGTTGACCATAAACTTGGCAATTTACCAAGGAAAAAATAACAGCTGATCCAAAATGTAATGCCAAATTGTCTACCCCCCATTCTGGTTGAGCATAGACCATTCTGCACCAGGGCACTTCACAAAGTTAAGAGGCAATAACTCTTTAATGAAACACATAAGACACAAGTACAATTGCAACGCATTGATACAAACGTAACAGCAAAACCTCAAAAGTCAAAGTCGCAGATCATAACTCTTAGAGCCAATCCATAATTGCAGCAATTACCAGGTTCTTGTAGAAGTAATTAATTGTTCTTATTTATCTTAAAATAAGAAGACTCAAGTAGTTCAAAACCAAACAGCATTTTCAATTTGTACAGCACTCTCCATACAAACAGTTATTAAAGAATAGGTTTCCATATCTCTCAGAGCACAGATTGAAACAGATTCCAATTCTTTCCTTGATTTTCTTGGCTTTCTGATTGTACTAATGTAATCCTTTTAAGAGACTCTTTTTCATATCCTGTGCACTTAGTTGTCTCTTTTTACATTAACATATTATTTACTTAATTAAAATAAAAAAAAATAAAGCCAAAATTCTTTCTAATATAAATCATGAGTTAATTAATCTACCTGAATGGAAAGCCAAATTGCTTCCATGACCATTATGTCCTCAAGATCCACATCAAAATCATCGTCCCTACAATTCCATTATTTGAAATATAAATTAAAAGATGCCATGAAAATTATTCATCCAAAAATAAGAATTTACAACATCAAATAAACCAGTAAAACTGTATGCAAATTTGGAAGTCTCAAATAAACAAGCTAAACAACAAATTATGATGTGGCATATCCATAAAACCATGCCTAAAAAATCAAATTACTCCTTCAACGTCCTCTTTTTACAACTAAAATATGCATTGTAGTGCTTTGTATTTCAAGTCCCTATTTATTTGAAACTTCTAGTTTAAAGTAACTTCAGAGCCAGTTTGTATTTTCATTACTTAGAGGCAAGTCCTACTGTTCGGAAAACCCCAAATATCAAACATAAAATGAGATCAAATTTATAAAGGACACATTTGTTGTTGTATTCAAGTAGGTAATCATGATGTTACAGCCATTGCCCCTTTTGCCCAAAAACATATATCCTATTAGGTTGCATTCCATTATGCTTGATATAACACAGTAAAAAGGCAAAAAGGAAAAAACGGAGATGAAACTTATGCATCACTGTTCTTTAAAGTCTACCACCAGATTACAGATCACACAATCTGATAAACAAGCAAATCACTGCAGAGGTAGTCTTATTAAGCTTGTTACGCAATCTGAAGTCATCCATTTAAGAAAAAGCACAAGTTTTCACTTCAGCTATTCAAATTCAAGCATAAGGCTCCTCATTGAGATGAATTTCTAAGGGATCAGTCTAATGGGAACATCAGCTTGTACTTTTCAAGTCATGCAAGTGTTATACCAGTTACAACTAAGAATAAAATGTATGGGCAGCGACAATTGACACCTAAACTAATATTTTTCAAATTTTCCTTGGAAAAGATGTGAACTAGTATGCTGTCAAACATGCTATTACTTTTCTCCCAGAAAGCAAAGACTTTCTAATGGCATCGTGTTATGCCACAGTTTTTATCACTTCCCGGCTCTCATTTATTTCCACTAATAGGAAACCTTTCCAGCACTTACACCATCTCTTTCAACCTCCAATTGAAATCCATAGGCATGCGGACCGCCCCCACTAGTTTTTTTATTTTTTATTTTTTATAAGTAATGTTGTATATATCAAAAAGCGCAGAGAGACACAACCCTATTACACAGGAAGTATACAAAATAACGCCTAAGACTAGGGAGAAAATAGAGTAAGGAAATCTGAATAGCTAATAACTAAAGGAGCCAAATAAGCAGATGTCCAAATAAAGAGGGAAAAAAAGAAATAGGACTTGAGCTCCTCCAAAGTCCTCTCAAGATTATCGAAATTCCTATTGCTTCTTTCTCTCCATATGCACCACATAAGACAAAAAGGCACCATCTTCCAGGCGACCACAGTCCTTGAATTGCCCCCAGACCACCAGCAAGCCATCAATCAAGTCCACCACATTGTTAGGCACAACCCAGGAAAGCCCAAATCAACTCAAAATTGTGTTCCATAAGGCGTGAGCTACCTCACAATGGAGGAGGAGATGACCAACAGATTCCCCATTCAATTTGCAAAGACAACACCGATTAACCATGATGACTTGTCTTCTCCTAAGATTATCCAAAGTAAGAATCTTCCCAAAGACGCCGACCAAACAAAGAAGGCAACTCTGGGGGGGGCCTTAGTCCGCCAAATGCTCTTACAAGGGAAAGAGGGATTGTCTTTGTATGCGATGATCTTGTAAAAAGATTTAATATCGAAAGTCCCTTTACGAGACAAGGTCCACCAAACGTTGTCCTCCCCTTCTCTTCTTGATCTAATGGAATAGAGCAAAGAATAGAAGGAGGCCAACGTATCCAGTTGATCTTTATTCTCATACGGTGGACAAATAAAGATCTAATTAAGCACACCCACATAAATCACAACTTAAGAATGCTAAGTAAGAGTGTCTTATATTTAAAATAACTGGCATGAGATGAAACTTTAGATGGAATATCTGGAAATACAAGCTTGATTCCTACATAATCTTTCCAGCCATATGAACGGTTGTAAAGAAAAAAAACAAAAAAAACAAAAAACTGTCAAACACAGCAATCTTTCGTTTGTATCCAGATGCAAGTACATTAGATCTTAAAAAATTTATCATTCTCTAACAAGGACACTAGATACAACCGTGTCTAAACTATGAAACATTATTAAATCATAATAACAACAGTAAACTACTTTGAATCATGGGGAAGGAAAAAGTGTTATTTCAGACATTTTTAAGCAGTAGGCAGTGTCAAATTCCCCCCTTCATTTTTTTTTCATTGAAATATTCATTTTATTATTTATTTATTAATTAGAAGAACAATACAAGGAAAGCAAATACCATACAAACACAGAATGTGACATTGTTCCAACCAAGAACACTGCATACCGGTTTGTCCTAGGAAGTGGTGGTGGGGGCGGGGGTGGAGGTGCTCTAATCATTGGGGAAGGAGATGAATCCAAAGAAGCAACAATTTCCTCACTTTCAACAGGAGACCTAGAAGATGGAACTGCAAAGAATGGAAAAGAAAATAATACATACTAATTATCTAATCACAATATATTGAATCTTAAGATACATACAGAGCAAAGAGTCAAAAAGATACCTGCTACTGAGCAATATTCAACCTCCACAGGTGCCATATTTGCACTTGAACAGCTGACTTCTTGCCTTTTCAGCATTCTATCTTCTTCATCCTGAAGTTCCTGCTGCTGGATCCTAATTTTTGCTTCTATAACGCGTTGCTCTTCCTGCATAGTTTCAAATCATACAAGTGACATTCAAAACCAATTCTGTAAGCAACAATACCAGAGGAATCAAACAAAAATAAAATGAAGTTAAGTGATGCAAATCAAGTCTTACAATCTGCTCCAAGCCCTTTTCTTCCTTCGTTTTCACACCTCGATACTCCACAGCATAATTTGCAGTTTTGCAGAAAGGACACCTCACAACTGTTAAGTAATACAATAGAATAGGAACTGAAACAGAAAGAGGCATTTATTGATTATGAAGGATACTGTGTAGGACGAGTTGAATTGGGAACTTTCATCTGTAGAAAACACTCTGATTCAAAGAAGACAAGTCAAATCAGATGCATATTCTAGTAACTGCACTAATCATTTGTGACAATTGCTAAATAATCACCTGTGCAGATGCTTTTCAAGCAACATCGTGACCGGTTAAGACTCGGATAATACTAATCGAGGAAAAAGAAAACCCAAAGGATAATTAGAAAAGTAACATATAGAACTTCAGTGCATACCAAAAGGAAATAACACTAGTCAAAGAACAGAAAATGAACAAATGCATCTGGCAGCTATGGATTTTTGGGGCAATCACTTATAGATCCAAATAAAAAATAAGCAGTGAACTCTTAAGTTTTCTGTTTCCTTGATCCCAAAAAGCCATCTGAAAAACAACTATTTACATAGTCTGCAAAACTAGAGCATAGAGACATTAAACTTTAATTTTCTAACCAGAAAGCAAATAGGACACTCTTCATGATCACAAGTGCATTCTTCGTCTCCAGGAAAGCATGGAGCAAGCTTAGATTCAAGTATTAGCTTCCGAAGCTTCTTATGATCTACATCCTTATGATTGTACAGTCCTTGCGGTCTGGTGTACTTCTCATCTACCACTTGTCTTCTCCTCCCAAGCTTATTACCCATCCCCAGCAGTCCTATAAATCACAAATCAAAAGCAATAATCTGAAAAGGTGAACAAATTATCCAAAGAAACAAAAGAAGAAACATAATTCCAATAGACTACTAAAAATGATCAAAGCTCCAGATTTCTCAAATTCCGTATCAATTTGTTTTTGCATAACACTGCAGTGATCATATTATAGACAAAAAGGAAAGCAAAAAACTCAACATTATGCCTGAATTCTTTATCATGAAGTTTTAGCAACAGAACCAGTAAAAACACACACAAGCAATTTATAAGTTACCAAATGCATATTTATAATACCAGGGTATAACACATGCGACCCTATTGATGACCTCAGTTTTTTTTTTTTTTTTCTTCCTTGTGTAAAGTACAAGTTCATTAAGAAAAGTGCAAAAAGGATCGCAACCCTAGCACACAGGATGTATTTGCGAGAAAGGAGAAAATTGAACCTATGTTCTAAAATTTAAGAGATCAAAGATGTGAGCATTAAACAGTACCATCCAACAGTATAGAAATCTCAGACACATCAACTTAAACCCAACATAGAAATCTCCTGATCCTCAAAACTATGAGAATACCTCTCTGTCCATGAAACACAACATAAGACAGGTGGAATACCATCCTAATCATACCGATCCTACACCTATAGAACCTACCATTCCAGCAAACCAATAGCTCAAACCACATTCTTAGGCATATGCCATGTCACTCCAAAGAGAGAAAAGAAGACTTAAAGTAAATCTCGACCAGCAGAACAATGAAGAAGAAGATGATTTACTAATTCTTCACTGCTCTTGCACATACAACACCACCACACAGGCACTATATTCCCTTTCCTAAGTTTGTCCATTATTAGATGTTTATCCCAAGCTTGAGTACACATAGAAAAGCAACCCTAGGAGGTGCTTTAGTTTGCTATATACTCCTCCATGGGAAAGCCTGCTTACTTTTTGAAAACCATATAGCACGCTTTTCCCTACTCACGGATAACCACAAATCCTGAATAGAACTCTCTCAGGTTCAATTTGTAATAATTTCCACACTAAATGTCTCCCAGCTTCAAATCACTGGTAAGAAACATTCATAGAAAAGTAAAAATAGAAACCAGAGCAACAAATACTATTATAGAACATAAAAAATGCTAATTTCTCCATATTCAGCTCAATTGCCAGGGCCCAGAAATTTGGTACAACAATCGTATTAGAAACAAAAATTGAGCCTAAAGCCTGACTTCATCCAAAAAAATTGAGTTAAAAAAGAGACAAACAGTACTAACAAATAAAGCAATTGATGCATAAAATTCAATTCAATGAACAGAAATATACATAGAATCAGCATATAAAGCAAATCCTGCATAATACAAAAAACATTGCCCGGATGAACACTAGAACAAAGCACAAACAGCAATATCAATAAACATAATCTCAGAATTACAAGACACTCCAATTGGCTATCATTCCTATCCTACAACCTCCAATTCGCTACAAATAGCTGCCGAAAAACATCGCTAAAGGATCAGAAAAACAGAAACAAGAGCAACGAAATTGAGCGTAAAACAACTAACCGCATCACCGAATTCTTCCACAACGAAAATCAAGCAGCTCAAACACTGAATAAACAAGCAGATAAGGAATTGAGCCTAGAAAACGAACCTCGAAAAACCCTAATTTTCCGAATTACAAAAAACTCCCAGGTCCAATTGGCTACGATTCCTACGATATATCGCACTCTAAGCTTCAATCCTCTTCATCTCGTTGCCGAGAAAGCACCGCTAGAATCATAATCACAGAAAAATGAGCAACAAAATAAACATGTGCTGAAAATCAAAATCACGAGAACAAGACCGACCAAAAACAAAAAAAAAACGAACGGAGAGGAATTCAGATTGCAAACGAACCTCGAGAAAGTGCGACTCAAGAGAGAGAGAGAGAGAGAGTCTCTCTGCGGTAGAGATATGGCAAGAAGAACAGGAACAGAACCTTCTCAGGTGATTTAAGGAAAGAGAGAGAGAGAGAGAGAGAGAATTATAATAATGATTAAATAGCCGTATTTGTGCTTTTAGAGATATATAAATATAAATTGGTGTGTTCGTTTCTTCGTGTATAGGCCTCTGTGCGGTGTATCCGACGGAGACTTTTGGAAATGTGGTGATGTAAGGGAAGCAAGGCACGGACGGTGGAGTAGTAGACGAGGAAAGAATCGTCCATCATCCATCCACAACCAAGACTTTTCACGGAAGCCCCACCGCTTCCTCTCTCCACGCGCTGCTCACCCGCGTCGTCTTCTTCTTCCCACCGTTTTTATCTTTTGATAATTTTTCAATTTAACGGTCTCTAAATGTGGCGTCATTTAGAACGTAACGTGGATGGAAAACATTCTTTTTTTTTTTTTTTTTTTTAATCTTTTCTTGATAACATTAATTTAAAAATATATTTATTTATTTCTCAAACGCTTAAGAAATACGTGACACTTTTCAAGATAATTTTTTTGGAAAAAATATAAAAAGTCTTCCAAATTAATAGTCGTTTGTGATAGAGCTTCACAATGTTTAAAATGTACTAAAGTAGCCCATCAAATTATCAAAGTATGTCAAAAAAAAGCCGCATTTGTTTTAAGATTCCTATAATATTTCAATTCTTTTAAAAACTAAAATTAAAAATCAAGTGCAATCGGAGGTTCTTGGATATGCCAAAAAAACAATTTAGTCAATGTATATGCATTTTTTTTCTTTTTTCTCTTTTTTTTTTTAAAAAAAAAATTCAATAAGTTCTTTTTATTTTAGTTTAAGGGCATTATAGGAATTAAAAAATAAATTGGGCGCTCTAACACACTTTGATAGTTTGATGAGCTACTTTAGCACATTTTGAACATTGTGAATCTTTTTAAAAAACTTCTATTAGTTTGAGAGGTTTTTTTATATTTTTTTCCCTTTTAACCTGGTATTTCGTCCGTTTCTTTTTCTTTTCTTTTTTTGTGAAAATTCTTCCGTTCCTCTAAGGTCACAATTTCATGTCATTGACTAATAATAATAAGAGATTTCAAAGTTAATTGCTTACGTAGAGGAGAAGAAAAAAGAAAATGAAAGTTAATTGAAAATCCTAGTGCTCACGCGGAAGAAAAAAATGAAACCACGGTATGCCCATATATTTTATTTTTGAAAAAACTTCACTTTAAATTCTTGAATTATCACACGATTTGGCAAATCTTTTGAATTTTGAAATCTTTTAATTTGAATTCCTTAACTTTCAATTGCAGTCAATTTAACTCCTCTACCAATTTTTGCCGTTAAAACTCATAAAAAGACAAAATTATTCTTTAATTTTCTTTTAATAAAAAATTTTTAAAAAAAAAATTAATAAAGGGATTTTTTTTATATATATATTTTTTTTAATTTTTAAATTTGAAATTAAGGATAAATTTAGAATTTTATAAAAAGTTAGGGATATAAACGTCATTGTCTTACTTTTAACATTTAAAATCTGACGGAGTGGTTCAAATTAACTGCAATTGAAAGTTTAATGGTCCAAATTAAGAGATTTTAAAGTTTTGAGGTATGTCAAATCGCATCGTAGTTCACGGGTCTAAAGTTAAGTTTTTCTTTTTCTTTTTTTTTTAGTAAAAAAAATTAATTTTGTTCATATATTCATTATTTTTGGAATCATTTCATCTTATCAAATTATGAGATTATCAAAAAGTTGGGAGCATTTTTTCCCTTTTTCTAATTAAAAAAAGTAAAACAATCAACCATAATAGCACATACTCATCAGAAACAAATAACATAATGGGCTTAAACGAAAGGAACGCAAGGCGCTCCCTCAAATTCAGTTGAACCATAACATTATCCAGTCCCCATCTAAACATCAATGGAATCGACCCAACGTAATTTACACCGATCAAACATGAAGATTTTTATTACACAAATCAAACAAATGCCCTAATATTTATCTAACCACTTCTAAATTACCATAAAGATTTCAGAACATTTTTTTATTTTATTTTTTAAGAACAAGAATTCAGAACATTTGATAAGCCAATTACAATTATCATATTTTCTTAAAAAAAATTGTCAAGGGTAGTGCTTTCTACGCTCCATGAGTTTGGGTGGGCATCAATTATTATTATTAATTTTTCCCTAAAGAAAGTGGTGTGGCCCATAAAATGGCTGCCTTTGTCGAGATTATACAGGAGTTGGACGACAATATCATTTGGTTAAATTTGTTGAACAGAATTTTAGATTTTAGTATAAGATAAATAAATAGTGTGATGGTTCATTATATAATAAGATTTAATTTATCCATATATATATAATAACCACATAATTTGCTTTGTTTTGGGGTTGATTTGGTTTGTTTATGTAACCAAATGGCCACCTGAAGGGCGTTAGGTTCACCCAATTTGTCAATGTGTTCTATCCTTGTAGAGAAGCTCCTTGCCTAATGAAAACCTAACCATGCTACCTTTTAACTAAACTTTGTACAAACATGAGCTTATTCAGAAGAACAAGTCTTACTTGGTTTCCAATTTCCTTTTTTTTCTACTTACAAAAAAAAAATGTAAATACAACGAGCACAAGAAGAAACCGTAAGGGTTTTCAAGGGATAACTCAATCAGTTTGAGAACCACGTTTCATGAAGCATAAGTTACTAGATCAAATCTTCCTCCCTCTTTTCTCTCCCCTTGCGCAAATATGTCAAAGAAAAAAAAAAGTAAGGGCATATTTGATAGATAAATGCTATGGGTGCCAACACTTTTACTAAGAAATGGGTAACAAAATGATGTGGAGCTTATTCATTAGGCTCCAAATCATTTTGGTACCCATCTCTTAATAAAAAAATTAGTAGTTAGTACACATAACATTTTCTATGAATAAGCTCCACTTTATTTTAGTACACATCTCTTGGTAAAAGTTTTGGTACCCCTAGCATTTCTCTTTTTGAATAAGATGCCGCATTCGAACGACCTAAACTGTGTTTGGACGAGGCAACTTGTTAGAATGAGACAACCCATTTGAATACGCCACATAAGACACCACATTTTAAATAATTTCGGATACCATTCGGACAAGAACGTCCTGCATGCAAATTAGATATGTTCAAATGATGAAACAATGGGGCTTAGGGTTTAAAATCCCTAATTAACCACCTTCCTCCTAGCCTCATTCACTCATCCAAAAAAACCCTAGAAGAGAGAGAGAGAAAGGAGAAATGAGGAGACTTTTACCTTTGGAGAGGCTAAGGAATAGCTAGCAAGACTTCAAAGTGAGAAATCTAAACCTTTGCTCTTGTTTTTGTGAAGATTTCGTAACTTCTCATGTGCATGAGGGGTCATTTCATTGCTCTTGGATTGGGTATGTAGAAATGGAGAAAGGAATTAAGGACCTTTGAAAGTTGATTTTTCTTAACAAAGCTTAAACCTATGGTAAAATAATAGGGTAAAATGAACTGTGGGATTTAAAATAAGTCGTGGCTAAGCTGTCACGATGTGTAGGAAAGGTGTGAGGGATAGATGGAATATGTGTTTTGAAAAAACATGGAATAGAGAAAAGGAACAGCCCGATCCTTTAAGTTCAAAATGTAAATATCAAGACTTAAGCTGTTAGAAGGTGAAAATGGAACATCTTTGATGCCTTGGTGGTTGGGGTGAAAACCTGGTCTCAGTTCTAGGTTATTGGACAAAACCGGTAACCGGAACCGGAGTACTCGGTTTTAAATTTTTGAAAACCGGAACCGGAACTGGTACCTGATTAACCGGTTATACAATAACTGACCAGTTTCGGTTGGTACCTGGCTATCCAAACTAGGTAACCGGTTTTTTTAATTTTGTGTGTTTGGGGCTTAATTTAACTATTTTGTGCCCATTTAAAAATAAAAATAAAAAACAATTAGCCTTAAAAATTAAAATGCCCTAGAATTTCATTTGAAAAGCTTACATAATATATGAGATTAAATTACATCTACACAGACTACATATATGATATATCAAACAATTTTTGTGAACCCTAGAGTAAAAAAATAATAATAAATATACTAAATTCGAAAAAATATATATATAAATTAAAAATATATTATTATTATTATTATTATTATATACCCGGTTACTTGGTTATAACCGGGTATTTAAAAACCTCAAACCGATAAGCAGAATCGGGCACCCCGATTACTAGTTTTTTCCAACCGGTTTCTCAGTTTCAAAACCGGTGTTCTGGTTTTTTTTCTACACCCCTACCTAGAGGGTTTGGGAGCTCAAAAATTGGAGCTTGGTTGGAAGAAAAATTCATAGAAGACAATCTGTGCCGTTGTCGTTTGAATGTGGGGGTACAAACGTTCCAACAAGGGGAACTCATGTGAACGCACATGTAACCAAGATATTTTGCGTGGAATTCAAACCAGGATATTTTACACGTGTGCATGCGAGTCCTGCTATGCGTAGGACATGTTTCGGCAGCCTAGCGTAGGACCTTTATTTTTTTTATTTTTTGCATTCTATATGTTTGATAAAATATTTTGAATTGTATTTTAAGATATTTGAGTAATATTAGCTAAATTTTCATTAGATAATATTTGGGTTCTAATGCCTCAAAACTCATTTCTGGATCCAAAACTAAAATCTAAGGGTAAAAGGATAACCCTTTAGGGATGGTATAACCCTAAAGGGATTCGTTCATCCTAAATTTGGTGCTAATGTCTCAAAACTCATTTATGGATTCAAAACTAAAACCTAGGGGTAAAAAGTTAACCCTTTAGGGATGGTATGACACTAAAGGGATTTGGTCATCCTAAATTTGGTGCTAATGCCCCAAAACGCTATTTCTGTTTTATATAGTTTTGCTGATACCAATTTTTTATCAGTGATTCATGGAAGCCAGTGAATTTGAGATATAATTTAATCAATTTCTGATAAATGATTCTCAATTTTAAATTTAGCAGGCACTTCCCCCTTTAACCTCTTTTCTATTCAATTAAAATAAAAATAAAAAAAATGGCAGACTCTAGGTTGCCTTTAGGCAAGCGAAAATCTCTACTCGTGTGCATGCACATGTTTATGTAAAATAAAAGCAAACATATCTTAAACTTAATTTCATAATATGTCATGTGTCATAACTATATTCAAAAGTTAATATGTCTATAAAATCATCCTTAAAAACGAACTTTCATTATAAATACAAAAGTTTTCTATTTTGCAATATAGACATGTATAATTGTAGAAAGTTAAATAATCTTGGCATTTAGGGAGAGAAATAGTCATCATTGATGGGGTCATGGTATAAAAATTATAGTTTCATATGGATTTTAAAATATTGTTGGGATGCTAAACACCCCCCCCAACTACTAAAGTAGTTCTGCTCCTTATGAACCTTGTTCTAATGAGTACACCCATTTGAACGTGGTTCAACTAGTTAGGTCAGGAGTAGTGATATTAATCAGGCCAGCGTGAGTGAATAGTACTCACGTTGACCTTATTTTAATATCAAAATATTTTAAAATTACTGTTCATTTTAAAAAATAATATTTTAATATTAAAATAAAGCTAGCATGAGTACTGTTCACTCATGCTGGCAGAGACGGAGAGAGGGGGGGTCGGCTGGGGCCATGGTCCCCCCCATTTCCTCAAAAAAGTTTTTTTAATGAGTAAAAAATAATAATAATAATACTGGTCCCCCCCTCCACCCCAAAAAAATAAATTGATAGGTCCCGGTCCCTCTCCAAAAAAATTTATGTGTTTTTTGTTATTGTTATTTTGATAGGTTTTTATAACTAATGCCATTTAGAAATCTCTATCTTCTCTTTGAGTTTTTGTTCTACCCATTGAATTTCAAGTTTAAAATCGTTATGATTTGAGTAATTTTTTATTAGGTCCAAATTTGAGAGAATTTTAGTAAGAAGTTAAATTCCTAAAATTAATTTGGGGCTTTTGTGCGTAATGGATTTCTATGCATAATTTAAGATCCGGGTTGTTAGCTTAATGGGTTGAAAGCTTCAATTTCACTATTGTTAATAGTATGGATATAAACCATAATTTGTATAGTATGAATTAAATTATGGTATGTGAACACTAGGATTGCTAATTGGATGTGTTAATTACATTTAAAATGTTAATTAACCCTAGACTTTCATGAGTTCAATGAAAATTGATGCCTATGGGGTTTAGGTTCTAATATGTCATATTAAAATCATATTGATTATTGTATGTGAATATGACTATTATAAATTGGGGGTAAGTTGCTAGATTAATGGAATAGGAAGAAAATAATAATTATAAGGTTAAAGTGTAATGTTTAACTTAGAGTCCCTATATGATGATTATATTATTTATGTGAGTTTGTTCATTGTTAACTTACGCATATTTTTTCTTTATTTTCTAAAGACGCAAAATGATCATGTAAATTTATTTGTAAATGATAGGAAAGTCAAATACAATACTTGACTATTTCAAAAGAAAAAAATGCATAAAGTTTATTGGAGTTTGATCCTTGACTGCATGTCACATATGGGAATATGATGTTAATCAACGAGGTGTAAAATAACTCAACGCAGGTCGTACTTTTTGAGGTTTGTACTCTAAGCTCAATTCCTAATCTAAGTTTCTAAAAAAAAAAATCATAATCTAAGCGATCTTGTAATTTGAATATTATGATTATTCAATATTGAGAATATTGTTTGTTAGAATTTAAACATTTAATTGGAGAATATGACACAATTTTAAGCTCAATTCCTCATTGTATTTAAGTATCAGTGATTGGAAAAAGAAGAAATAAATACCAGTTCATTACACGTTGCAAAAAAAAATAAAAAAAAATAAAATCCTAATAACCAAAAAAAATATTGCTTTGGTCCCCTCCCATAAAACTTCCTGGCACCGTCCCTGTACGCTGGCCTGATTAATATCACTACTTGTTAGGTCAAAGTGCATAATTTTAGGATTTTAAGCATTCGGTTTTTATGTTTTGGGGACTTAAACTAATATTATGGAAACATTTGCATACAAATGTGGAGTTTTGTTTTGTTTTGTTTTTGTTTTTTTATTTTTGTTTATACATATCCGCACAAGATGGGGGAAAAATATTCAAATTAGTAACATTCGCTTTATGATGTGTAGTTCCCAATCAGTTGAACTATCCCTTGGAGGCAAATGAGGTTTTTGTTGAGAAATAATCTCACATTACCTGTGGACAAGATCTTTGGCATATTTATAAAGAATGAGCAATCTTCTCTTATAGAATCGATTTGTGAGATGAGTTATAGGAACACAAATTTCTTCAGATTTGACTAAACATTTACGTGCAAAGTATGTGGTCACACATGAAACATTAAATTAATAATTTTTGCAAGCATGATTATCTTTGATAAATGATAAATATGCATATTCTTACCGGCGTGAATTGTTTTATGCTTGTAATAAGCATTTCTAGCCTTGTTATGATAATAAGAAACACTTTAGATTAAGCTTAAGCTTGTAATTGTTTGTGAATTTTCAAAATTTGTATCTAATTAATTAACACTTTCAAAATTTTCATTAGCCTCATTCTTGTATCTCTTGAATTCCATCAAATACAATCTCAATCTTACTATCAAATTTTCTCAAATATATGATTATCTATCATGCATCTATGCAATATGACGTATATTAAATTGCTAACCGTTGAAATTATTTGATGAAAATTAAAGTTTCTCTTCAATTTGAAAATTTCAACTTATCTTTCATTTGTATTTTTTACTTTGTCCCATATTGAAAAGCTATAAGAATTTGCGTGTATTTTATAATGGACGGTCTTTCTCTTAATATAAAATGACTTTTAGATAGACACATGCTAATGATGTCATAGTGCACACTTAGCATTGACACTTTAGATGCACTTTGCACTTAATTAATTTTCATGTGCATGTGATCTCTTCTTCTTTGCACTTATATTGTATAAGTGGGAGGCAATATTTATCTTAATGATTGATTCATATTCACATTATTGTCCAGAATTCAGCAATTTCCCATACAGATTTTCAGCTTTGCTTTCTTTATTTCTGAATTTCCGACATATTTATTTTCTAACATTAACCTTCGAGAGAAATCCTCATTAAAAATGGTCTCTTTATAAGTTAATTTCAGCCAACATTTCAAGTTCAAGACATAATTATCACTTTTAGGGACACCCATCAAAACATCATACCCAAAAATACAATCTTAATTTGTTTTGCTAATGCCTGCCGTATGACTTAGGGTCCGTTTGGGATTGTTTTTAAAATTGCATTTCTGAAATTGCAAAGACATTTGATAAAACATGTTAATTTTTTTTTTTTTATCAAATATTTGTTATGCAAATATTGGTTTAAATTTGTGCTTTATCAAATAAGCACTCCCTAACCTGGTTATGAAAATCGTAATTTTTTTTTTCTTCTTATTTTAGATTAAATACTTTTTAAATCGCAATGCCAAACATTTACGTTTTACCAATTCTTTTAAAAACGCAGATTATACTTGAATCGCAATCTCAAAATGCACTTTTATTAGCAAGACAATATCATCATAGAACTGGTGATGTATGCTCTCCTACAAAATAATTATCACAGCCAATGGGTCTTTTAATTTCACTCCACGACTTTCATCACTAGAGTGGATGTTGCTCGTTGTCTTTGTTTTTATGTGCTATAAATCCTTCAAGTTCAATACAAATATTTATATGTGTTTAATACAAGCTACTAGAAGTTCTTGAACAAAAAGAAAATGAAAGAATCTTTAGAGTTTCTACTTTCTACTAAAATCCATCCTTAAAGTTACTCACTTAGAGTTGGTTTGGGATTGCGGTTTTAATAAATACGATTTTAAAAATTGTACTTTTAAAAATTGCGTTTTTGAAATTACTACTTTTTAAAATTACAAAACTATTTAGTAAAATATGTTAAAAAATATTTTTTTATCTAATATTTGTTATGTAAAATTGTGATTTTGGTTTAAATTTGCATTTTTTTTTTCAAATAAGCAACCTATAGCCTGTTTATAGAAATCGTAGATTTTTTTTTCTATTTTAGATTAAGTATTTTTTAAATCGCAATATCAAACACCTTATGTTTTGCAATATCTTTTAAAAACACAAATTATTATTGTGAAATCGCAATCCAAAACGCACTTTTTCTAGAAAAATCCCAAAAAGATAAGGCATCTTGATATTAACTAGAATAAATAAATAAAAAGGAAGCAAAAATAATTGCTTTTGGTAAAGTTTTCGGTAAGGTCCCGTAAGGACAACATTTGATTTGAATGAGTGTTGTTGTGAGGTCCACAGGAGGAAAAAAAAAAAAAATCTTTTGGTAAACTAAAAAGTGTTTCTAAAACAACAAAAAATTCAGCAGTTTTTTGAAAACATATATACAAGTTATGAAAAAAAAAAAAAAAAAAAAACTCAAAATTCTACCCACCTTTTTTAATTAAATGAATATAACGTTCATATTGGAACGGATAAAGTTTTTCTCTAAATTAAGTTGGAGAAATTTTCTTCAACTTAGTGTATAAAAATGACACGTGTTTCTTTTTTTTAATAACATGTGAAATATACATGAGTTCTTAATAAAATTTATTCTAACTTTGTTCCTATTATCAAAAGGTCATGTGCATCTCACATGTTATTAAAAATAAAGACACATGTCATTTTTATATACCAGATTAAAGAAAATTCTTCTGAGTTTAGAGAAAAACTTTGTCTAGACGTTTTCTTTTTCTTCTTTCTTTTTATCAAAAAACATTAATATGGACGTTTTCGCGTGTCCAACAACTTGAAGAAAATTTTGAAACTAGTCTTCAATTGCTTCCTTAATTTCCAATTGTCGGAGCGCATGGTGATGGTACGACTTTCATGTTTTCACATACATACATATTAATTAACCATGTCCCATGCATGAGTCCATCATGCTGTGGAATAAATTCCTCTCTCGTCTAAAATAGACCGAAAAATATCTAGTTCATGACTAAGTTAAGACAAATGAGACAGTACATGTCCCACTAACAAAAAATAATAATAATAAAATATTATTTGAGATTAAGAAAAGAAAAAAAGAAAAAGGTGACTAGCCACCGCATCTTGGCCATAGGGGGTGGTTAGACCATCCCATTTTAGTTAGGGGTGGCTCTCCCACCACTAATGGCCAAACAATTTTTTTTTAGTTTGACCCTTGGTGGTGGCTGGACAACCCCCAAGGGCCAAACTAAAAAAGAAAATAAAAAAAAAAATCGTTTGATCCTTGGGGGTGGCCGGACCACCCCCAAAGGCCATGGGATGGTCCGGCCACCCCTGGCCAGCTATTGGGGGTGGCTTGAGAGCTACCCCACTTAAAATGGGGTGGTTTGATTATCTTTTATGACCAAGATGATCAGATGACCAGCTATTCCTTATTATTATTATTATTTTTTACCTTAATCTTAAATAACATTTTATTATTATTTTTTGTTAATGTGAGAAGTTTCCTATCTGTAGCTCTAGGATTTTTAAAAAGAAAATTTAGCCACGAAATTTCGTCAGTAGCGTGCCTCGACCCAGTATTCCAGGGCCTTCTAGAATCTAGACATCGGCCAACTTGTCTCATCGATCTCTTTCTCCTTCAACAAATATTGTCAACCCCACCATCAAATTCCCTCCCTATAAAATAATAAAACCTCTCTCACAAAAATCCACCGCTTTAAACCCTTTGAAACAGAGCTAGGTAGCTAGCCGGCGTTTTTCTCCAATCCACTCATTTCCGATGCCGGGGAGCGGTAGAAAGCCGATGAAGGTTGTGATAATCAACACCCACTTCGTAGAAACTGATGCAACGAGCTTCAAATCCGTTGTGCAGAAGCTGACCGGAAAGAATTCCACGCTGGCGAATGATCAGGAAGAGTCGGAGAGCAGGATTCGTTTCAGAGAAAGAATGGCAAAGACACGGCCCAGTACTAGCAGTGTTCAAATTTTGATGAGAGATTCGTCCTTCAAGGAGTTTGATAGATTGCTTAGGCAGATGCCGCCATTACTAACGCATGAGCTATGTGAATGATTATTATTTGGGGAAAATACGGATCACCCCCATGAAGTTTAGGGCGATTTTCAATTCAACCACCGAGATTTAAAAAATCGCAATGTGCTCCTTAAAGTTTCAATTTCTCTCAATGTAGGCACTTTCAAATTTTTTTTCCCAAAATGTCCTTAATAGTGATTCCGGCGAAAACTTGTAGGAATCCGGCACGAATTCGCCGGAATCTGGCGAAATCTGGCCGGCTTTTGTTTTTTTTTTTTTCTCTCTCTCTTTTCTGATCTTTTTAGGGCCTAAAATCGTCGGAAAAGAGCAAATCTACCCGGGAACATGGCGTCAGAGAAGTGGGTTCACCGGATTTCGCCGGATTCCGGCGAATTTTTCAGATTTTGCCGAAATCTGGCTAGATCTCGTCGGAATCCAGTGAGATTTTCGCTGGAATCACTGTTGAGGACATGTTGGAAACAAAAAAGTTATTGTTGATGGTATTTTGAGAAAAAGTGCCTACATTGAGAAATTTTGAAACTTCGGAGAAACACATTACGATTTTTTAAACATCAGTGACCGAATTGAAAATCACCCCAAACTTCAGGGGGTGATCCGTACTTTCCCCTTATTATTTCATTCAACTCTATGTTTCTTCGTTTATACATATATATATTGTTGTTTGACTTTTGAAAGTTATAAGCAGTTGAAATTCGTTCATCTTTGTGTAATAGAAATTAGTTTATTTATGTTGGTCCAGCATGTACGTTGCTGGCCAGAGCTTTGTAAATCTTTGATTTGTTGTTGTTAATTAATAAAAATTCAATTCATCAGAGAATTAAACACCTTAATTTATTTGCCCTCTACTTAATTAGACCATGATATTAAAACATTTCCTGGATTAGACACTTGAGGATCAATATGTACGTGTATATATATATTATCGGTTATAAATTTTCTTTCCCCTTAAAGAAAATAACGGCTATATTTGGCAAATAAGTGAATTTGAGGAAGTGGACCGATATTATAATAGATTTGACTGATGTGGAAAAAAAAAAAAAGTAAGAATATTTTATATAAAAAAATAAAATTTTTTATTTTGTAGTAATTTTTTTATTTAAATAATAATAAAAAGTGATTGATGTAATATAAAAAGTAAGAATGTTGTGGTTGATTTTGAGAGGAATTTTTTAAAATTTTGGGTTTGGTCCGGTCCGGCCCTTTGCCAAACACACCCGATAAGTGCTCTCCTAGTATTCTCCGAATGCCTTCTTAATCCTAGGTGGATATTATTTTCTAAAATCCAAGTGAGAGATATAAGCACAACTTTTTTTAATAATAATAATAATAAATTAATAATGATAATAATATCTACTTAGGACTAAAAAGACACGAGTAGATGATTAGAAGAGTACCTTGCATTCTCTATATGGAAAAAAAGGGGGAAAAAAACGTTTGAATGCGTAGAATTCAATTAAAGTGATTAATCATTAAGTTTTATGCATAATTTTTACTTTATGCACATTGACGATCGATCCTCCCATATGAAATAATGAGGTAATTTTTTAAATTAAGTTATTTTGAATTGGATACTATATATAATTCACCATGATATCCTGAGATATTTTCATATCTTGTTTAAAGTTTTTCTAATAACCGGAATTTACTACCACACATGCATATATGGTACAGTTTCTGTAGTTAAAACCCACTAATATAAACTAAGTAATATTATTTAGGGTCTATTTGTGATTGTATTTGAGAAGCTTAAAAGTACTTTTAACACTTAAAAATTTTATTTGAATAAAATAGTATTCGTTTGGTAAAAGATTTAAAAGCATTTTTAAGGGTCCAAAAAACCTAAAAATTGGGAAAAAAACACTTTTAGAAAAAACTTAAAAATAAAGCTTTTGCCCAAAAACACTTTTTGACTTGAAAGCTCTATCTCTCAAATAAGCTCTTAGTAGACTCTCATACAACTGTTATACAACTATGCTGACGCAGCAATGAAACTCAATATCATTATCATTGCGGTATAGCAAGAGTCTACTAAGGGTCCGTTTGGGAGTGCGTTTTTTAAAAAATAATCAGCGTTTATAAACAAAATCACAATTTTTTTTTTTTGACATGTCCGCGCAAGGGTAGGGGGAGGGGGGATTCTAACTTGTGGCCTCCGCTTCATAAGACGTGGTTCACAGCTGATTGAACTACCTCTTGGGGACACAAAATCGCAATTTTGAAGTGTTTGGAATTACGATTTTAAAAACGCAAATTTTAAAATCGTGAAAATATCTGCGATTTCAATAAGCTGACTAAATGGTGCTTATTTGAAAAAGTGCGAATTTAAACCAAAATCACGATTTCACTTTAAAAAATATTTAAGGCAATATTTACGTATTTGGTCAGAAATCGCAATTATATGCTAATTTTACCCAAACACTCGATTGATAAAAAAAAAAAAACTTTTTAACATGTTTTACCAAACGCCTGTACGATTTTAAAAAGTGACGATTTCAAAGACACAATTTCTAAAAATGCAATTTTTAAAATCGCACTTATTGAAATTGCACTCCCAAACAGGCCCTAAATATCATTTTTTATATAAATTAGAAACACTTTTTAACATCACAAATTAAAAATAACGTATACGTTATAAATGGGGTTTTGAGACAAGCACACATCACTTTCTCCTTTCGGACTGAAAATTATAATCCTATCAAACCATTTTTTTTTTTTCTCTCCTCTCTCTCTCTATATATATAGACGCTTTGTCAACTTTCCATATTTGGTTTCTCAAAATACTCTCTATATAGAAGAAAGAAATCTTTCATATTTCCAGAAAAAGAAACGTCAATAAAATCATATCTTTTATATCGTTAAATTTCAACTGCAACCAACCATTTAAATGGAGGTATTCTGGTTCTATTTCTCGGTAATTAATTAGGTTGCTGTCTCAACTGTGCTGCCGGAAACTTTGGAAAGGTCGGAATAGGAGAGCAAATTCAATCAAGCCAAGGAAGGAGAAGAAGAAGAAGAAAAAATGGGTTCAAAACTTGCATTTGGCTCAGCTTGCTTGTTAACATGTTTGATGGTATTGGTTACCGAAGTTCGAGGCCAAGTCGAGCTTTTCAACGTGATGAATTACAGTGCAGTTGCAGATGGAGCAACCGATAACAGTGAGGTATAATACGTAAAATATTTAATTAAAATGATTATACATGAATGACATTGACAAAATTTAATAAATTGTGATTTTTTTTTTGGTTAAGACATTTTTGAGGGCATGGAAGGAAGCATGTGAATGGAAGGGAAGGGCTAGGGTTTTGATCCCGCAAGGAACATACATGGTGAGCTCGGTTAGATTTGAGGGTCCATGCAAGGGGCTGATGACGGTTGTGATTAAAGGGGTGCTCAAGGCTCCTACTGATCCAACCAAGTTCTCAACGGATTATTGGATAAATTTCCGATATGTTGACCGTTTGACAGTGAGTGGCGGCGGCACCTTGGACGGCCAAGGACAGGTGGCTTGGCGCTTCAATGACTGCAGAGACAATTCCAATTGTCTTGCTCTACCTACTGTAAGCTATTGCTTTTTTCTTTTTTTCTTTTTTTTTTGGAGGATGAATATAGGCATAAGATATGGATATCAGGTTACTCGATCAATTTAATTAACAAATCAGACCCTCAACCTTAATTCACTAATTTTGTGATGGGTTCATATCAAGTTTGTGGGTCGTGTAAAGAATTATCAATCTTAAATGTCATATGTCGGATTTGAGTTGTGTCGAGGCATGAATATAAAATTATATATACCAACTATAACTTAATTGGCAAATTCAATTGAATGAGACAGACCTATCGACCTTTACCATCTAATTTAGTATTGAGTGAGTATTGAGACGTTATTTTGTTTGAAATACTTCGCAGACAATGAGATTTGATTTTGTGACCAATGCCCGGATTCATCACTTGAAGTCCATTGACAGCAAGAACAACCATCTTGTGATATATGGTTGTGAGAATGTGAACATCAGTAATATCAGAATATCGGCTCCCGGCGACAGCCCCAACACCGACGGGATCAAAATTGGACACTCACACCGTATTAGAATCGCGCGTTCCACAATTGGCACCGGTGATGACTGTATAGCCATGGTGTCCGGCACTACAAAGATTCATATTTCTAAAGTTATTTGCGGACCTGGGCATGGGATAAGTGTCGGTAGCCTCGGAAAAAACGGAGACGAAGATGATGTGAGGGGGGTAGTCGTCAAAAACTGCACTTTTCATGGTACTTCCGATGGAGTGAGAATCAAAACGTGGGCTTCTCCGTCGCTCGGTAGGGCTTTTGATTTTGTATATGAAGACATTTTCATGGATCATGTCGGTAATCCCATCATTATTGATCAAGAATATTGCCCTTACCCCCCTTGCAAACAAGAGGTAATTAATTTCAATCAACCTTTTCTTATTTATTTTGATTTTGTTACAAAATTAATCTCTATGAAATTTCATAATACACAAGAATGCTTGGAATTTCCTTTTTTTTTATGGTAATTTAATATAAGGCGGGAAGATTAAAATTTCAAATTATTATTAAAAATTTTAATGAGATCGGTCAAACATAGCATATATTTAATTAATTGGATGGCAAATTTTAAGTTTCTTTTTTTAAGTCTATGATTAAAAAGATGAAGTTAAATAAATATGTGATTTGCAATATTCTTGTGGATAGGGCTCTCTTCTGCAAATCAGCAATGTCACATACAGAAACATATGGGGAATTTCAGATTCGAATGTCGCAGTTACTCTCCGATGTAGCGGAAGCCAGCCATGCAAAAACGTAGTGTTGGAGGACATCAATCTGGCTTACGGTGGCTCCGGCGGACGTGCAACCACTCTGTGCTCTCATGTCAATGGCCACTCTCTTGGCCATCAAACCCCTCCCTCTTGCATATAGTATGGCTTGCGCTTTTCCAACAAAGCTTTATGTTTTATTAAGCTTCCTTCAGCAGCCAGAAAAAAGCTTCAAATAATTAATGTATAGAATCCGGTGCTTCTGGTAGCTCATTCTCTCTTTATCAGAAAATTTATGCTCAATAATATAGATATTAAATAGGATGTGTTGGGTATTAATTATGTATTGTAATTTTTCTACGGCTACGATTTTCCGTTCCGGCCACTAGAAAGAAATTAAAGCCAAAAAAAAAAAATACTCAGCTCAGAAAATGGCTGCTTTTATAAATTAATGAAGCAAAAAATGGCATAAGTGTTCAACGGCTCAATATTGCAAAATGTAGGGTTAGAGGGGGAAGGAAGGGACCGAGACTTGAGAGGGGGCAAATGACTTCTATGACCTTAGGATCCGCTTTATGGTTAGGTCAATTAGGCCACTTTGCTCCGATCATTGAAGATATTCACTCGCAGCTTCATGGTTTTTTTACTTGGACAACAGTGAAAACCTTCCGTAGTACTAACTTTAAAGCACATCAGCTTACTAAATGAACCGCTTCCAACCGTATCTTTGAAAGCATTTCCATGCCTTGGTCTTTTTTTCTTCGGTTAGGATCAATTGTGGGAAAGATTCACCTTTGTAATTCCTTTTTCCCCCTTCTCCCACTTTGATTAAAAAAATAAAAATGAAAATAAACACTTTAATTTATAAAAAGGCGTTTCAAATATGCCTTTTATGTAAAATTTGTCAGAAAAAAGTATATATAAAAAAAAGGTAAAAAGCCTGAAGAAAAATAAAATGAAAGGAAACTATTTGAGATGCTAAGAGGTTTAGAGAAAAAAAAAAATGTAGTATGTTTAAAATCTTCAAAAATTCTGTGTGTATATATATATATGTATGTATTTTTTTTGCTTATTTTTCTTTTATCATTTCCAATCTGCTTCTTAGTTTTATTATTTTTATTTCTTTGGTATTTTATATCTTATACTCACTATAGGCCTTTGATTTAGTTGGTCGTGTGGTTGATTTTAGTACACAACTAATCAAATCCTACTTACAATCATTTATCTTACAAGAAAGATAAAATAGATTAATCATATTGTCTATTGACAATATATAATATTTCACAAAACTTGAACCGAAAGTTTTACTAGAAATTTTTTGCATCTCCAAAAGCTAGAAGAATAATTTTTAAACTAATTTTTAATACAAAATTCATTATATTAATATTTTAATATTTAAAAGACCACATTTTAATTGTTTTTTCCTTAGAGTACTTGCAGCAGTTCCTCTTAAATGTATAGAACCAAGCTACTTCTCGCTTCCTTATTTAAATACATTCTACAATAATTCCTTTATCATCTCCCTATACCATTTAAATATTATTTCAAATTAATATTGGAGAAAATGGAAAGCATTTTTTGAATAAAATAAGGATAGGGCAAAATAAAGTGCTTCTCTAAATATTGGGTAGCACTATAACACTAAGCCTCAGTATCCAAGAAGTAGCTCAATCGGTTGTGGATTGGTCCAAATTTTCTAATGCACCCTTCATATAAAGCTGTTTTAAATAACCTTCGACAAAAAATTTTTCATGCGACTTTGATTAGTTGACTGTTGATATCATACATTTAAATGCCCCAAACATGCAGGTATATCAAACCAAGCAAGTTCCTAATGTAACAAATAATTTTTTTTAAAAAAATGGAAAATATATAAAGAAAAAGTCCAATTATTTGCGATATAGGCTCATAATGTACTAAAGTAGTCCATCAAAGCACCAATATATGCCAAAAAGGCCACTAGCACTTCATTAGTCAACCCTATCAATTTGGATGGAAACCCGATCACAAGATGAGCATGTGCCCCCCGTTTTTCAACGATTCTTCCTAAAATGCTATTTTTTTCTTAAAAAAAATTAAAAAACTAAAAAACTAATATTAAAAAAAAATAAACCTTGGAGGTGACCGAACGGTCAAGCTATTTAACTCATTCTAGGTTGCATTAAAATAGGCTTGAGCCAATAAATGTGAGCGTTGTCTCCAACGTCGTTCCAACGCTTTTGTGATGCGTGGTGATATTTTTCATTCGGATGAATATTTTGCCTTGTCCGTACGCACCTCTTCTAGGTTGCGTTAATATGTCCATCATGTCGATCACATCCGCATGTGATGCAAGATCCTGGCCGTTGATAGTCCTCGTGTGAACAGATCATCTTCCACTCCGAAAGTGATTCAACAGATTGTGTTGAACGAGTCTCACACCAGACTCGTTGGACAGGAAGAGGTCATTTGGGATTCTTTAAAGCAGAAAGAGATCTCAGACAGGGTGACGCCATCTCCCTATTTATTTTCATTATTGGGTCAGTAGTTCTATACATATTAATTATGAATGAAGAACAAGGGGGCAACTTTAGAGGTATCAAACTCAGTCTGAATGGTGGCATGTCTGTCTTGCATCTTATGTTGGCAATCGCCATTGAACAGGGTATTAAACTACATATCTTAATCGGTCGAAAAAAGAAGTTTGGGGAGAGATAATGATGAAAATTCAAAGGAAAATATTATTAGAATGATTTTATTTCTTAATATTTTGTTTAATCTTAATCCTAAGGTTTCTCACTCCTTTTTGTTGTCCCATATATGGTTTGGATTAAGTGAAATAGTGTTTAACATGGAGAGAGTCCCCACAAGTAAAGAAACTTAAACCAGAGAGAGTCCCCAAGGAGAAAGAAAGAGTCTTGAATTGTCCGATGGATTGGCAACTAGAAGCTCGGTCATCATCGCGCTAGAGGCAGGCGTGCATAACCTCGCTAGATGGCCACCCTCCCTCCTCAGTAAACCAAACAAAGGGTGAAATTCTCAAAGATCGAGACCTGGTCTTGTAAAAACTTCAATTGAAGCAAGGTCACGATATGCTCAGTCACAAAAAAATAAAATATAACTCTTGCAACGGAAAAGAGGGAAATACTGAAACAAAATGAAGTTTCACCACCCCTTCGATACATTAAAGTTTTCTCTCAACTGGAAAGTTGACCAAATCCCATCCATGAGTCTAGGAGGGACTATGATGATTAGTTAATGCAATGTTGGGCGAATAACTCGCGGTCTCACGGGTGTCTTCGAAGGACTTACCCTACAAAATCAACATGATTTGAATATATCGACTTACAACTTAGTTGAGTACTTAAAGGAGAATCCAGTTCGGAGAGCACACCTGATGGGTTGTGTTCCTAAGACCATCCCACTGCAACTCAAAGCGGCAATGGCACTTTCTGCCTGCTCAGGAAAACAAAATAACGTGACAGCATTAGGCAAGAGCCCCTTTCTGCAAGCAAAGGTAAGAGGAATTGGGAGTAATATGGTATAAATACTTGGATGACTCTTTACTCATATCTACATCTATTATGCATAAACCATGGACACAAATTCAAGTATATGCATGAATTAATGGTTCAATGCGATGGTAAGTAAACAATATGATACTTAACACCCATGAATATCTTTATAAATCACCAACTCTATATAGGCTACTCATCTTCTAAATATGGGACCGAGGCGTTACAAACTCTCTCCCTTAAATCCTTGACGTCCTCGTTAGTTTATGCGGTACAAACTCCCCCCGCTCCACCCCCCCTGATTTTTTTTTTTCATTTTCTAATAAAGGTTGATCCGATAGCCACATTAGTCAAGTTGTATGGGAGTGGGTTGGGAGTTGGTGAAGGATCAATTTTATTACTGAGAAAAAGATGGAACAGTATATGCAATTGAATCAAACAGATACAAACCATTTATAAAGAGCTACTTCGGATGAAGCAACCAGTGACTCAGAAAAAAACTAGAGCTGATTGCCCATTTATTACAGAGAAACGAGAGGAACAATATATGCAATTATATCAAACAGACAACCAATTTTTTAAGAGCTACTTCCAGAGAACCACCCAGTTCCTCAAAAATACTAGAGCTCATTGCCCATCTGATATAATGAACATAAGCTCCATGCTGAAAATATTTTAAACATCTGAACTTTACAGCCAGGCAGCACCTCACCCTTAGAGAGGGAGGAAGTTTATTCAAGTTTTAAAAAGTTGGAGGAAAGGGCTTTTAGGGTGGCGGAGAGCTGTAGCGCCTCTGTAGCCTACTATTGACATATCCAACAATACTAGTACAAAATAGGAAGCGTAAGCATTGTAAATATATCCAAACTGAATAAAATAGGAAGTGTAAGTATTGTAAATATATCCAAACTGAATTTTCCCCAGAAAACTTAATCAACTTCCAAGGCTGTAAATGAAAACTTACAAGTGCAAATTCAACAAAAGCTATGCGAGTTGAATGCACATGATCACCCAAAAGCCTCAAGCGAGTAACCTGTAAATTTAACAATGCCAACTATCATAAAGCTTAATACATCCAATCAAAACACAATTATGTTTAAGTACTGTCCCAACCTCACCACCACAAGCTGATTCAAAGAAGTTCTTCACTTCAGCTTGAGAAACCTGCATTTACAAACAAACATTTTATGGGGGACAAAGCCAAAAAAAGGCAGAAAAATTAAAAAGGCTACTCATGAAGTAACTCATTGGGCATCATCCAGAACACTAAGATGCAACTAGGAAAAGTATCATCAGACTACTTGGAAGTTAATACTTCCAAATAAAACCAAGGGCAATACCTTCTTATCAATATTTGTACAATAGACTGTCCTGGCACACATTTCCCGTTCATCCTCTGACTGCAGTTAGATTACAATCATCAAAAACTAAAACAGCAAAAATATTTATAAATTTTTTTGATAAGTATAATCTTTATAAGAAATTAACAATACTTCTTAATCTTTTGAGTTGTTTTGACAGAGCGGTCACTCAAGACCATTGGTTGGGTAAGAGTTATGAACTTCATAACTAGTCAATTCACGACATAAACGCTGTGCTGGCATTATGTAGAAATTAACACAACTAAAAAGGGCCAGAGTTATTGATTCATACCCTAGGAAGGAACGTAGGATTCACTGGAAGAATGGCAGTTTTTGAAGGTAAGACCCTAACTGGATAGTACCCAAGCATTGTCCCACCAAGATTTAGAGCTGCTCTTGCACCATCTGTTAGCACAAGATCCATGTAACATGTAAGATATGGTTACCACTTATATTTGGGGGGGAAGAGAAGCAGTTAGAAGACTTGCAGGCTCAAAAAATCAACTTACGCTCATCAGAAAACTCCACAAATGCAAAACGCAGAACTGAGTGAGGATCACCACAAATTCGGCAATCGTTAACCTTCAAAAATAAGACAACAATAGAACTTCAGATCTCATCCACCACATTAACTATACAGTACAAAGCAATGGCAATTATCAAAAAGCCTAGTTCCCTCAAAAATACAAACCATATCAGTAGAGAAAGATATTACCAATATTCGAAAAGGCGAAGGCATAATAAAGCAAAGCATTCTACTCATGGGGCAAGGCAGATACAAAATTGTTCAGGCGGAAGAAAGTTGAGAGCAATTATTAAAAACTTTAAAATCAAAACCTTTTCAAAAGCGTAGGAGTACAGAAGAAGAATTAGATAAAGAAATATTGTAAACATTTCATCAAATATTAAATAATGTCCTTTCATATAAAACGCGAAAAATTCAATTTTTTAAACAATGGCAAATGCTTTGAGGAGAACGAAATACAGGAAGAGATCAGTCAAAACTATTGCAAAATACAACCCAAGTGATAACCTAACATTATCAGACACTTGGAACATATAAAAGAACATTCACGGGAGGTATGAGCAATGAGTTGAAGTGCAGATTGGAAAAAGAGAAGGCTTTCGACCAAGCTAAATTAAACTGCAGGAAAATTTTAAAGAGCATATATAGAAATTGCAGAAAAGAGAGAAGTCTAGAAATTGCAGTAAAGAGAGAGTAGCGGTTGTTTTTTCTTTTTTCCTTATTCATATGTTACAAATGCACCTGGTTGATTTTGAACCTACAACTACACCCTCCTTCATGTACTTATAAGAAGAGTAGGCGAATTTTGAGATATGGCTCTTTGGCAAGGGGAAGGTGGTTGTTCAGGAGTTATGGGTAATTTGGAGCAACCCTTCATCTTGCTGATTTGAGGCAGTATTTTCAAACTCAATCAAGGTGGAGAAAAATGGCCTTAAACTTCCCTTAGAAAGTAGATCAAGACTTTAGAAAATTAAAATATGTGGAAAGGTCTGGATACACCCACCTTCTCTAAAAATACCAATAACTAGTTCTAGTGGATATCTAATGCATGTAACAAAACAGAAAGCATTAACTACTGAATAAACACAAGGCAACATAACCCAACTATTGTTAGCATGCACAGTAGCCACCTATCTCAAAGAACCAACAAATGATCATAGAACACAGTAAAAAAGTATAACACCCCTATTAAGAAGCACATACCACAAACCCTTTCAGCCAATAAATAACATAAAATATATCCATAAAAGGCACAGATTTGAACCCTTCTTAAAAACAAGAACTTCAAATAATGTACTTACTGAAACCTCATCATAAGAGAATAAAATTGGCAAAACTTGCAGACACGAGGTAATAGTCAAAGAATCTGTAATTGGTGGTGGAGAACTGGAGGGTATATACAACAGTAATCAGAAAAGATGAACCTTTTTATCAAATTGTACCTATCAAGGAAATTATATAATAGACAATGACACAGCAAAAGAGAATATCAGTTTTACAAAAATTGCATATCACACTAAATCAAGCTTGATTTTGTTTGAATGTCATTATGTCATTTGACTGGTCAAAATAATTATAGCTCTCCCCACCACAACTAATTCTTTATCTAATTAGTGAAGTCTGATTTGACAGCTATGAAGTACCAAACCTTGAGGACTTTCATAGTTATCACGTCCTTCACACCTATTTTCAGACCTTTATATATATATATATATAAGTAATATTGTATATATCAAAAAGCACATAGGGGTACAACCTAGTACACAAGAAATATACAAGAAAACGCCTAAGTAGAAGAAGAAAAGAGAAAAAGGAAATTAGAAAAGCTAATCACTAAAAGAGCTAAACAAGCAGTTATCCAAGTAAAAAGAGAAGAAAAAAAAGGACTTCAGCTCCTCCTAAGTTCTCTCTTGGTCTTCGAAGACAGTAATTCTAGAACTCCCTCTCGTGTTACTCTTTTGTCCCTAAAAAAATGATGTGACTTTTAAAATCACAATTTGATCAAAACCCAATAATGATCAACCACAAGCTCAATTGTGATTTAATAGTCATATCATTCTTGGAAGAACACAAGAGTGACTTGTAGCATTACTCCTTTGAACATTCTCTCATTTCTTTCCTTCTATAGGCACCACATAAGACAAAGGAGGACCATTTTCTACACGAAAGCACTCTGAGAATGACCACCCGTCCACCAACAGGCAAACAAATTGGCCACACTGTTAGGCATAACCCAAGACAATCCAAAACGACTGAAAATGGCATACCATTGTTCAGGCTTTGAAATAATGTTAAACCATTACCAGAGTATATTAGCTATCCATGAGGTTTTTTTTTTTTTGGATGAATCATGAGGTAATTATGGTAACACGTGTACTTCCAATTTGTAAATAACTCAAGAATCAGTCATGCTTGGAGAGAACACATCTCCAGCATGCATGAGGCCTCGACACTCAATGTTCTTCACATTCTAGATTTCCAGCAATCATGACTAGAGTACTTATTCAAGTGACATCTTCAATATCATCTTCAATTGACTGTTTTTCATATATACTTGTTCAATTACATCATTCATGCGGTAGAAAACTACATTAAAGGGCATGCTCAAATACACGTATTAGGAGGCAGACACTTTATAACAGTCACCAAACCCTCCTAGATGACATGCAGAAGAATTCAACTCCCAGATACACACCACCAGCAGCTCACACGCCACACCTTAAGAAGAGTGGGAAATAAAAATTAATAATAATAAAAAGAGCCAAACAAGAGAATGAGTTTTGTTTTAGTAAAGAAAAGAAAAGAAAACTACTAAGAATGGGGGACTACCATTCAACCAGTCTGCTAGAAGTTGCATGCCAAGGTATCATGCCAACCAATGGCTCTCTACTAAAAATGTTATTAATCCTGGAACTACTGATGGAGCAAATGCATCTAAGGCTGGGCAGCAATGGCAATGAGAAACATCCATAGAAGCACTCAAGAAAACATATATAGTTGCTGACTGTATTCCACAATCTTTTATTTTTGTAAACTGCTCTAGAGATGTAAAAGGCTTGAGGGAGATTGCATAGCAACACAGTGACAACTTCCACTTCACATGATATAAGTCTTCTTCAGAACAAAATGAACAATACAAATAAATTAGAATGAACCAGCTGCGTTCAAACAAATGACAGAAACTCTAAATGAAGTAACATATTATCAACGAATTAAAATCAAACACCTAGCTTCAATCGTACTAAAACTACTGAAGAGAAGAATGGATCAATCAATGATGGAGCGAGCATTGAAACTTACTTGGCCACAACTACTAAATAAGGCAGCAAGCCGCTCTTCAGTGACCTAAGTCAATGAGAGAAATAGATTTATTGAAGTTATTACTCGAAAATCAGAACAAGTGAAAGACTTTACATTGATACATTTTATTGCTCTAAAATCAGAACAAGAGAAAGACTTTATATTGATACATTTTATTGCTCTAAAATCAGAACAAGAGAAAGACTTTATATTGATACATTTGACCATTAAGATTATTAGAAATTCCCATAATTTTCACTTACATGCTGGTCGATATCAGAAACATAAACTGTTCGTCTAATACTATCCGCCCGCTGAGCTTTGAAAGCACTTGCATTTGACCTTCTCCTCCCTTGGTTATAGTTGTTTCTTCTCTGTGAATTACAAACTTAAAGCTTCAGTGATATAATGAAGAAATATAACTCATACAAAGAGCGTAAAACTTCAATGCTTATTGCAAGAAACTTCTTCAGAAACTATTTCTCAAAATTTTTCTTTTTCTTTCCAACAACAAAGCTTTATCATCATCTAAAGGAAAGGGCGGTTGGGAAAACTACCCTCACTGAAATGTTCCAGCATCTCAATCAAAATTAACAATTAGACTGATAATTGGACAAATATTCAGGATCATACCATTGGCCGGTTAAAAATTCAATTGGCATCATGAACACTAGAAAATTACCTAATGCTGTACTCTACTTCACACAAACAATAAAGTTAATAAAAGTATAAATAAAATTTACAAACGAAAGGGACAGGAAAAAAACAGACTCCAACACAGCCATGACAAAGAAATTAATTTGTGGATGAAAAATATATAAATATTCAGATAGCAGCAACATACAATGGAGGAGGGAGAGAGAGAGAGAGAGAATTACAGATCAAAAGCCAAAACCCTACTCAATACGAACACAAAAAAGAACCAACATAAAATTCAGACTACAAATTGAAATGGAGAATTTCGTTCAACTCAAAAAAAATTGAACAAAGAGGAATTGGATATCATTCCAATGCTACCAGGATCCCCTAAATAACAGCATCGAGGCTAGAACCTTATCTACTACAGCTAATTCTCATACTCAATTCAAATCACACTAATCTACAGTAAAAAATCGAAAAACAAAAAATCCAAAGAAACCCCTTAATATAACAATTCAGTCACTCAAATGATTTCACATTACACCAATAAATAATAAAATACTAAAGTCAATAAGCAAACACCAACAAGAACTCATTTTGCTACAATCCAAACAAATGACAAAATCAAGCAAACCCCATAATTCATACCGTAGGATAAAAATTAAAAGCTACAAGAAAGATATAAATACAATGAGAGATCGAGTGAGGATGATCAATACCCTCCGATTGTTCGAGAAATTGTCGTTGCTGGAGGGCTTATTGGCGGTGGGAAAAAAGTTGGGCGACAATTGACCGTTGTTGTGATAGTGAGTAGTGCTCTGATGATGAGAGTAAGAGGAGGGAAAGAACTCTTGGGCCAAAGGATTCAACTTTTTGAACATATCGACAAGCTTCTGCACATTGAGCTCCGATTCCGATTTGGGTCTCGAATCCATGTTGTTGGCAGCCGCTGCCTCACCGGACACCTCAGCCACCGCAGCCATAGAATCACACACCCCAAAATTCAGAAAAAATAAATTAAATAAATAAATAAAAATCCCCACAATGAAGTTTTCAACCAACTTCAGAGAAAAATGGTTCCTTTTGTTTGGTGTACTGAATTGGTTTGGAGAGAAATTGAGAGGCTTTAAAAATTGAGGATTTGGGTGTGCGAGAATCCTGTTGGTGATTTTGTCAACGAGAAACGAATAGAAGTAGTATAAATGCAGAGTAAAAAAGGAAAAAAAAAAAACTTGGAAAGGAAACAAATGTAGAGAGAAATATAACAGGGTTTTGGAGAAACAATCAACAGAAAAAAAAGAAAAAAGAAAAAAGAAGAGGAATTGGCTGATTCTCTATCTACTTTTCGTTTTCTTTTTCCAATCAAAGAGAGAGAGAGAGAGTATTAAAGTGAGTGCAGAGTGGAAGGCGTTAAAAATGGGAAGAGAAGGACAGCTAACGTAAAGATGACTTCAGAAATAGCTTTTGTTTTCTGTCCCTGTAGCAAAATGGGATCAATGTATCCATTTGATACAGGAGTTTGTTGGGATTCCCATTTTCCTTTTCTTTCCTTTTTTTTCTTATTTAATTTTTTTAATTCTTATTTTAGATTATAACGCCGCAGTTTTGTTTATTTTGTTCCTTTCTTATTAGCTTTTTTTTTTTTTTCTTTTTTTTTTTTTTTTTTTTTTTTAGAGAATTTATATTTAAACATTTTGGGAACGCATGCTAAAATTTTAAAATTTTTAAGCCTTTTTTTTTTTTGTTACAATTTACTCTTTGAGTCAATCGAAATGACAATAAAATCTTTGCTTACATAAGGTGTCATTTCGAAATGACATCTTGGGTCATCGGTTTGAAAAAATTTCTGGGTTCATTTGTTTTGATCTTTAACACTTCTCAAAATGACACGTGTTATTTGTACATGTGAGATGCATATGTTTATTTAATAGCAAAGACAAAGTTTGAATAAAAAATATTAAAAACACATGTACATCTCACATGTTATTAAAAAAATAAACACATGTCATTTTTATAAACTAAATTAAAGAAAGTTCCTCAAACCCAGTTTGAAGGAAACCTCTGTAGATCTCTTTTTTAGATTTATTGTAGATCTCCTCCCATACATCTCTCCCAATTTATTTTTTAAGAAAGAGGTTTGATACGGGCACAACACAAATTCAACCCAAGGCCAACTTCTCTCCTATGTGTCATTATAAAACAAAAAAAAATTGAATTTTAAACCAAACAAATCGTCTTTTTTCCCAAATTTTCAAGAAAAGATGATTGATTTGACTTAAAATTTATTTATTTATTTTAATAAGGTGTAATACAGTCAAACTTAAACTCAACTTTTAGACCCAATTTCTAGTTTAAAGCTCTCTCTTTTTCATTTAAAATATATATTAATATATACTGCCACTTAAAAAAAAAGTTTAGTCTTAATTAGGTTTAAATTGCAGTTTTATCATTTTCCTTTTTTAAAGGACACGTAGAAGAGAAGTTGGCCATGAATTGAGTTTGTGTTGTGACCTTAACATTTTCATTTAACGAATATATATATATTTTTTTTTGGTTGAAAATTTGACAGTAAAAAAAGTTGAATCCTCTTTTTCTAAACAAAAATTAAATTTGTAATAAATAAGAACATAATAATAGTGTAAAGTGTACATAAATCAAGATAATTAGGTGGTTTTATTATCGGTTTGGGGTTTGGCGTGTTTGACAAATTACTTGCGGAATTGGTTGACAATTGGTTGCACATGGCTATGAAACGTGTTGTCCATGCGTCGTAACTTTGGGGCATTCAATTTTAGTCCCACATCTGTCATCTTATTTATATTTCCCTTCTAATGCTCTTTTTACCTATTATTTTTGGATCCGGATCCCTTAAAATTATTTTAAAATTTAAAAATCTCAAATTTTGAATTTTGATCATCAATCATAATTTTAAGGGTTCAAAATAAAAGTTTTTTAGTTTTCATCTTTCACATTTTAATTTTTTAATTATTAAAAACTGAAAAAAAAAAAAAAACATTTTGTTTTAAGCCCTTAAAATCAAGATTGACGGTTCAAATTCAAAATTTGAGAATAATTCTAAAAATTTTGAAATAATTCTATGGGATCCTGATCCATCATTTCTTCCTCTCACACACACACACAAAATATCTATGTATATGTTCTCAAATGGTAGCTCAATCGATTGTAAATCACGTCTCATGAAGTGGAGGTCACTAGTTCGAATCTCCCTAATACTTAATTGTATTCGAAGTATTCTAAATAAAATTAATGAAGACAAATTTTTAAGAAAATTTAACAAAATTAGCTTTTAAATTTTAAAAAAGAAGTTAAAAACAATATGCGATAATCATGCCAAACCGAAAAGGCCAAAAACGATGAAACGACTACAACTCATTCCAATGGACGGAATTTTAAAAGAAAGACAAAAACAAGATAAAATTAGGTATATATATATATATATATATATTGCTTGAATTTTTTTTTTTGTTTTTTGAAGCGATTTAGAGTTGAGAAGAGTTCTCGGATAACGTGACAAACTCAATTCACCATTTTTTTTAATTTTTTTGTTAATTAAAATCGATTTAAGGGTGGATTGAATATATAATGCTACTGAGTAAGGGTACGGATGGAACCACCCCTTGGCCAGTACCCCAAGCCATAGGGTGGCCCCTAATTTTTTTTTTTTTTTTTTTAAATAGACTTTTAAAAATCAAATTTTGCGTCCCAAAATTAAAAAGTTCTAATTCAACCCCCCGATTAAAAAGTTCTAATTCAACCCCCCGAGAATGTTACATATATAACATATCTATGGAGAAATTTTTTTTTACATGGTTAATTTAGNCTGTTTGGTAGTTTGGGGGGTCAGTTAACAACGTTTGATATTTTAGGGGGCTAAAACGCAAACGGGTGTTAGTTGAGGGGGCTAAAACGTATTTTTCCCTTTTTTTTAAAAAAAAATGTTTGATCGGCCTTTACGGCCGCTTGGATTTCTTTTGCCATTCCTCGTCTAGCTTCTTGCCGCAGCCGATGGAGAGGCTGCACGAGGTGGCTCCGCCTCCGTTTCTTACCAAGACCTTTGAAATGGTGGAAGACCCATCGACGGACTCGATTGCGTCATGGAGTGGAGCTCGCAACAGCTTCATCGTTTGGGACCCTAACAAGTTCTGCATCATCATTCTTCCTCGCCACTTCAAGCACAGTAACTTCTCCATCTTCATTCACTAGCTCAACACATATAAGTATTCCTTCTCCTGAAAAAGAAAATTGCAGTCCTTCTTCCAATTGTTCCACCATCCCCAATCAAAACAAATTATCCAAACCGAACAAGAAACCCAATCAAAAAATCCAAAAACCCAGTAGTAATCTCAATCACCCCATCCAATCAGCAGTCATTGCCATTCAAAACCCAAACGAAAATCGACTACAACTACCACAATAAGAAAATCCAACCCTTTTAGAAAACCCAGTAGCAATCTCAATCACACCCATTCAAAACCCTTTTAGAAAACCCCATTCTTTTGACAAACCCAGCAAACCACTCACCCCCATCACCGGATTCTTCAACCACTGCCGCCAAACAAGCATGCCTCCACTATCATCTCAGCCAACTGGCCCTTGGGGGTGGCCGAAGCCACCCCCATGGCCCTCTAAAATTTTATTTGGCCCTTGGGGGTGGCCGATCCACCCCCTTAATTGTTTAATATTTTGTTTTCATTGTTTATTATTTTATTTTCTACTAATTTTTAAAAGAAAATTAATAATTTATTATTATTTTATGTTAGTGGACATGTGTACTTTTTTTTTTCTTTTTTTCTTTTGGTTAAATTTTAGACTAATTTTTATCAAGGTTAAAACTATCCTTAAAAAAGGAATATCTAACGGTATATTTTACTAAGAACCCAAAAAAATCACATCTACATCTAAGCATAAAAAAGAAGAAGATGACATTAGGTTAGAACTAAAGAAGCTAATGTTGGCTTAGAAGAAAAAACAAAACAAAACAAAAAAAGCCATACCTTTTTTTCCATTCTCTATTTCTCAAGTTCTCTGCATATGCGGTTGAAAGATTATTGCTTTAGGAGGAGAAGGCATATGTGATCAGAATTTTTTGTTATATACGTGAAATCTGTTATCATATCAAGGTTCTCTTTTTGATATTTTAACAATTGAGTGTTCGTGTTTTGAATAATATTTTGATTAACTTTAATCTCTATTCAGTTATCCCATTAATAGAGAGTTATCTAACTTTATGAATTTTTTATTTAAACTATTCATTTATCAAATTAACAGTGAGTTATCTAGAGTTGTTGTTGTTGTTTTTTTTTTTTTTTAACTATTTATTTATTTCAATAACAAAGAGTTATCTAATGTTGTTGTTGTTTTTTTACACTTCGATTTTTCTTGTTTTTTAATCGCTTTCAATTTTAATGGATGTTGACTTCTTACAGCCCACTCAAATTATTTCACTTAGTCCTTTCAATATGTCACGTGTGGGTCTTTAGAATGCAACTTATATATATATGCACTTACTTTCATTAAAAATATTTGTACCGAAAATTGAATTCCTTATTTTCATTATTGTAGATATAGGATATTGGTGAGAGGTGTGTATTGGACAATAAATCAAATGGACAAAATGTATACTCATGGAAGCCAAAGTAAATCAGGCACTTCATGTCCACAAAACATGAGATTTACTTAAGTACCAAAAATTGATATGATATTTGATTGTGATGATAGCGCTTATAAGTTTTACAAAGAATATGCTCATCAAATAGGCTTTAGTGTAAGGAAACAATTTGTAAAGCAAACAAAGTCAGGACTTGTTAAAAGGAGGACATTTTGCTGCTCGAAAGAGGGTACACGAGTTACTGACAAATGACAAGAACAAAGACATTTTCATCATGCAATTTCACGTGTGGGGTGTTTAGCAGAAATGACTTGTCAAATTCAAAATGATGGTATGCTAGAAGTTGTTTCATTTCATGAGCAACATAATCATGAATTTGCACTTTCCCCATTGAAACATATGTTAAGATCAACAAGACAAATTACACATGCTCAAAAAGCTATTGCAGATGATGTTGAGAAATCTGGAATATCAATCAAACAAACTATAGATTTGTTGAGCATGCAATCTAGGGGTCGTGAAAATCTTGGTTTCTTTTATGTTTACTACAGAAATTACGTACAATCTAAGAGGAGAACATCTTTTAAGAAGGGAGATGGTCGTGTTGTGATGGAGTATTTTCATAATATGCAATTAGAAGATCCATCTTATTTTTATTCAATAGAACTTGATGATGATGATCTTATCATGAACATTTTTTGGGCAAATGCTAGATCAATGGTTGATTATGGACACTTCGGTGATGTGATATGCTTTGATACAACTTACCGTACAAATGCGTTGGACCGACCTTTTGCACCATTAATTGGAGTTAATCATCATAAACAAACAATTATATTTGGTGCGGCATTACTTTATGACGAAACTGTAGATTCATTTAAGTGGTTGAGAAATGCTAGAGATCCGGAAGCTTTTCCTGAATCTTGCTTCCGGACTGACGTGGAAATAGACGTGGCTCAACCACGTTGGTCTTGAAGGAAAAAATAATAATTTTGACTGTGAGCTCATCCACCGACAAAATGACATGCGTCTCTCTCACTCTCCATTTTCACCTTCTGGAAAACCAGACCACCATTACCGTTCTTCATCGCCGGCAAGGACCATATGTTTCATTGCTGAGCCAAGACAGTGGCTGGCATCACCACAACCATTTGCACCTTCTCTTCTTGTTCTTTCTTCCCAGCCTAAATTTCAAAAGCTGAAAATCATCTATGGTGCTGGTAGTCTTTACCGACAGACAAGCTTGCAGGTGGAAACCATGATTTTTCGCCAAAGCTTTCTTCTCCCTTTCTTCTTCATCGCCAGAAATCATCATGGGTTAAAATCATCGCCGGAAACCTTTCTTCTACCTTGTCCACTCTGATTAAAATCATCGTTAATCTTTCCTTTATTCTTCATCGCCGGAAACTCCATAGCCACGCTGGTGACCCAGGGGGGTCTGGCCAGACCCAGCCGTGGGTCACTAGGTGCCCCACCTGGGTCACTGCTGTTTGCTCCTATATAAAATCTGTTTAGGGGTCATTGTCTTCCACGAAAAAACCAAAATTTTCTCAAACGGTTTGCGTTGTTGTTTTCTCCATTAAGTTCTCTGATCTTGTCTTTCTCTGTTTTTTCACTCTGTATTTCTCTGCTCTCTGTTTTCTGTTGAAATTCTTTGCTCATGGCACCCCTAACAACCCTGTTGATTCTATCCAACGTCCGGGGAGGGGAGAGATTGGAATATAAGTTGATGGGTTGTTTTGGTTTAGCTTTTTGTAATGGTCGAACATATAGTTGATTCCTGCCTTCCTGGCTTTTTGCTTAAAATTCTGAGATACCCATTGAACTAAAAGTATCATTTTTGTCTGATAAAATTAGTCAAATACCAAGATTTTCTCATTCAATAATCAGTACACGCAGTTCTGAATGGCCGATATAATTCAATCAGAAACCCAAAAATGAAGAGAGAAACCCAGAAGGTGAAAATGAAGAGAGACTTGCTTTGATTTCTTTTCTCATAAGCAAAAACACAAGCTTGCAGGTGGAAAACCAGAAATGGAGAGCAACTCAAAAGTTGAAAATGGAGAGAGAGAGTCGTTTGATTTCTTTCTTCCGCATTGATTTTTCTGCGAGCAATTAATAAATGTNGATGGAGTATTTTCATAATATGCAATTAGAAGATCCATCTTATTTTTATTCAATAGAACTTGATGATGATGATCTTATCATGAACATTTTTTGGGCAAATTCTAGATCAATGGTTGATTATGGACACTTCGGTGATGTGATATGCTTTGATACAACTTACCGTACAAATGCGTTGGACAGACCTTTTGCACCATTAATTGGAGTTAATCATCATAAACAAACAATTATATTTGGTGCAGCATTACTTTATGACGAAACTGTAGATTCATTTAAGTGGTTATTTAAAACTTTTTTAAGTGCAATGCCAGGGAAACAACCAACAACTATACTTACAGATCAATCTGCTGCAATGGCCAAAGCAATAAGTGAGGTATTTCCCAACTCACATCATCGTTTATGTGTATGGCATATTTATCAAAATGCTGCCAAGCATCTGAGTCATGTATTTCACTCATCAAAGCAATTTGTAAATAATTTTAGTAATTGTGTATATGATTATGAAGATGAAGAGGAATGGCTACGTGCATGGGATGGTATGCTTAAGAAGTATAGTCTTACTAACAATAAATGGTTGGATGGAATATTTGATGTAAAAGAGAAATGGGCTATGATATATGGTCGCCATATGTTCATTGCTGACCATATGTTCATAGCCGATATGAAAAGTACCCAATGCAGTGAGTCCATGAACAATGTGTTGAAAGAGTATTTGAAACCGCAACATAATCTTTTGCGGTTTTTGGAACATTACTCTAGAGTATTGCATGATAAGCGAAATCAGGAACTTCAAACAGAGTTCAAGATGATTCAAAGAGTACTTGTTTTACAAGTTGATGTAGAGATGTTGAGACATGTTGTAAAGTTGTAAACCCCACATATGTTTCAAATGTTCCAAAATGAATACATGAAAATGAGGGATTGTACGATTTCTAAGGTTACTAAAATTGATACTATCACGGAGTACAAAGTTAAATATAGGCAAAGAACTCAAGAACATCTGGTTAAATTTGAGGTCTCAACAACTACTGTCCAATGTAGTTGCATGAAGTTTAACTTTGTAGGAATCCTACGCACCCATGCTTTGAAAGTTCTTGATAAAAAAAACATCAAAAGGCTTCCAACCCATTATTTATTAAAAAGATGCAAAGGTTGGTGTTATCAAGGACTATCGTGGCATTGATATTAAAGGAAATTCTCAAGAGTTAATAGGAAAGTGCTACTCCCACTTGTGTCACAACTTTTGTGAAATTTCCACACTTTCAGCAAAGAATAAGATGATTTATGAATATGTTGATAGATGTTCTAAAAAATTATTGAAGGAAGTGCAAGAAATGAGATAAATATGTCATTTTAGTGGTGTGGGGGGTCATTTAGTGGTCCAAGGTGAAGCTGATAATATGTTTCAACCCAATGAAGATATAGCTTCGCAATTGAGTATTAAGATATGTTACCTTGTTTTAAAATACAAAAATCAATGTACAACTCCATTAATGTATTGTGGTTCATGTTAGTAATTACATAATGTTATATATAGGATTTAGCTGTGGATATAAATTTTCTTCAACTAGAGCATGGTAATGTTGAACAAGACTTCCAATTGTTGGATAACTTGACTGATCAGGTATAATTGGATTACTTTAGTATTGAGTTTCATGAATTTGTTATATTCTATATGACAGTTCAATTATATTTTTTGCAACATGATCTAAGTTTTTTTTTTCCCTTATATCTGCAAGATCCAAATGGAGCCTCAAGAAGTCCCAAAAGGAATCCCTAGATAGATATGATGAAATTAAAAAGAGAAATTATATTGGATTTGTTGCAAGTGACAAAAGGCACATATAGACCACTTAAAATGTATGATCTGCAATGCATTTTTGGAGCGGTGTTATTTATTTTTGTATTAAAAATTCAATTTTTTGCTCTCATTATTGGCAACGGTATACTTTGGACTATCTTAATAAGTCAGTTTGTCTTTAGCTACAGATTCAGCCAAAAGTGCTTCAAGTCATATTCTCATGTATCACAAATGCAATTTGGTCGAGTTGTGCTTAAAACAAATTTTTGGCGCAATAAAAAAAGGTTTGCAAGACAGAAAATGACATTCTTGGTCTATCAAGTTTGATTAGCTAAGCTATGGTTATCAAAAGTTGAGCTTGATAACTACTACTTCTAAGAGTTGTAGTCGGCTATGTATTTGAGATAGAGTAAATCAATTATACATTTTTTTTTTTTTTTATCTCTATCTATTTCTTATCATCTGGTTCATGATAGGTTAGAATCCGTTTGAATATATTTTCCAATGTAGATGGAGTTTCATTTGACCATCCAATTAACGGCTCATTGATAGATGGCTTTACTCGAATCTCTTGTCCACTTCAAAAGATGACACCATTTCCATGTCTGTCATGGATTGCAAGAGAAAGCCTTGCAACTAAAACATAATGTAATACCCATGTCCATCCTCCAGCAAGCTATATATAAATTATTCCTACACTGGAACTTGTGACATCTTCCCACTAATCGGTGCCAAATATTGTATATTTGACCCCCTTAACTTATATTTGATAAGCCTTTAGCATTGTTAATATCTAACTTTTGTAGTTGTGTTTAGTGTTTTATGGTGTGCAGGTCATTGCATCAATACATGGCTACCAAAAGGAAAAATCAACTTGAAGAGATGCCATGAAGTTACTGTCAGTGCGTTCGAACGCACCAACTGCGGTCAAACGCAGGGAGCACGTTCGAACGCAGGTCCAGTCAGCCCACGTCTCCCGGATATTGCCCTAGCCGGCCCTATGATTCCATCGCTTCCAGCTGGCGCCACGGCAATTATCTGCGTTCGATCGCAGAGCCTACAATCGAACACATGCATCAGTGCGTTCGAACGCAGGGGCTGCGTTCGAACGCAGCCTTATGACATGGCAGCACACCAAAGTTCTATAAATAGCTGCCTTCTTGCATTTGTTCCGAAGTCTCTTTATTTTGGGCGAGTTTTAAGAGCATTTTACCATTGTAGGCCCTGCTCTGCCCTTTTTAATTGTAATCATTCACTTTAATTTAATTTAATGCAATTTCTTACTTGTTCTTTATCTTATTGTTACATGGGTGGCTAAAATCTTCAACTAAGATTGAAGATGAAGCATCACCCTTAGTTTATTTCATGCTTTTACATTAAACGCATTTACTTTCCGTCTTTTAATTTTTCATACTCGTTCATTTAATTTATGTGACAAAAGTTAAGTGGTTGTCATTTTTGAGGCATCGATAGTCATCATTTGTTGTGTTCTAAGCCGGGTGCACAACGAATGATTAATGATTGATTTAATATCCACTGTGATCCAATGATACAGTGGATGATTTTATCAAGATTTAATATTCGTTATAGCTCCTTAACGGTAAACACGCCAATTGGTTTGACTTGCGTCAATAACAGCAATAGAGTGTGTTTAAAGGCTTAACTCAATAGGCAGAAAATGTGTGTGTTATGTTTAAGCTAACCTTTTATATCGGGTGAGATTAGTCTTTAACCTTAGTTAGCTTTATCCATTCCTTTACGCTTTTTAGATTAATTTTAATTTCTGCAAGTCACATGTTCGATGATACGACTGTTTTTTTTCGGAACTAGGATAAAATAGATTTAATTTAAGAATAATATTAGTTTTTTAGCAAAACTCCGTTCTCTGTGGTTCGATCTCGGTACCTGCGCAACGCTATACAACCTAACGGTTCGTGCTATTGCGAGTACCCAAATTTGGTACGATCACCCACCCATATTTTGGAAAGGGTACTGAAGCTTTAACTCTTAACCAATCGCCAACATGCTCATTTTGGTATAGAACAAAGAAGAAAAAAGTCATTTATTTTTTCGACACTGTGACCCAAGGAAATCAAGGCTCCACAACAGATCTCTTTTTACTACACATACATCATACTTGTTCTCCAAATCTGTATTAGCACAAAAGCATATCAATTTTAAGAAAAAAGAGAAATAAAGAAAAAAGAACAAGCAAGTTTATTTGGACGTGGGTTTTTTAGATGTATTTTTTTTTTCCTTCTAATAAAATATGCTTAGATGTGATTTAATATGTTTAGATGTGATTTTTTTGGGTTTTTAATAAAATATGCCGTTAGATAGAGGTTTGCTAGGGGTTCTCCCCATAGTGTTCTCCTGGCGTTCTCCCAGTCTTACGTAGAACATGATTTAAGAAAAAATAAAATTGTAATACCGTTTTTTTGCTACAGATTAATTTTTATTAGTTAATATTTAAGTTCTAATGCTTTAAAACTTGTTTTTGGATTCAAAACTAAAACCTAAAGGTGAAAGGTTAACCCTTTAGGGATGGTATCACCCAAAATGAATTTGATCATCCTAAATTTGATGCTAATGCCTCAATTTTGGTGCTAATGCCTCACAAATTTGGTGCTAATGCCTCAAATTTGATGCTAATGCCTAAAAAAACGGTGGT
>CM017328.1:8280918-8422555 GCA_006937295.1 Carpinus fangiana | reverse complement strand
TAAAAAAAAAAAAAAAAATTAGAAATTTAAAAAAATTCGAGTGCTGGTCCAAAGTGTTATGATATAATTTTTCTATTAATTGTAATAATATTTAGTGAATTTAGTGTTACTCAACTTACTCTTAATGGTTATGAGATAAAAATAATTAAAAAAAAAAAGAGATACAAAATGTATAACCAAAAAAAAAAAAAAAAGAAGAAGAAGAAGAAAGAAAGGGAGAGAGAGAACAAGAATGAAGGCCCATGTCCAACAGGTAGTGGACCTTCAGCTTCTCAAAAAGGATGTTCCCTGGACCGGTGACGTGGGTGGGCAGAGTCTAATGAATGACCAGCCCCAATCGATCCTTGGAACAAAGTGCGGAGCTCATGAAGTTTATTGTCGGTCAATTTTGATGTGGTTGGTCGGCGGGTCGGATTGTGCAGGCTTTGCTTAAACTGCTTAGGCCCATCATGTGAAAATAATATGGAAATTTATATATATATATATACATTTACCCTTTCAAACTACTACCTAATTATTAATGTTCCTACTCCTTATTATTAAATCTATCAAATGTGTCCATGTCTTTTTAAACTACCAAAGCAATGTCAATGTAACCCCAATGACAAAAATATCCTTCATAATTTTTTTTTAAAACAATAAAAAAGTAAAAATAAAAAATCGAAAAAACCAAAAAAATTAAATTAAAAAAAAATGAAAACCAAGGGGGTCATTTTAATTTATTAGTTTTTCGTTTTTTTTTTATAATTTTTTTAAACCAATTAATTTTGGTTTTTAATAAACCAAACTGTCATTTTAATTTTTCATTCTTTTTTATTTTATTTTATTTCTTATCTCAAAATTTATAAGAATATCGGCCATCCCACAATGGCCAGATTGGGGATGGCGAGTCACACCCACGGCCCATGAAGGTGGCTTGGCCACCCCAATCCGGCCAAATGGGGGTGGCTACGACCTCCCCCAATTTTTTTTTTTTAATAAGGGCAATTAGGTATTTTCAATAATTTCTGTTATCTCTAACGGAAATCATTGACAGATGGGTCTTATTGCGAATTTTTGATACTTTGTTGTGGTATATTACCAATTTTTAAATATTTGAAGTCAAATTGCAAATGAGGTGAAACTTTGGGGGGGGTAAAGTGCATTTTTTCCTAAATACAAAATTAGTCTATGTGGTTGTAGGTTTTGACAAATAAATATTTTGAGTTTTAAAAATTGATTATGCACTCCCCCTCATAAAAAAAGAAAAAAGAAAAAAGGGCATGACAATTAGAAAAGTTAATAGTTAATGTGCAACATTAACACCAGTAATATTGTGACAAGTACCAATTGTAATAAAGGAAAAATTACACTTTAGAGAATTCACATCCAGTTGAACAAAATAGTCAAAATGCTATTTTGTTGAGCCAAGAACCTAAAAACGCATCACATCCGGCTCAACAAAGTGGTTATCAAATTGTTGAGCAGCTATAGTACTCAGCAAGCACCGTAGCTCAACAATGTATATCATATATTAATAAAAAAAAGAGAAATGCTAAGGGTTCTCCTAGTGTTCTCTCAACTGTAATGTGGCTTTTAAAATCACCAGTAGATTAAAAGTTAATAATGATAATTTTAAATCCAACGGTGATTTTAAAAGCCACATAATTTCAAATCCAATAGTGATTTTAAAAGCCACATCACAGTTGAGAAAATACCAGGAGAACACTAGGAGAACCCCTAACATTTCCCATAAAAAAAAATTAATTCTTTTATCTCTACTCTAATAAAAAAACTATTTTATCATCTTTCTTCTATAAAATGAAAAATCAGCCTCATTCTCCCTCTTTCTCTTCTCGCGTTCATCTCCAATGTCACATAGTCGTTGTTCAACTCATGCTCCCGCTGCAAGGTAATCAAATTTTGTCAAAATATTTGACGGATATATCACGTCATAACCAATAGAATGACGATGCATGTCATTCTTAATTAAAAGTAAATAAATATATAAATTATTTTAAAAAAATTGACCGGCAGCCACCCATTAGCATTGGCCACCCCCATAAATGGCTAGAGGTGGCTTGTTGCCACCCTCCGACCCACAGGGTGGCGCGCCGCCACCCCTAACCAACTTGACGTGGCCTTCGGGCCACCCTTGATTTGGTTGGGGGTTGGCCACGCGTCACCTCCATGGCCTAGGGGTGGTTGACGGGCCACCCCACCTAAGGGGTGGCACGCGAGCTACCCTAGGGTGGCCGGGGGTGGCCACGTGCCACACCCATGGGTCGCGGGGTGGCGGCGAGCCCCTGGCCACTTATGGTGGCGGTTTTTTTTTTAAAAAAAATTAATTTATATATTTGTTTCTATTTCTGTCTTTTAATGAAATTTAACATTTAAAAGAGAATATTTCATATAATTTAACGAGTTTGACTAATGGAATGAGAGTTTTGGAAAGAAAATAATAGTCTGATAGAGTCAGGTAGCAGTAGGATTGGCAGTTAATGGAGAGAAATTGACAATGCGTTATAGTTGATGAGAGGAAAATGTATTTACCCATAACTATTATGTGTTTGATGAAAGCCGGGTTTAATTTGGAGGTTGAAGAAATTAGGTTAGTGGATTTTCTTAAGATGGTGGTTTTGATTAGTTTTATGTGATATATGAGGATATTATGTTTAAAACAGAAGAGATCGTTGATCCCTTTTGGGAGATCTTCATGACACGTGAAAGGGAGAAAATAGTAGAGTGCGTGTGAAGATTGCATTATCTCAACTTGTTGTGAAGAATTTTCAAGATAATACTCATATTCTTGTGATAATTAAGGGAGTGCTATTTATATCGAGATGTTAGATTATTTTACTTTGGAAGAGAAAGAGATGGAATGAATTGATTAGTCATCCGAAGGATTGAGGCAAGAACCATTATAATGTGAGGACAGATTATCTCCAACCCGGCAAAAATGACTTGAATCGAGGACAAATTCTTTTCCAGCCCAAGGAGACGGATGCAAGGAAAAATTGACAAAATTGTTATTTTAATTATGCATGTGTGTTTTAATTTTCTTTTATAATAAATTCTAGGTTTTCCCTTTTCCATTAGGGTTATATTTTTATTTTTATTTTTTTTTAATAATGATTGTATTTTTCGTCTCCTATTAGGATTTGTTATCCCTTTTCAATTAGATTTGCTTTTCATTTTCCTTGTTAATTTAGGAGGTGCCTAGCCTATATAAAGGCATTTAGTCTTTGTTTTTTTTTCAATTCAGTTTATATTATCAATTAAATTAGGGTAAAGTCCATATTCCCCCCTCAAATTACCACCCAATTGATAATGTCCCTCCCAAACTTTCAATTGTGACAATGTCCATTCCAAACTACCATAACATTGTCAATATCCCCCCTAAGGTTAGCAAAAAGATTAAAATGCCCCTATATATTTATCAATAAGACAAAAATACCCCTATAAGCTCAAACAAAAAATTAAAAAACGAAAAAAATTTAATTTAAAAAGAACGATTTTTTTTTTTTTTAAAAAAAAAAATATTTTTTAAACGAAAAATATTTTTTAAAATGATTTTTTTAATGGAAATTTTTATTTAAAAGAATTTTTTTTCATTTTTTTTTAGAAAACAAAAATTTTTATTTTCTTACTCGGAAATTGTTAATTTTTTTAACAAACCGAAATTTTTATTTAAAAAAGCTATAAAAAAATCAATTGTTATAAAAAAAAAGAAATTTAATTTTTCACCATTTGGATTTTTTTAGTTTTATGTTTTTTTTTCTAGAAGTTTTAATATTTTTTTACTAAGGGTAGTTTCGTCATTAGGGGGAACAATGACAAAGTTTTGGTAGTTTAAGGGGGACATTGTCACAATTGAAAGTTTAGGGGGGATATTGTCAATTTGGTGGTAGTTTGAGTGGGGTTTGTGGACTTTTCCCATTAAATTAAGTCTTTCAGATTTATTTTTTTGTTTGCTTATTTGGGACACTTATGAACTTTCTTTTTCTTATTTGTTATTTTTTTCTCTTCCAAAATTTCCTTTTCAATTTTCAATTATCAGTTTCTGCTGCTATCATACGCTGTTAGAATAATCTTAGTTCTGTCCAATGTCATCGCACCACCCCCATCGCATTTTGGGGTGGCGTGGCTATGACCACCCCATATTTGCTTCAGGGGGGCCACAACCACCAAGGAAGCTCTTATGGGGTGGTCGCGGCCACCCTGCAGGTTGTCGGGGGTGGTAGTTGCTATGACCCCCATTGTTATCAGGGTGGCCGACCACCCCAACCCAATTTATTTAAGATTTTTTTAATATGAGTTTGAAAAAAAAAGGAAAAGTTTTTTGTAATTTTAATTCAATTCTAATTTTTGCATGCGTGTTACCAAACTAAAAAATATGAATAATTATTTTATTTTACACTCTTCTATTATAGCTATTTATTTTTCAATAGACTAAATATTTTGCTCACAAACCAAACGAGGCCTATAAATCAAATTACAAATAAGGTAAAACTTTGGGAGAATAAAGTATAAGTTTCCCTAAGCAATATAACGGTGGACATAGACCTTAAGGTCCAACCACCTCAATTTATTTATTTATTTATTATTATTATTATTATTTTGTGAGTATAAAATAAGCATCATCTTTCTCCTCATAATTACTCTTGTCTTTTCATAGCACACAAATGAGAAGAAAAAAAAAAAAAGAAGGGAAATTTTAGTAAATCAAAACCCCAAAACATCCACCTCAAAATTATGATATTGACTAGAGCTTCCTCCAACATCCTCCTCTGATCCGATGAATGTTTCTGGGAAATTTCCATAAAGAGATTGACAATAATAATTGACAAAGGTCGTGGCAGGTATTAGGTAATGCCACATAATAATAATAATAATAATAATAATAACATAAGGTATTATTAAGAAGGTGTTTCAGCAAACACTCGATCACCATGTGTGTTTCGTCCTAATCTCACAAACAGGGCCCAGGGCCCATAGAAAGCAAAACCCATTATTTGTCGAATTAGTGATAGTGAGTGCGGTGCCGGTCGGTTCACTTTTTTGGATGACTGACTAGTTACGTCAAAGCACCGCGTCGTGGCAAACATACGTGTCCAACAACGGGTGGTGGTCTCTAATGCGACACGCTTTTAGGTGTCACAGATTGTTGGAGATTCCAAGTAAACGTGTCGTCAGATTAGAGGCCAGGTCGTTGGCGGCAGTTATGCGCTGTCACCTGTCGGCGTCTAAAGTTTTGAAGAAATATCTCCTGCTTTGTCTTTTTAATTTCCTGAAAGCCCTGTCGTTTTACTTCAATCAAACGCTCATTCGTTTTGATTAGATGGAATGTTCTTTTTTTTTTATTATTTTTTTTTTAACGCCTTGGTGGTACGTACGTTGTTATATAATATAATAGTGGCCAACAGGAAAACAATAATTAAAGAAACAAATATTTGGATAACTTACTTAAGGAACGATTTGTAAAAAAAGTAAAACTTGGGGGCCAATACATATATAATTTTTCATTTGTGCGTTTGATCAATTCATTAGAGATTGATAAATTAATTATTAGTCCCAAATGAGTCGGTCAAGCTCTTTAAGGACGGTGCGATAATGATTTGATTTGAATGTGATTGTGATTGCGTCAACATATATAAATAGAGAGAGAGAGAGCTTTTTTATTGTTGTTAATTAAGTTATATATTTTATGTTACGTAATGAAAACGCACAAGTTTGCATGAATCGGGTTTAAGAAAAATGGGCCCATTTATATTCTTTTTTTTACAAAGTTTCGTGTTATTTATTATGTGTAAAGTAAGGTTGCTTAAAGATCATCAAGGACAATACTATTTTAAGGAATCTATGACGTACATAATAAAACCCAAGATAGATCATATGGGAGATAGTGTATTTCTAAATCAAGTAATTTTTGTGTTAGGTAAAGGATCCTCAACATTCTTCCTTGCTTAAATTTTTTTTTTTTTTTGCAATCACTTGAATTACTTTAATTGTTAGTGATTATCGTTATCTATATATATGTTACAGTTTTCAATTTATACCTAGCTTCATCTATAATGGATAGCGAATATATATTGAATGTAAAGGGAACTCAATTATTGGAGGGGCTTTCAAATGACAACTAATCCTGCATACTACATTCTCATTATCATACTCTTATAGAGTCCATCTCTTGGCCATTCTCCTCATAAAACAGTTTTGAAAGGAGGAGGGAGTAGATCTGCTCCCTCCTATCCTCCTCCTCTCATTCTATTTATTTTTTTATTTTCTTTTTTCTTTATTTTTGTAGGTGTTCTTTAGCTAGATCAATAACTTCCTCCGCTATACGTCCGTCTACCTTCTACTATGTTGTGTAATACATCTCCTCCCCAGCCGCTACTGTTGCTTGCTGATTGTTTATTTTGTGTGTGTGTGTGTTTTTTTTTCTTCTTTTTTTTTTAAATAAGAGGTTTTTTCTCTCTAAATCTACCTTCATGAGCGAGGATGAATAATTAAGTGTGAGGGATTATTTCTGATGGCCTGAATAATTGGGTCAGGTGTGAGGGGTTATCTTTCACGGCCGATTTAAATAAATCTTGTTAGAAAATTTGGCTACCCATGTCTAAAATATAGTATGCTCAAAGCAAATCTACTCTTTAACTGTATTTGTATATGGGTTATCGGAAGATTGAAGTTATAGATAACATTTGATTATACGAATTTTTCTTTGTATCTATATCTTTGTAATCACATAGGATGTGGCTATGATTTTGCATAATTTTATGTTTTGTGCTATAAGCGCTTTTTGCTCTGCTTTGTAAAAGCTTTATGCTCATGATATTTTATCAATGAAATCCTAAGATTTCCAATCATACTCTTATCTTATTAAACTGATGTGTTAGGACTCATCAACTCCTCGATTAGTCAATATTAAAAAAAAATGGTTGATTAACATTATTACACCAGTATAAAAAAAAAAATAAATAAATAAAAAATGATGGTGTAGTATATATATATGGCATTACTCCTAATTTAAACATTCTCTAATGCATGCGATATTTTAAAAATCCGCGAATTGTCTAAGAATTTTGATTTAGGGCATTTGAAAAATGAATAAAAATCTAAAATGGAATTATGAAGTCTTAGGTCCGTTTGTTTTAACATAAAATGTTTTCTGAAAAACATTTTCGATTGACCAAAAAAACCTTCTTTAGTTTTTGTAAAATAGTTTCATATTTTTTAAATCATAAACAATTTTATGAATTTGAGCTTTTCCTATTCAAATAGTTGGAGTTTGTAGGACCACCGTCGGAAGCTGCAAGATTGCCATTGGAACTCACTAGATCATCGCCAGAGTTCACCAGACCACAGCCAGGGATGCCTAAATTTGCAGGTCATTTCCCGCAGTCACTTATTTTCTGTACGTATATGCCAAACGCCAAAAACTATTTTTAGGAAAATCTTTTATTTTATTTTATTTTATTTTTATTTTTATTTTTTCTTCTTCTGAATGGAAAACATTTTAGTTACAGACAGAGCCTTAGTTGCACTAGCTAAGTATCATGATGTCTACAAAACACCATGTAGGGTTTAGCTGAATTAGTCCCATTTACATTGAATAAGTTGATGATGAATGCACTAATATAACTCATTAGTGATTTTAGGTAGTAGTGTGATTCCAACAAGTCAACAACAATTAGTGATCTAACTGTGCCCAGTAGAATTATTAACTTGGTGATCTAACAATGGATTCAACCAACTTCTTCTAACATGTTGATGATTTGGCACTAGCTAGGACACAATTATCATGAACATGCTCTATCATGCGGTCACCCACAAAGGATGCCCACCCACAACATAAATATATACATTCCTCATTTTAGTTTTTAGGTCAATAAAATCACTAAGCTCTCGTGTGTATGTATGGTTTTGATCAATATATATATATATGGTTGTGTAAGTCTACTAAAGGAACAATAATTAACACATGACAACTAGTTTTATTCAATAATACATGCACCGGCCTCCAACACAACTTCTATCGATCTTTCACTAAATAAAATTACTATATATATATATATATGCAGATGATACGTACACAACATGAAAGTTTTGCATATTCTTAGACAAAATGGGTTGAGTTTGTGTGGATTCAAGAGTTGAGATTAATTATAAGATACAAGTGTTCGAAGAAGCTACATGCTAGCTAGCTAGGCTTCCTTTCATTTCTTGATTAGATTGGCATCAATAGAATATTCTTAGACATGCAACACCCAAATATCTCTTTCTTTTCTGAGAGAGTCTTACTTGATCCGTGCAGATGGAAGGAACACTTAGCTTTGCACTGGTCAAGAATTTGCTCGGATTTTCTGTCGGGTATTTAGAAAGAAACACGTGGCTGATCAAAGAATAGTACTGTTTACTCATTTATAAATCTGTCGTGTGATATTGTGGAAGCCTTGTAATGATACGTATAGAATCTTGCAATCCACTTGGTCCAGTTGAGTCTAAATAAGTAGCATAGCATTGGATCGTTAAAGCCTAAATCAAGCAGTCCTGTCACAGATGCCTCCAAAATGTATGCTTTTTGGAGAAAGGAGCTTCCTCCAATTGGATGGCTATCTTTTCTCCAAATATGCATGGCTTCTCACTTTAGATAAATATTCTCTCACAGTCTCACTATAATAATACTAACGCCAATTATATATAACAACAAACATGTCAGTCATCATCAGTTATGGTGGGTCAGCAGTCTCTCTAAAAGATAGAAAAAAAAAAAAAATTCGTATGATTTAGCAAATATTAGAGTAAGATCAGTTTAACTCCTGCAACGAGAACTTTCAAACTTAGTTAGTATTAGTTGTTTTGAATTTTATTGATGTGTTGATATATAGACCGAGTCGGATCATGTTATAACTCAATTGAACTTAAATGAACGTTTGTGCTTTATAACGAGTATATGCTATCATAATTATGCCCCGATAATTAGCTTATATTGAAGAAATAGAAGCTAGACCTTCGAAATATATGAATGCCCGTCACAGTCATTCATGCAAATGTGGGATCCGCAAATGAAAGCACCTATATATAATAGATGACAGTGATGTGAGATGGATCTTTTCATTTGTTGAAAGAAAAGAAAAAAAAAAAAAAAATCTCCCTATCCTAATAGCATAAAAGTATAGATGTCCTTTCTTTCTTTTTCTTTTTCAAATCCATTGTCATGTTAAAGATTTTGTCCCCTACAAATGCACTCCTACATAGAGGAAACATAAAAGGTGGTTAGAAGTGTACGTACACGTGGGTGGACATTAACTGCTCGCATTTATAACTATATGATATTCGTTATTTACTATCTACACATGTGGATACTGTTACAGCAAAAATTACTTAATTTTCACATATACTGATGCAGATGGTGCTTTTAAAATTAATCGCATCCCCGTTCTTTATGAAGCGGAGGTTACTAGTTCAAATCTCCCTCTCCCTCTTGTGTGGACATGTCAAAAAAAAAAAAATAATAATTACATCCGTATGCCCCTGATATATAAATATATTTTTTATATATTATATTTATAAAATTCTCCAAAATGATATCATTGGTGCTTAATACCAAAATGATGTTTTGAATTAGGTATAGGTTGTGTTTACTGTAATGTGAAATCAATATATTTTCAAAATATTATGGCTTAAAAAAAATTAAAACAAGCCCAAAACACTAAAATTTGGCCCAAATTATTTTCAAAATTGTTTAAAGTAGGCCATAATAGAGACCTAAAGAAAGTTGCAAAAAGAATAAAATAGGCACACAAAACCCATTACCTTATATATATGCGGATAGCGGATAATAATTATATTTAATAACCGCAATAATTGCGTGTGGATTCGAATATCTAAACGGAATTATATTTTCTCATTTTGCAAATGCGGCTGTGAATCTTACAAATAACTTGAAATACGCTTAAGTTTTAGGATGCAATGAAGAAGCATTGTAATGATGGTTTACGAAACGACGACAAATAGATAAATAAACGCCAGTAATTTACTAGCAATTTATTTATGATTCTCTGACACCTAGTGGAAAGAAACTATTATCTCTCAACCATTTTCGTATAGTAAATGAGTGAATTTACTATCAAATTTTTGTAGAACTTACATGAATCTACAAATTTAATTATCGTTAAAAAAATAATGTGTAGCGTGTTTCTAGTGAAAATGTTGAGAGCATATTTTCGCTTCTCAAATGCCGGTAAAACAAACACAAGAACAATGAATTTTTTTTAAATTTTTTTTAGAAATAGTAAAAGTGAATAAATAAAAAATATTTTAAATAAAATAGTAAAAATGAATAATTAAAATGTTGTGTTCAATATAATTACTCTAAAAAGGTAAATATTTTAAAAAATAATAATTATTAAATCCTAACGAACTTCTTTTTCGAATGCAACTGCAGCTTTTATCCTTAAGCGTGTCACATGGGAGTCAACGCTTGTCTAAATAAGGGGGGTCAAACAAAGGGGGCCAGTACACAAAAAACCGACAATACAATGGGCCCACAAATTGAAGCCCATTTATCCTTCTAATAATGGTCCAATATATCATCACTTGCGTCCTACTTTTGTCTATATCAACCTACATTATACAACTATTTAACATAATTTAAGTCTCATTTTGAATACCAAATAAAAAAAAAAAAAAGTAAAAGAAAATGAAAGTGAAAAGGTAAAACAAATAAAGAAGTTTACTAGATTTAAGGCCTTGTGGGATCAAAATTAGTACTCTAATGACCATAATTAGTGTTAGAAGAGGCGAAATCACAGCAAACGTAAAATATTATTGTGAAAGAGAGAAAAAGAGTAATTTCAGAAGTCACTTTTATATCGCTCTTGTGTCATTCTAAGAATGAGGTGACTTTTAAAATCACTATTTCATCAAAATTCAATAATGATCAATTACAAAGCCAATGATGATTTTAAAAGCCACATTATTCTTGAGGTGACACAAGAAGAACATAAAAATGACTTATAGCATTACTCGAGAGAAAAATAAATGCTTAGCTTTTCATTTAGGGGTGTAAATGAGGCCTCTTGAGTCAAAACGGGGGTACATCTTGTAGGTTTAAACTTTTTCAAAAGAAAAATAGAAAATCAAACTTTGGAGAATGGCCGTGTAGCCACCCTTGTCTAGCTCAGATGGTCACATTGCCATCTTTGATTAAGATAGAGATAGTTGCGCTGCCACCTTTAAACTATCATGGGGTGGCCACATGGCTACCCATCTCCTCTGTTGATGGTGATTGTACGACCATTTCCCTCTCTCCCTCTCCTTTGTTTTTAGTAATAATAAATCACTCTTTATTAAGGGTGAAAGAGGGACGGCTATTAACCGCTCTTGTTTTCTAAAAGTGTGTTATGTTTTATTTGAGGGAAAGTGCTTTGTGTTTTGAAACGTAAATTATTGATATCGTGTTTGAATTTTCGAATAGTAGAAAGTCTACTATTAATGTTACGTTAGCGTTGCTCCACCAAAAGGATTGGGGGATCCTCTCCAATAGCCAGTCCTCTTTAACATAGAGGCAAAATTGTCAATTTATTTTTTATTTTTTGACAATTTTGCCCCTATGTTAACAACGAGTAGATCCTTGGACCAAAAAAAAAAACAAACGAGTAGATCCTCTACGTATACGGTCCAAGCCAGTCCATTTGGACTAGAGAGTATCCAAATTCCCATCAACATGCATTTGAAAAAAGGACCACTACTCCACATAATTGTGTTTGAAGTTTTTGTATAATAGAATGGGGTTTTCTCAAGTAGAAAACCAAAAAAAAAAAAATCTCTAAAATATTTCTAATAGTTTTGTTGTGTTTTATTTTTTGGAAATAATTTACATTAATAAAACCAATTAAAACAGATGATATTGAAAACTATTTATTTTCAGGACTAACTTTTGAGAAAGAATTTTCAAAATACATCCTTAGTTATATCATAAGTCCTGTTAGATGATCATACACAAAACTAGGGTTTTGAAAACCTTAAATTACAATGTCGCTAGTTCTTAATTGTTTCAGAAATGGAACCAAAGAGACCATCTCAATAAACCTGGTTTGGGAAAGCCTAATTAAGCTATAAAATTGTTGTGTGATTCTCACAAAGAAAGCTGTTTGAGAAGAAGGGAATCAATCAATGTATCATAAGTAGAAACAAATTAAATAACATTCTCCATCATAAAAAAGGGGAGCTCTACAAGTGGTATCGGTGGAAAACCTAAGTGGGGTGCATGGGTTCCTAGTAGGCCTTTGATGTCTAATGACAATATGTATTTCCATGCAAGTGCATCTATTATTGCCACTTTCCAAATTGGTGTGTTGCACATATATAGTCCACCTTATGACCACGACCAAAAAAAAAAAAAAAAATCTGTTGGTTAATGTATTTTAGAGGCTTTTATTTATTTATTATTTTATTTTTATGTTTGATTTGAAAGCATTATGATGGACATAAAAATACCATTTGACATTTGGGGATAGTTTCGACCAACCCTATTAGACCATTTGGGAGTGGACGAACAAGCCCTATTGTCCTTGGGGTGGTTGGAGGCCATTTGAGGATGGTTGAGCTACTCCTTAGCTTATGGAAGAGGGTGGCTGAAACTACTTTTTGGCCAAACTCCTCCCCATGGCCATTGGGGATGGTTTTGGCCACCCCTATTCGGCCATCTGGAGGGTGGATGAACTACCTAGCTCAGCCACCCCCATGGCTAGCCATGGTTGTGGCTCCAACCACCCTCTTGGCCAAAGGGGTGACTTGAGTGATGTAACATAATCTTATCTGATGGAATGCTCAATCCCATCACGAACTATGAAGTAGGTTTATAAGTCAAAATGTATTATAGCTTAAATATTTTGTGTGATAATCTCATTAACATGTTCAAACCATATTTAATATAACTTAAGGACTACATATACATAAGTGTCACACACATATGTAAGGATATGCTCAATGTGCTACTTTGTCTTAGAAAATTAATAATTTTATTATTAAATGAAAGTGCCTCACAATACAAATTGGGTTTTAGGCACTATCCCTAATAGATGCAAGGGTGTGCTTATAAATTTGAAGTGATTCGACAAGCTCTTCAATCCTAATTAAAGCAGCGTTAATAGCAATGACATTAGACCTAAGCCTTTCAGGTAGAGACCTCATAACTTTTTTAACAAGTCTATGTTCAATGTTGAAATAATGATGATGCATACATATGAGCGGAAGCAAGAGAGAGAAATAACACAAAGAACTTTACGGGTGATTCGGTGTTATACATCTACGTCTACTACTCGAAATACCTCTAAGAGCTATATTGTGCTCATTAACTTGATGTGTCAACAATACAAAGGTCTCTATTTATAGGATAGTATTTAAATACAATTATAATGATCAAATCCCCTTAATTTGATTACAATCAATCTCAATATTTGATTATAATCAACCCATATATATATATTTTTTGGTAGTGCATGCATTTGAGCCGCAAAATGCGGTACCAAATGGGCACTACACTTAAAGATCTATTTCATTTTCTTGTCTCATAAATAATATTAAAAAAAAAAAAAAGAACAAGATGAAGATATAATATACCCCACTCTCATCCAATTATCCAAACAACTCCATGCATGTTTGCTTGTGTATAGTAATTATTCACCCATCCCCATGTGCTTTCAAATGCAAATGTCCTTTCAAATGGGCCAAGCCGATCGATGGCACCATTCTCCCAACTCTTACAACTCTCTCTCTCTCTCTCTTCCACCTTTGGACTGAAGCCTAACATTCATTGGGGTATGTGTGAGGTGATGATCTTTTTTCTTTCTTTTGACAAATGTATGAACAATTTGTCTATTATGCTTAAAATAACCCAAAGGGTCCCCATTCCTTTCTTGAATCTTGTAGCCTTCAATCTAGGCATGAAAGCACCCTCTTCATTGATTAATGCTAATCCACTAATTGTGCTGCATGTGTCTTTTGGTCGTGGCCGTTGGCAGTTTTTTTCTGGTAAAGTTGGTTGGACTGGGAATCTAATATTTAAGAGTTTGGGAACCTTTTCAGTCACCACTGGTCACACTCAAAGTCCATGCTATTGCTATCTTTATATAAAGAAAGAGAAGGGCCAAAAAAAAAAATACTTGGTTCTCATCTCTTTACCCTTACAATTTATCAAGTAATTAATAAATACTTTATTATATTGTGATTCATTCACCCATTGTTTCATGTTTGCTTCGTCAGTATGCCAATCATGTGAATCTTCTACTTCTTGTGGGCACGTGCTTTAATTATTTATGTAGCACATTTTCCCCCATGGCCATGCTTGCTTTTACGCGGTTATAATTAGCTGTTTGGATTGCTGGCGAGAAGATTTTTTTATGGGATTTTATCTGTCCAAGCATGTTGTATGTTGCCCGAACACATGCTTGGGCAAATGAATTTTCTTACACTTACTATCCGAATTGCTTGCAACTCAAGTAAACCAGAGCACCAAATCTCAAACCACCGCAATTCGAACAAATAAGTGCACTGAATCTCAATGATTGATTGGTGCTTGGACTTATAAATTTGCTTGAACAACACCCATAATTACCAAACGGCCGGGGCCGGGGCCTTGGGGTATATATATCTTTGGACTAGTGCATATGTTCCATCATAAGATGCGAAAATAATATTCCCTCACAACATGCATCCACATGGTCTTTCCATAATGCCTACACATACGGTTGCATCCGAATTATTTCACAGACAAGTGGGTACACTAATGGTTGATTAGAAGCGGTCCAAAACACGTAAATATATTTGTTAATGTGTTCTGAAGAAGTTTTTTATAAAATGTAATAAGACCTGACGTAAAAGTAAAACTAGTTTTGAGTGTTTTGTATTTTTAAATTGTTTATTAATGTTTTTATTTAAAAAAAATAAAAAAGAAGGCTAAATTCCTTAATGCAATGTTGGAGCAGGGCACACGTTGATATGGTCTTGTGGGAACGTCAGAGTGGACAAAAAGAAGAGGTGGGGGAGAGAAAGTGGACAATGTGTGTTCATCATCAACAAACTTTGACCCGTGACGCGTGCGAGTTTATCAATAAACCTGCCGACTTTACCTGTTTTGCGCATTTGTTAAACGAATCACGTGATTAGTTAATTTGACAATAATAAAAAGGTTAGAATATTTGATATTATTTTAAGCATAAAAGTAAAGTGTTTGACATTATAATTTAAAAAACAGGTTAAAGGGGTACTTATTTGAAAAAATGTAAATTTAAACTAAAATTACGATTTCACATAATAAATATTTGGTAAAAAAAATATTTTTTAACATGTTTTACTAAAAGCCTTTACGATTTTAAAAAGTAATGATTTTAAAAATATAATTTTTAAATTCGCACTTAAAGCCCGTTTGGGTGTAAGTTTGGGGGGGGGCCTGAAAATGCGTTTAACATTCAAAAAGTATGTTTGAAGAAAAAAGTATATGTTTGGTAAAACAAAAAAATTTGAAAGTGCTTTTAAGAGTCAAAAAAACCTAAAAATAACTAAAACGCTCTTTTAGTAAAAGCTTAAAAATGAAGCTTTTGCCAAAAAACGTTTTTTGACTTAAAAACTCTATTTCTCAAACGCAATCTCGAACATGCTCTAAGTTGATTTATTTTCTTTTGTATTTTAGGGTTTAGAGCATGTTTGAGATTGCGTTAGAGAACTTAAAAAGTAATTTGTATACCTAAAAAGTTGTACCAAACAAAAGCTGTCATGTTTGGTAAAAAATTTCAAAAGTACTTATTTGACTTTTTTACTTTAAAAATTATCAAAACGCACTTTTGACAAAAGCTTAAAAATGATGTTTTTGCTAAAAATCATTTTTTTTTTAATTTAAAAGTTCTATTTCTCAAATATAATCTTAAACGTACTCTGGCTAAGGTTTTTTTTGTTCATTACTTATTGTTTTTTAATAAATAAAGAGTTACGTACATAAGACGGTTTAATACGATAGTCAATATACAAGATGTAGCTCATACATGCTTTCACTCTGTCTTTTCTCCCTCCTCCTTCTCTTTTATATTTTATTCTTCAGTATATTTAACAATACGGTTCAAAAGGTAACTAATTAAACTGCAACAAAATCAAATACTTTGAGAATAAAGTAAGAGAGAAGTTCTTTGCATTTTACTTTTCATTTCGAGTACATCATTGCTCAGTTGGCATGGTTCATCCACCATTAATTGAAAAGAAAAGAAAAGAAAAAAATCAACAGTGGATGGAGCATGTCAACTCAGCGAAAAATCATGCACACAAGATGGATGCTAGAGTGAAAAGAAACATTTCTCATAAAGTAAAGCTCATAAAGAGATATTAAAATCTATAAAAGTTTAACTNCTAAAAATCATTTTTTTTATTTAAAAGTTCTATTTCTCAAATATAATCTTAAACATACTCTGGCTGAAGTTTTTTTTGTTCATTACTTATTGTTTTTTAATAAATAAAGAGTTACGTACATAAGACGGTTTAATACGATAGTCAATATAATAGTCAATATACAAGATGTAGCTCATACGTGCTCATACGTGCTTTCACTCTGTCTTTTCTCCCTCCTCCTTCTCTTTTATATTTTATTCTTCAGTATATTTAACAATACGGTTCAAAAGGTAACTAATTAAACTACAACAAAATCAAATACTCTGAGAATAAAGTAAGAGAGAAGCTCTTTGCATTTTACTTTTCATTTCGAGTACATCATTGCTCAGTTGGCATGGTTCATCCACCATTAATTGAAAAGAAAAGAAAAGAAAAGAAAAAAATCAACAGTGGATGGAGCATGTCAACTCAGCGAAAAATCATGCACACAAGATGGATGCTAGAGTGAAAAGAAACATTTCTCATAAAGTAAAGCTCATAAAGAGATATTAAAATCTATAAAACTTTAACTCAAAGCAAGGAATTATGAAGGATAATGTGGCAAAAAAAAAAATCAGCTATTAATTTTTTTTTTCACAAGTATTAATAATATACTAAATAGCATTACTAAAAAATTATCATGGGAGATCTGATCACCATCATGAGAATTGAAGGCAATGTCAAATGGATCATCATCTATATCATACTATCATGTCAAAAAAAAAAAAAAAAAAGAGTTTAAGAAGTTGATGCTAATGCCTAGCCGTTTAGGTCATCCATGACATTGGAGACACTAATCCTGCTCATAAAAAATGTTATTGATAGGGAGGATATGGTTGTTAGCCCATAATTGTGGAGTTCAAATCCATTTAAAAACAATATGAAATCATTGAGTTGATGAAAAGAAGAAGGAATCTCTATTTAAAACCGAGTAAAGCTTAATCATCCATCACTAGCTTCCCGATTAGTAAACCATTGATTTATGGTGTTAAGGATAAGGATTCCTTGCAAATTTTATTTTATTTTTTAATTATATATATATAAAGTCTTTGCAAAAGTGACAAATAAGCATTTTGAGCGAAAAATTCTTCATGGCTGTGTGAAAACATACCACCTTTTTAATAGGTGACAATTTTTAAGTGTTTTGAATATTTGATATGATGCTTAGAAACAATCTATGTTATGTAGTTTGAGAATTTACAATTTCCTTAAAATTGTAGGGGCCTTAATTCGTTTGATTTGCCTTATTCTTCAACCCATTTAAAATAGTGACAAGTGTTTATAAATATTTAAAACGTTAGTCTAAGTTATTAAACTGTTATTAATAATCTTAAGAATTTAATATGTGTTTTAAATATTTATAGACACTATTTTAAATGGGTTTGAAGATATTTACTTTGTACTGATTTGAAGGAATTTATGTTCATTCAGCAAATCAATTATTAGATTTGTGAAGTCTATTATTGACTTATATAAAATTCACATAAAATCACAAATTTAATAATTAATTTATAAGATGAGATTGATACTAATCATTTCTTCTTCCAAATTATAGGGATCCTAATTGTCGCATAGAAAAAATAGACGGTGGAGATTGTTTTTAGTAAAAAAATAATTGTAGTTCTTCCCGTAAAAAAAAATAACATGCCAATAACAGGTTAGCCAAAAACTTGGAAACTCCTCACTAAATTCAATGCATGGTCGGCCACCCTCAATGGAGTTTCCTAAAAGAGAAGTTTGACCAATCATCTCCAAGTAATGTTACATTTCTCTGGAGAAAATTAGAAATATTGCTATTTTATTCACCAAATGCTGATGTAGCGTGGTCTCTTCAATCAGCACTCATTTTTATCCTCTAAATGCAATCAGGAAGGCCACATCATGCCAATTATGATGCATAAAAAATGAATCATTATTCAAATTATGACATTACTTTCTTCAATCCACTCTAATAAATGTCGACTCTAATAAATATCGATTATTTTCTAACATAGTAACACGTTTTGGTTCTTAAAAAATTGAAGTATGAATTCCTAGGTTAGTGGAAGAGAGGAGTGGTTCTTCAAAAGCTACTCAGCCATTCTTTTCATAAAGCAGTTTTGAGAGGAGAAGTGAGTAGATCTCCCATTCTCTTTCTACTCTCCGCTCCTCCTACCCACCCCCTCTTTTTTTTTGTTTTTTGTTTTTTTTCTTTATGTTTGTAGGTGGCCTCTTTGCTATACGTCCATTTACCTTTTACCATGTTATGTTGTTCATTTTCTCCCTGGCCGTTGCTGTTGTTGTTTACTGATTGATTGTTTATGTTTTATTATTTTGAATAAGAGGTTTATTTTTTGTAGATCGACCTTCATGAGCGATGATGAATAATTAGGTGCAAAGGGTTATTTTTCACGGCCTAGATAGTTCGGTGTGAGATGTTATCTCTCATGACAGGTTTAAATAATTTTTGTTAGAAAATTTGGCTACCCATGTATTATATCTAGTCTGTTTGGTGTAGATCGGCTCTTTAACTGTATTTGTACATGGATTAACGGAAGATTAAAGTCATAAATAGTACTTGATTGTAATAATTTTTGTTTGTATTAATAACTTTGTAACCTTATAAAATGTGGCTATGATTTAGCATAACTTTATGCTTTGTACTGTTAGAGCTTTTTACTTTGCTTTATAAGAGCTTTATGCCAGTGATCTTTAATAAATGAAATCCTCATATTTCCGTTAAAAGAGAAGAAGTTAATGATGATTAACAATATTAAAAAAAATATGTGTCTCTCCAATGTTAAACAACACTTGATATTTGTTAGAATGTATGAGAAAAAATTTATGTCCTCACTTCAATCATCTCCATATGCACCCCCTCTCTCAAAAATCAAAAGCGTAGGCAAGACAAATTTGACAACATAATTAAATATTCCAAAAAAATCGATAAGCTTTGCCTTAAAAGCTCAAAATCATTATGAAAATTCCCCACCCACCATAGTTTTGTCTTTAAAAACCCCCATTACCTGGCGAGCACCCCTTTCCCATTGTCCAAAATTTTGTCTTCAATTGTTGTTGGAAGTTGTAGGAAGTCCACCGTCCTTGCGTTCCAACCCAAATCCATTCCCTCTAATATTATTTTATTTTATTTCCCTATTGATTTTCTATTTCAACTAACCCATATATTTTGTAAAAATATATATTCATTTAAATTATTTTATTGTAGCAAAAGTATTTTTATTTTTTTATTTTTTAAAATAACTAATTTTAATATATGAGAATTTTGAGGCATATATATATATATATATATATAAAACAACGCAAAACTTCACTAACATCTTTGAAAGTAAAAGCAGTATATAATCATAAACGAACTGTAACACTATTAGTGACGACTTTTGTTGTTGCTGATAATAACTTATCGGTGACAGCTTTTATATTGTTCCTCATAATTTTTCTCGACAAGGCGACAACAATTTGACTTTTGTCATCGTTAATGATTGATTTTCTTGTAATATATCCTACAAACAATTCAACAAGATTCTAGAGTTCATTGTGAGCCACCCCCTCACCTAGAGCATTTACAGCAGTATAGCTAAAATGGAAAAAATAGCTATATTTATCTATTTTTGTCATTTTTTTTGCTCCAACAAAATAACTTATGATTAACTATTATACCTTAACTGTGAATAGCTACAAATAGCTATTCACCGTAACACACTAGATTTAATTTTAATATAATATAATATTATTTTTTATATTAATTTTTTCCTTTAATTAAGTATTGGTAATAATATAATAAAAAAATGAGAAATAATATTTTAAAGCAAGTAGCTAATAGAATAGAGAATATGTTAGAGTTGTCATTAAAAAATGTAATATAATATTATTTTTATATTAATTTTTTCCTTTAATTAAGTATTGGCAATAATATAATAAAAAAAAATGAGAAATAATATTTTAAAGCAAGTAGCTAATAAAATAGATAATCTGTTAAAGTTGGCATTAAAAAATAGTAATTCTAGAAGTCCCTCTTGTGTCCCTCCAAGAATGATGTGGCTTTTAAAATTACCATTTGATCAAAATCCTATAATAATCAATCACAAGTTTAATGGTAATTTAAGAGCCACATCATTCTTTGAGGGACATAAGAGGGACTTGTAGCATTACTCATTAAAAATGGGTAGCTAAAATAAAGAATTGTACTTTTTGACTAATTATAACAGCTATTACTGCTAAAGATGCTCTAATGAGCCTCCCCCAAACTCTTTGGTGGTGGTTTCGACCATTTTCAACTTTTATTTTATTTGTTATAATTACTATTTTTTTAAGGTTTTTGTAACTTTTTTTGTTTTTCAAAAAAAAAAATTTGTTTTTTTTTTTAGGGCATTTTGGGGGACCTTTGTCCCTTGAAATCCACGTGCGTCACATGTGGATCGCTTTCCATCAAAGAAGATGGACTTAAGTAATACATGGATAACATTAACAATTTCAAAAACTTGGTAAAAATGAAAAAGGGGTAAAACTTTGGAGAGGTAAAATTTATTTTTGAGTAATGCTATAAAGTTTTTTAGAGTTTCTTATAGTCATCTAAAATGTGTTGTAGCTTTTAAAATTACCGTTGAATTTTAGATGTGATTTAATGAGTTTTGATCTATTAGTAATTTTAAAAGACACATCACATTTGGAATGACTGTAAGAAGACCTTAGAAAGCCATATAACATTACTCTTTATTTTTTCCACACAAATTATAGAACTTCATTTGGAAAAATGTGTCTTGTTCCTTGCTACTAGTTGTAATTTCAAATTTCCATATTTTAAAAGTTTGAAATGTCAACCTTACCGTTATGGTTTAGGGTTAAATTAGAAGGTAAACATGTTAAATGACTCTTATACCCCTATAAAACTAATAGAAATACAAAACTATCCCTAATTAAAAAACTTAAAACAAAAACAAAAAACAAAAAACAAGTAAAAAAAAAAAAAAAAAAAATCTAAGGCTAGTTAGNACTTTTAAAATTACTGTTGAATTTTAGATGTGATTTAATGAGTTTTGATCTATTAGTAATTTTAAAAGACATATCACATTTGGAATGACTGTAGGAAGACCCTAGAAAGCCATATAACATTACTCTTTATTTTTTCCATACAAATTATAGAACTTCATTTGGAAAAATGTGTCTTGTTCCTTGCTACTAGTTGTAATTTCAAATTTCCATGTTTTAAAAGTTTGAAATGTCAACCTTACCGTTATGGTTTAGGGTTAAATTAGAAGGTAAACATGTTAAATGACTCTTATACCCCTATAAAACTAATAGAAATACAAAACTATCCCTAATTAAAAAACTTAAAACAAAAACAAAAAACAAGTAAAAAAAAAAAAATCTAAGGCCAGTTAGCAGACCCACGTCTAACCTTGGCAATGGATCTGTTAACGTATGGCTAAGGCCGATTATGGATCTGCTAACCCATGAACAAAGTCGACCGTGGTTCGTGGATCTGCTGACCCATGACCAAAGTCAACCATGGATCTTCTAACCCCACGGCCAAGGCCAACCGACCGTGGTTGACCCATGGCTAGCTAGGGGTAAAAAGGTGGATAAATTAAATAAACTTGAAAAATTAAAATATCAAAATAAATAAAAGTTGAAAAGAATTTCCCCTTAATACTTATTTCTTGGCGTAAAAGTCTAGTTTCAAATTCATCCGAGAAAAGGAGCTCGGCTTTCGGTCTTGGATTTGGACTGTTACATGGGAAGCAAGCGTGTGGGACAATTGATGTGACCTTCGTAACTGTTAGGATGACACGTATAGAAGTGGTCTGGTGTTCAGTGTTTGGTGGGTTACTTTATTGTGGGACTCTTCTCATAAGTCTTACCTAAAAAATATATATATATCTATAAAAAAAAATAATAAAAAAATAAAAAAAAAACCAAATTTATTGAGGGACGAACGCGGGGTTAGACCGTAGACGTGTACAAAGGGACCAATCAGATTCTGATGATACTATTTTTTAAAATGACCCAAATTTTCAGGTGTCATGTTTCTAAATTTAAGGAAGCTTCTCAAACGTTACTGTATCAAAAGTATTCAAACACACATATAATATGCTTTTTATTATATTATATATCATAAAGTCTCCACGCAAACACAAAGAAAAAGAAAGAGGGTGGTCGTGTTGTGTTGTGTCGTGTCAAAGATAGAAGCCTCTATGCCCCGCAGTTCTCCTCCCCACACCCTCCAGGGCCTCCACCTTGTTATGAATCTGATTAGCTATTGGCAAAAAAAAAAAAAACAAACAGACAAACAAACACTCCTTTAAGAAATCTTACACGTGGTCTTCTGAGGTGGTCCTCCATGCCCCCCCACCCCCACCTCTTTTTCCCCCTATAAAAACCTCCTCATTTCTTATAACTTCCCTCAACTCACACCTTCACTAATCACTATCATCACTCTAGTCTCTACCTTCAAACTCTTTCTTTCTTCACTCGTACAAAATTCCATATCAAATCAAAAGCAAACAGACAAACAAAGAAGCCATCTCCCTCTCCCACATCCCAACACACAATTGCTCCCCCTTTCAAACCATTTTCACTACAAAATTTGCCAAAAAGCCATGGCAGCAGCAGCAGCAGCAACTTCAAGCACATGGGTGAAGCCTAGATTTGCTTCTTCTTCAACAGCCATCTCCTTGACTAGGCCCAACAAAAAGCCCAATATCCATTGCTCTCTCCAAACAATCCAATTCCCCAACCAGTATCGTCAGCACTCTACTAGTATTGTACATCCAAAAGAAAAACCGATCTCTTCTTCAAAGGCTAATAATAAGGCTGTGCCGCAACAATGGAACTTGTTACAGAAGGCTGCGGCCATGGCCTTGGACACGGTGGAAGGTGCCTTGGTCTCACACGAGAGCCAACAGCCGCTTCCCAAGACCGCCGACCCCAGTGTCCAAATCGCTGGCAATTTCGCTCCAGTAACAGAGCTGCCCGTCCAGCACTCGCTCCCGATTGTCGGTAGAATCCCCGACAGCATACGAGGCGTGTACGTTCGAAACGGCGCCAACCCACTTCATGAACCCGTCGCCGGCCACCACTTCTTTGACGGAGACGGCATGGTTCACGCTGTCCATTTCAAGGATGGGTCTGCTAGCTACGCCTGCAGGTTCACTGAGACCCACCGGCTTGTTCAAGAGCGAGCTCTTGGTCGTCCGGTCTTCCCAAAGGCCATAGGTGAGCTTCACGGTCACTCTGGCATCGCCCGGCTCCTCCTCTTCTACGCTCGAGGGCTATTCGGGCTTGTCGATCCCAGCCACGGCATGGGAGTCGCCAACGCCGGCCTTGTTTACTTCAACGGTCGCCTTCTCGCCATGTCTGAAGATGATTTACCATACCATGTTCGAGTTACTCCCGCCGGCGACCTTAACACTGTCGGCCGCTACGATTTCAATGGTCACCTTCGTTCCGCAATGATTGCTCACCCAAAACTCGACCCTGTCTCCGGCGAGCTCTTCGCTCTCAGCTACGACGTTGTCCAAAAACCGTACCTCAAATACTTCCACTTCTCCCCAAATGGGGCAAAATCACCCGACGTTGAAATTCCTCTGCCTCAGCCTACCATGATCCATGACTTCGCTATTACAGAGAGGTTTGTGGTCATTCCGGACCAGCAGGTGGTGTTTAAGCTCCCGGAGATGATTCACGGCGGCTCTCCGGTCGTCTACGACAAGAACAAGATTTCCCGGTTCGGAATTTTGGACAAGAATGCCGCCGATGCTTCCGGGATCAAATGGATCGAAGCCCCCGATTGCTTCTGCTTCCATCTCTGGAACGCCTGGGAGGAGCCTGAGACCGACGACGTCGTAGTGATTGGCTCTTGCATGACTCCTGCGGACTCCATTTTCAACGAATGCGACGAGAGCTTGAAGAGTGTTTTGACTGAAATTCGGCTCAACTTGAAGACCGGCAAGTCCACGCGCCGCCCCATCTTATCCGAGTCCGAGCAAGTGAACTTAGAGGCCGGCATGGTGAACCGTAACAAGCTCGGAAGGAAAACCCAGTTCGCATATTTAGCCCTTGCTGAGCCGTGGCCAAAAGTGTCGGGTTTCGCCAAAGTAGACCTCTTCACTGGAGAGATAAGGAAGCACATATATGGAGAACAGAGGTATGGCGGTGAGCCTCTGTTCCTTCCAAGAAGCCCCAGTTCGGAGAAAGAGGACGACGGATACATCCTAGCTTTCGTGCACGACGAGAAGGAGTGGCAATCAGAGCTGCAAATTATAAATGCCATGGATTTAAAGCTAGAAGCCACAGTTAAGCTTCCCACCAGGGTTCCGTACGGCTTCCATGGAACCTTCATAAGCTCAAAGGATTTAGAGAGGCAGGCCTAAAGCTATAGCTATGTTCTGGGTTATCATCCGTTGTCTTTGTAGACTGATGTTAGTAGATTATTACGGGGAGATTTTCCAGAGGGATGCTTGCAGATACGTCCCCGGAATCTCCTCTGTTTACAGTGACAACCCTCTGTTTTATTTTCTCTTCTTTTTATGGTCATGTTCAGTGAGAGGCTCCGGGACCAGCTTGTAGCTTTTGGGTGTATGTAGAAATGGAGCTCAGCTGGTTTCTGCTGATTCTTTCGCTTCTGTGCATGATATCAGACGTGTATATTTACAAAAGATAATGTAATATAATATCTGTGTCTATATTTTGTTTCTCTCTCAAATTCTCTTCCTATCTTTCTCTTCTACTTAATAGATTTGTTAAAATTGGCATATAATTGGGTTCCATACTAGTAAAACTTAGCGTTTATGTCACTGTGATGATATAGCAATAAAAATTAATTTTTAATTTTAATTTTTTTTTTTTTTATAAATTTTTGTTGATCAAAATGTTAATTTCTCGTGTCACGTTATTTTCAATTGTATAATAACTATACATTAGTCTACTAAATAAAATACAATTACTCTTTATAAAATGGCTGAGATGATGGGCATACATGCATACTTATGAGTACTATCACGTAAGCTCAATAAAATAAGAGTGAGATGAGAATTAGGAGTTTAAAATTACTCTTTAAAATTATGCTCAGCTCGTCTTGTCTTGTTCACCATTCCCTTAAAATTAAGTATCAGTGTCGCTATGTTAGAATATGTCTTATAAATTTGTAATATGTAAAAACTTTTTATTTTTTTAAGTAAACATGATAACGATGTTTAGGGAAGAATTAGGCAGGGAAATGGACCAATTAGCTAGCATCAAAGGCTAGATAACCGACAAGCAGGTCTATTTATGTGGATACGCGACACGCGACACTGCAAAAGGGTTTATTAGAACAAATGGAGAAATAAAACGGAAGCACGTAGAACGACACGTAAAATCGGTGTAATCTGGATTGACCAGCTGAGCCACCTTCAAAGTCATCGTGGCGATTACTGATTGGGTTTTCGATCCCTGATAAATGTCAGGTTCACAAAACCGCCCAACCCCAGCAGGCAACATCATCATGGCTCTTCCGACCGGGGAACTCGACAACGAACTTTTTATTTTTTTTATTTTTTAGGTTGAGGCAATAAGTAGGATCCTGTAATGGAGCGCAAAAGGGTAGATTCAACGCGACAAATGTCCAATCAGAAGCATGAGGATTGAGGATGATGTTTTTAAGTCAACTTTTGCAAGTGCTCGATCCACAGTAAAGTAAATGATCATCTTGAACATGAACCAACCCTACGTCCGGAGTCAGGCCGGTTCGTTGACGACGTCGGAGTCTTACTCGATTCAAAATTTGTTCAACAGGAATGGATACATAAAGTGGTAGTCGTGGCTCAGAGGGGCCGGGTTGGGGGTGATGATAGGGTTTATGGTGGATGGAAGAAAATTAAGTGCAGAAGTACTGATCATGGGCATTTGTTGCAGGGGTTGACTTTGGCAAGTTGAGATGAGAGATCAGTTCCCATGTCGAGTTGGTTTGGTGCTGAGAGGGGCCATTAGAGGCAAGTTGATGAGAGATCAGTTCCCATATATGTCGAGTTGGTTTGGTGCTGAGAGGGACCATTAGAGGCAAGTAGATGGATGGTGATGGTGATCAGTGAGGTTCATTTTTCATCATTTCAGAAACACAGTGATTGGCCACTACAAAGTACAAGAGTTGGAAGCCGGATGGGCCTCTCTGTTCATTGAGTTTGGATTATGCATGGTACGCGTCTTTTTTGTTTTTAAATTTTAATTTTAGTGCAGGATGATCAGTCATTGTTTCCTTTTGTTTTTAATTCTTGTTTTGAGAGAAGCAAATGTCCATTATATTATATATGCTACTTGAGATTGACGTCAACATAAGGCTCTGACTCAGACTTTTATCGATATATATTCCATGTCATTGTGCATGCCCCACTCTCAACTCCTCATGGAATATTGCCTTTTTCTTTTTCTTTTTCCTCGATGTAAAATATTTTTTTTAGCAAGAAGTTATTTTGCAATAAAATGATATCAGTTAAAAATATTTTTTAACGTTTGACTCGTACGAAAAATCAGCGATAGCAATGGTAACTTTCGGCAAATTCTAACACTTCCGATCACCTCGATCTGGTGGCAGTGGCGGATAATGAACTGCAAAAAAAGTAAATGCAGTAATTAATAAGAAGCTCAAATTCAAAAAATAATTTAAGAAAAATAAAAAATAAAACCATTTTACTACCACTGAAATATATATATCATTGCTCAAAGTCAGAATTTCTCCATTTCGTAACCAATAGCATTTTTATGACATAGTTTTTGACGAGCCATAATGTGATATATATATATATATATATAATACAGTAATAAGAAGCTCAAATTCAAAAAATAATTTACGAAAAATAAAAAATAAAACCATTTTACTAGTACTGAAATATATATATCATTGCTCAAAGTCAGAATTTCACCATTTCGTACCAATAGCAGTTTTATGTCATAGTTTTTGACGAGCCATGTGATATATATATATATATATATATATATATATAGAGAGAGAGAGAGAGAGTGAGAGAGAAATGCTATTTATTCTTCTAGTATTTTTTTGGTGTTCTCATAACTGTTATGTGACTTTTAAAATCATTAATAGATTAAAAGTTAATAATGATAATCTCAAATTCAATGGTGATTTTAAAAGTCATATCACATGCAGTTAGAAAGATACTAAAAGAACACTAGAAGAACACATAGTATTTTCAATATATATATATATAATAAGATGTGTTTGGCAAGCCACATATACGGATGGGTCATTTGTAAGGTTTGAGCTTTGAACCAATTAGATGCATGTGCATTGCGTACACCAATATAATATATGGGATCAGTCTCAATATTCCCCATTCATCGTTACGTAAGTGCCATTCACTGTAACTTAGGTAATAATAATAATAATAATAAAAGTGCCATGTACAAAAGGCCATCAATTGTGAACTATGAAATTATATACTGAGCATCCAGCGAACTAGATGGCTCAAAATCGAGAGTGCAGACTGGGTTAGGATATTGAGCCCAAACCAACAACCTCAATAGCTAGCCGACCACATAGACGATGAAAGGAAATGTGGCAAAGGATGACTACTATACCACATCATTCCAACTAGTGTCCCATCACTCGTGCCAAAGAATCAGGAAACGCCCTTAGCATGCCAATGAACATGGATGTGGCACTATATATATAACGCTTCACAGCGATTGAAGCCTGTCAGGAAGAGAAAGCAAGGATATGAACTCGGTGCCACTACTTTTATTAGGGTCCTAAGTCACAAGCAATGCAAGCGACACTTGACAAAAGTCGTACATCATTAATTAGACGAGGAAGTGCACCCTGTCTCTTAGAGGTCAACACCTAGCTAAGGCCATACGGGGGAAAACACTCCACTCGCATATCATATTATCATGCATATGGAATGTAAGACAAGCACTCGATTTACGTACAAACACTCCATATACCCTACTACTAGTGTATTCTCTTTTTCTCCTAGTAACCCGTCTCTTCAGAAAAGTCCTAACTTTAGTACCAAATTGCATCCCCTACTGGTACTCTCGATAATTCTTCGAGCATACTTTTAGGCTCTGTTTGGAGATAGACCGGATTGGATTCACTCAAAATTTCTTAAAGTTAATCTTAATATTTTTATTTTTTATATCACATCAATCACATTTTATAACTATTCAAATAAAAAAATTATTACAAAACAGAAAATTTTATTTTTTTATACAAAATATATATATATTTTTTCACATTAATTAAATCTGTTACGGTCAGTTCATTTTCTGAAATCCAATCAATTGCCAAAGACAGCCTTACCTCTTTGAAAATTGGAATGGGTCTTCTGAGCAAGTTTCAAAAGGGAAGCATGTGGAATAGCCTAAAATAGGTTGTCAGAGAGATAGCCTTTTCCAAGGCACGAATTAACCCACGCACCTTTCTCCCTTTTAGCGAATATCAATCGACTAATGCTCATGGCACATTGTAATAGTTAGAAAATAGAAATATATTTATTACGAACTAAGACCCTTAGTTTTATTCATGTAGGAAAATATTTCCAATAAAAGTTCACCATATTTAAAATAATCATTAAATGAAATATAATATGTTTAAAAAATAATAATTTTTTTTTATTTTTTTTAAAAAAGAGTTACTCAGATAATAAAAGTTTCCTCCCGAATGTTCGACCTTTCCTCCCGAACGTTTGAGCTAGTTTGAAAACATCTAGAATTTTAGCCACCTCAACCCTAGCAATAAGCGTGCAGAAATCCAGGTAAAAACATCCCTACACCCAAAAAGGTCGGAGGACTTTGGTCCACTGGCTAGAACTTGAATATATAGCTAAGAAAGTGGGAGATCCATGTGAAATTAAGTTCATTTTATAAAATAATGGGGAATAATATACTTTAGCTCTATGAATCATTACTACATTTTTATTTATGCTTTCAAACTGTAAAAAGTAACATTGGAGCATCCATATTACTACTGTGTATCAAATTAGATTCTTTTATACGCTTCTCTCCAAAATATCTTTAAAGTTATTAAAAAAAATTATCATTTGAAAATTTAAAATTATTAAAAAAGTAAATGAAAAAAAGGAGAAAACCTCAAAATAACAAAAAGGGGTGGCCCTTTTCATATTAGCCTCATTAATTTTTATTTCTTTATTTTTTTCAAATGGTTACTTCCCCCAAAAAAAAAGAAAAATCTTCAAGGTATTTTAAGGAGAAAAGGTCAAAAACAAAAATGTAAAATTTATTTTCCTCTTAAATAAAATTACTTAACAACCAAAATCGTGAGGAATTAGGCCTTACAAGTTAGACATGCATGTTAAATTTGTTGCCAAAACTTCTCTCAATGATTTCAGCTTGCATATATGTATATTAGAGCTGACGCACATTACAAGGTCAAATATTGAGAATGTTAGTCTTTCATATCACAAGTATTTCTATGGTTATGTTTAAGGGTGTAAATCCGACCCATTATAACCGGTAACCAGGTACTAACCAGTAATTGGTTACTGGCCAATTGATTTTAAAATCGGTTTGAAAAAAACCGATAACCAGGTATCCCGGTCTAGTTACCATTTTTTGTATTTTCACATACCCAGTTATAACCAGTAACCGGGTGTATATATGTACATATATATTTTATTTTATTTAGAGATTATTTAGTTTTTAATCTCTTACGATAATAAGAATGAGATTGCATGTTTGATTTTTTTTTTTAACAACCACAACAAAGTCCACCTTATTGGGCCAAAAAACTATAATTATTTTAAAAAAATTAGCCGAAAACATCTAAATTAAGCACAAAAAGTAGGTCCAATATCCAAAATAGGCCTAAAAAGCCTAATTTTTTACACACCCGGTTAAAAACCAATGAACATGTGGCACTACATAAAGCTTCACCACGATTGCAGCCTGCCAGGAAGAAAGCAAGGAACTCGGTGCTACTACTCTACCAGGGTCCTAAGTCACAAGCAAACGACACTTGACAAAAGTCGTACATCGTGAATTAGACGAGGAAGTGCACCATCATGTCTATTAGAGGTCGACACCTAGCTAAGGCCATACGAGGGAAAACACTGTAAGACGAGCACTCTAGGCACAAACACTCCATATACCCTACTACTAGTGTATTCGATCTCTTTTTCTCCCAGTGACCCGTCTCTTTAGAAAAATCCTAACTTAAGCACCAAAGGCATCCCCTAGTGCGTGGTACTCTCGATAAGTCTTCCAGCATGCTCTTACCTTTTTTGCAGACATTTGTGGGCTGAGGATGAAGAAAGAAAATTGGAAAAAGAAGAGTCAAAGTAGTGGGTCTCCGGAGGGAGCGAGGTTCAGAAGGGAAGCATGTGGAATAGCCTAAACTAGGTAGGCAGGCAAAGGGACGAGCTACATGTAATGCTTTAAGTCATGAGTGGGATAGCCTTTTCCAAGGCACGAATTCACCTACGTACGTACGTACCTTTCTCCCTATATAGATAATGGAGTTAGTTAATTTCCTCTTGCCTCCAATTTCAATATTAATTGTAACGCCCCGCTTAATTACGTGTTAATTATTTTAAAATAATCACCAGTTTATACATAGGCCTGGGTATATTAGCGTTCCAAAAAAAGTGTTAAAATTTTTGGGTTTAGCAAACATCGATCAACTGATGCTCATGGCGCATTATAATAGCTCGAAAATAGAAATATATTTATTATGAACCATATTTAAAATAAGGGGTTTGTTAGGAGTTCTCCCCATAGGTTCTCATGGTGTTCTCCTAGTTTTACGTAGAACATGATTTAAAAAAAATTAAAATTATAGTACCGTTTTTTTGCTAACAGATTAATTTTTATGAATTAATAGTTAGATTCTAATGCTTTAAAACATGTTTTTGGATTCAAAACTAAAATCTATGGGTGGAAGGTTAACCCTCTAGGGATGATATCACCAAAAATGAATTTGATCATCCTAAATTTGATGCTAATGCCTTAATTTTGGTGCTAATGTCTCACAAATTTGGTGTTAATGTCTTAAATTTGGTGTCAATGCCTAAAAAAACCGGTGGTAGAGACTACTATAATTTTATTTTTCTTAAATCATGTTTTACGTAAGTCTGGGAGAACGCCAGGAGAACCTACGGGGAGAACTCCTAGCATTTTCTTTAAAATAATCATTAAATGAAATATAATATGTTTAAAAAATAATAAAATCTTTTATTTTATTTAAAAAAGAGTAACAATAAAAGTTTCCTCCCGAACGTTTGAGCTAGTCTAGAAGCATCTCGAAATTTAGCCACCTCAACGTACCCTATAAGCGTGCAGAAATCCATTTAAAAACATCCTTTTACACCCAGAAAGGTCGGAAGACTTTGGTCCACTAGCTAGAACTTGAATAGCTAGGAAGGTTGGAGGTCCATGTGAAAGTTCATTTTATAACCATAAAAGTAAAAAGTAACAATGGAGCATCCCATACTACCACCACGTATCAAACTAGATTCTTTTTGTACGTTTCTCTCCTAAATATCTTTAAAGTTACTAAAAAATTACCATTTGAAAATTTAAAATTATTAAAAAAAGTAAACGAAAAAAAAGGAGAAAACCTAAAAATACCAAAAAGGGGTGGCCCTTTTCATATTAGCCTCATTAATTTTTATTTATTTATTTATTTCAAATGGTTACTTCCCAAAAAAAAAAAAAATCAATGGCATTTTAGGGAGAAAGGTAAAAAATAAAAACGTCTAATTTGATACACGGTGATAGTTTAAAGGGCTACAGTGTCATTTTTTAAACTTTAAATGTGTAAATAAAAATGTGGTGAAAATTCAGGAGGCTAAAATATATTTTCCTCTTAAATAAAATTACTTTAACAACCAAAATCGAGAGGCATTAGGCCTTAAAAGTTAGACTTGTTAAATTTGTTGCCAAAACTTCTCTCAATGATTTCAGCTTGCTTATACGTACACTAGAGTTGACACACATTACAAGGTCAAATATTGAGCATGTTCGTCTCTCATATCACCAAGTATTTCTCTAGTTATGTTTAGGGGTGTAAATCCGGCCCGTTATAACCGGCCACTAACCGGTAACCGGCCAATTGATTTTAAAACCGGTTGAAAAAAATTGGTAACCAAGTATCTCGATCCGGTTACCAATTTTTGTATTTTTACACAAATAGTTATAATCGGTAACCGGCTGTATATTTATACATATATATTTTATTTTATTTAGAGATTATTTAGTGTTTAATCTCATACGATGATAAGAATGAGATTTTATGTTTTTTTTTTTTTTTTTTTTTTTTAACAAATACAACAAAGCCCACCTTATTGGGCCAAAAAAAACTATAATTATTTTTTAAAAATTAGCCAACAAATTTAAATTAAGCCCAAAAAGTAGGTTCATTATCCAAAATAGGCCTAAAAAGCCTAATTTTTTACGCACCTGGTTACCGATCTGATTAACTGGCTACCAACTAGCTACTGGTGGTTATTTTATTACCGGTTCCGATTTTACTGACCGTGTACCCCGATTTCAATTACCGGTTTTAGACAATAACCGGTAACTGGAATCGGGTTTTCACCCCTAGTTATGTTAATGCATGTTTCATGGCCCATTTTGGGGGAATGCTTCAAACATGTGGCTGAAGTGTCTTCGAATTACATTAATAATATAGAGGATAATAACTTTAGGCCGTAGTGTAAATTGAAAATTTTTATGCCTTCTAATAGGAAGCATATATCTTAGCTTAAAACACCAAGAAATAATATAACCATTCACACCAAATAATTTTTCTTTTGTTTACAAAATTCTTCATTGACAAAATCACTAAAACCATTGTCTTAATTAGTTTTGGAAACTTCGGTGTCAGGAACTTAGAAGCGGGTAGGGGATTCGGTAGTGGGTAGTGGATGTTGGGTTAGAATAAATGAAAAAAGTCTATGAGATTGATTTGAATTAAAGATACGGTGTTTTCATCTCTATTGTATTTAATATTTTTATATGATGTGTCAAATTTTTTTTATGACGGTAAAAAAGGTTTTACACTCCATCCTAATAGAAGGGACTCTTCTTATGTTTATAATTCAATGCTAACATATGATCGCCGAGGGTTGTAATTCAATCCTCAAAGTAGATTTCAGGGTCAAATCTCAAAGTAGCCTCATAAATCTCTTTCCACTTCTACTTCTAAATATATATGATGACCCCAAAGTAAAAGCTTCTCAGCTACGACTAGCTTCTCGGCTACGACTAGCTCATCGTCTCCATCATATTGAAACCCCAATATTTTGGATTTCAAGTAAGGCAGAAACTTTGATTGATCACAATAAGACTAAATAAAATTATTGGTTGCGCTGGAAAGCCTGGCAAAAACTATGTAAACTTGCGTGTATATAGAGCGAATGAATATACCGTGAAAGGCAGCAGTAGCAATATAATCATCATCACAGAAAGCTGAGACCTTCCAAAGTTTTAGCAGACTCATCAACACTAAAAATGAGTTCTCCAAAGAGAAGGCATGCATGGAGTCACAACCAATTTAACAACATTGCGTCATCGTCATATATGCATGCACTTAATGATGTTTTGAGGCATGCTTCTACAACCTGGGAAACGGGCGTGGCGGCTGAGGAATGTCCCAATCAGTCACAATGTGATCACGGGTGATTTCTTTGAGCGAACGGCAACCGCTTAATGCCATAGTTAGCTCAAACTCCTCGCGCAGCATCTGGAGTACTTTTCTCACACCGGCCTCTCCTTCAGCAGCCAATGAGTACAGGACAGGCCGTCCAATCTGAAATAGAGCCCAGAATTAAAAGAGTCTCAGTCCCATACCCACATTCAACTGTCCTTCCCTCGTATCTAAATAGAAGTCTTATAAACAACCTCCAACCTATTAAAAGAGTAGAATAAAAGAAAAATGTAGTTCCAAGGCATAAATTTGGAAAACAAAATATCTTAGAAAGAGTGAATTATCTGGCTTAAGTGAGTTCAAAATCAGCTTTTCCAGCCAATCAAGTACCTCAAAAATTAACAAAAATAGCTTAGGGAGAACCAACTATATATGTGAGTTTAAAATATTTTATAAAGCATGAATTGATTGCCGCAATGAAGGTTTAAAATCAACCTTTTCAAATAGGGAATCAACTAACATAAAACTTATCTAAATGCGCTTCTGTGATCCAAAATGCGTCCTAAAATGTTTTTGGATGCATTTTCCTTATCAATACATGCAGATGGCATAAAAAAGACAAACAGGAAATAATGGTCCTTTTAACATATATAATATGTAGCAATAATATAGCGATACTTACGAATATGCCAGATGCTCCCAGTGCCAATGCTTTGAAAACATCTGTTCCACGACGTACACCACCATCCAAGAACACAGGCACCCGTCCTTGGGCGGCTTTAACAACCTAAATTATAGGACAGAGACATTATACCAGAATATTGAGAAATAGATGTTTCAATTCAATAGAGATACACTATATGCAGGAATCAGCGATTGATGTACCTCTTCTAGGGCCATGATCGTAGCAGGAACATAATCAAGTTGGCGTGCTCCATGATTGGATACAATAATCCCAGCAGCTCCAGCTTGTACTGCCAGCCTTGCTGCATGATAATGATAAAAGAAGTGTTCAAGCATTCTAAAAATTTCATCATGTAGAAGTCAGAAAATAATTAGGAGTTACACTGCTCTTACCATCCTCAGCAGTGAGTACACCCTTAACCAGAATTGGCAGTTGGGTAATTGTCTGAAGCCATTTCACATCCTGTCCAAATCCCAGAAGAGAGAATTTTTGAGGAAATCTTCAAGAGCCACAGATATCCAAAATATTTTTTGTTACTCAATTACTTTCAGCCTCAACAGCCCCCAAAGGGCATGGTGTCTTCCTCTTTGGATAGCATGCTTTTGGCCAGAAAATACTATGAAGCTTAGCATCGTAATATATATAGGTTCATCTCATTGATTTAGCTATTCTACCTTATTATTTTTATCTTTTTTATCTTTCAGTTGGGCAGGTTTTTGTTGTGGGTGGAGGATGGGGGGATTCAAAAAAATTTCTTTCAAAATTTATCATTCTGTAAATTGGCCAATTCCCTCTTCATGTCTAAATTTTCATCAATTCTAAACAGGTCCACATGACAAACCCAACAAATCACTAATTTCAACTGTTTAGGAGACTGATGAACTCTGAAGTTATGTATCTCAATCCTCAACTACTCAGTCCCATCTGACGTACCTTCCAGCTTAGAGAGCGATCTATTTGACCAGCAACATATGAAGCAAGTCCAGAGTCATTAGCCTACATGGGCCCCAGAAAAGAAGAAAAAAAAAGGATATTAACTATAAGACAAAAAAACAACCAAGTGACATCGTAATAAATAAAGAGGAGAGAGAGGGCCCTGATCGTCACTCACTTTGTCCATCTTGCCAAGGTCCAAACCTTCAAAGTTCTTCAATGTTAAAAATGGTGGTAAAGTAAACCTGCGGAGAACCATTCATGACTCAGAACTGCCCTTAAGAGAGTAAGTGAACCTTTTTATGTATTAAGCTTAAGCCAGTTTCACAAGCTGAATTGATCAGCCATCTAGAAAGATATTCAAGATCTACCAAGCAATGCTGTTTCCTAATAAAGTTGATGTGACCTGTTCTTGATGTCAGCTTCTCTGCGACCAAGCCTTGGGGTATCAACTGTAAGGGCAATAGCCTTGAACCCAGCCCTTTCAGCTCTTCTCACAAGTTGAGCAACTACATGTCTGTCCTTATAGACCTGAACATTATGACCAGCAAAAATCATAGACCATTTAATGCATCAAAACTCATTTAGAATACTGGTCAATCACAGACCAGCAAAAGGGAATGTATGATGTAAATTAAGCTTACATAGAGCTGGAAGAAGCGAATGCCAGGCCCGGTTGAAGCAACCTCCTCAACACTAGAAGTTGCCCAAGAGGATAAAGTCTGAAATGATCGAAGAAGGATTAATAAATAAAGTAAAGCAGACACTCTAAATTTTACAGCCAACAAAGCTGATGAAACCCGGTAATAAAATCTAAAGAATCCATGGCTAGCTGATGTCCGTCCATTCCTTAGTGTGATCTCATCATCATATGAATCAGTTTCTAAACATGTTGACATCCAGCAAGAGTTGTTTCATGACTGTGATAAAAATATGATATCTTAAGTGCATTTGATCATATATCCCTACTGGAAAATGTGCCTATTCAGTAATCAGGAATCTAAAAATGCATCTGACCAGCCAAAAAGGCTGGGAAAGTATTTTATGCAAGACATACATATCATATTAAACTCCACAGACGGATTCTTGAAATTTCAAAGACTGGCTGACATTTCTCTAAGCAATTTACCTGCCTTCAGGGTTATCATACTATGCTTTCTTCTTTCATGCACCTCTCTGTTACGATTCTAGGCCATTTGGGTGGTTAAAAGGAACATCTAACCCTTTTTTATTTAATATTTTTTTTATTGGAACATTTAACCTATTATTGACTATGATAACAAGTATCTTAAATCAAGGATAAGAAAAAAAAAGATCCTTTGAACTGCATAATGAGAACAAATTTTAAGATCTATAAAGAGGGCATGTGATTACACAAGACCAAGTAGGCAAATGCTAAGAGTTCTAAAATTGTACTTCAACTATATTGTCTCTTTAGATATTTCCGTTTCCTTTTTTGGTTGGTATATTGTCTCTTCTTACTTGCCATTTAGCAGTATAAAAGTGACAACTTTATTACACTTCCTTGAGTTTAAAGCAAATAAAATAGTGTAAGGGTGCCTATTCAAAAGGAGCATAGATAAAGAAGAAAAATGGTACCATAATTGTTCCAGCTGCTGATGCAGCTCTTGCTGTTGCATACTCTCCTGCATGAGAACAAAATTATCTCATTAGAAAGTAGCCGTGCTATATACTTCAGACAAAATTGAGTCAATAATAATTACCGGTGCAACTTGACTGGATTAACATGCAAGTATATCTATATATGTAGAAATTTCAGCTTAGCTCTATGGAGCAATGGACTACTACTGAAATGAAACACGAGAACTGAAAGCTTAGATCATAACATCAGGTAACTAGTCGATTAAGTACAAATAGACCACAAATCTAATCAATTAACTGACTAAAATCAATTAATCAGTACAGGAAAACTAGTTCCAACAGCTAGCTAAAATCAATTACTGGCAGGAGAAATTAACTAATTAACTACTTGGTCAAAGCTGTTAAGCGAACAAGCTAAACAAAGAAGCAGAGTAACTTGAAGGATATACAGACTCCCCCATTCTCTGATTCTCTGATGTGGTAGTAAAAATTATCATTTTATTTTGAATATTTTTTATCAAACGATGATTTTTACTGGCATGTCAGAGAGTATACACTTAAAATTATAAAAGTAGAAGTGTGTGTAGGATTTCTCGAAGGAGAATCACTGACATACCTTCAGGATGAGCCATTTTCTGAAAGGCTGTTGGGGCAATCATTATTGGCATTGATATTTTGAAGCCCAGAACAGTAGTAGCCATGTCTATCTTGCTTACATCAATAAGAATACGGGGTCGAAACCTATATTTAATAATAACAGGCTTATCTCAAACAATTTCAAAATACATACATTCTTAGCGAATAAGATACAGAAAGAAATTATAAAAAAATAAAAAAAGAGATGAAAATCTCACAGAATTCTCGAGAATGCATTTCTGTTTTCTGCCAGAGACCATTGGTCTTCTGCTCCTGACGCATAGTAGTCAAACGCCATCTTGGGCAATTTTTGCTTTGCGATGGCCTCATACTCGCTGACATTGGTAATCTCCATTTTCGGTGTCCTTTAATGCTCCCCTTCAGAAAATCTATATTTAACATTTGAAAGAAAAAAAAAAACCCCACATGGGATCAGATCATAACCTTCTCATGCGAACAATAACACAAGCACAGGGTGGGTCCATAACTAAAACTGGATTCCTCAAGGTCCATTTTTCTTTTTTCTTTTTTAAATATATATAGAGAGAGAAAAGAACACTAGTAGAATTAAAAATTTGATGGTTTCATAATCTCCTCAGTTTTCTGAGCAACTGGGTCGAAATAAATGGCAAGAAAACACAGCTTTTATATGCTCAAATAAACTTGTAGAAATATAAAAGCCAATACAAGAGGAATATACTGTCGAGCGGTTTTAGCCGAGACCCACATGAAAGAAAGGTGTCAAAGCTGTAGGCTAGCATGCAAAGAATATAATTGAAAAACAGAGTCGAGAAAAGGAGAGACCTTTAGGTTCCAAGACTGTGCAATAATGCAACGGTGTGCATGCAGAGGAACCGGTGGAGAGGAGCTGTAGAAGAAATAAGAGAATGAAGTGCAAAAGAACAAGAGCTTATAAATATGGATAAGCATGAAGACAAATGGGGTGGGCTTCATATAATTCATGCAAGAGAGAGAGAGAGAGAGATGGAGTTACAATATTGAAGTGGATGAGCATTTGGAGGTGAGAATTCGAAACCAAATCTGATCAGGTGCATTGGGTGCCTCTCATCCACAAACCCCGTGTGTGTTTCACAGCCAGCCTCTTTCACTATCAATAATCTCATTTCCCTGAAATCAAATATAATGCATAAATATAAAGTGACCAAATAAACCAGAAAGGATAAGACAAGGATCAATGGATCATTCTCGCTCTCTCTCTTGTCAGTTGGAAGTCCAAAGAGTGAGGTCAAGAGGAACATAGGCAAGTGAATCCGGAAAATGGATTAAGCTCGAGGCTTATTTGATTTGGCGTACAATTATTTCTGAAAAATATATTATTATTTTAATTTTTAATTTTGGTACAACAAAAAATAATAATCAACTGAAAAAGTTTATTTAATTTCTGTAAATTAGTTTTCATCTTTTAAAATCATAAATCATTTTTTAAGTTTGAGTATCCCATTCTCAATTCGACAGCTCCAGTCAGGATGCTGTTGAGACCCTGTTAGTACTTCACTAGGCCACTGTTAGGACCCACTTGACACCGTCGGGACCCAACAAGACTTCCCCAAAACCAGATAGGGACCCATGTAGAGCCGGTCAAGACTCACCAGACCCGCGCGAGTCACCGCCAAGACTCTTCAGGGACTAGCTATGTCATCACCAGGACATAGTAAGAACATTATTGTAATTTATAATTTAATATGATTGAATGCAAATATATATATAATTGTGATTTTCCGTAAATACAAAACTCCAAAAAATATTTTCAATGAAATTATTTTTCATGAAAATTTTTTCTATTGACGAAAAACATTTTATGTCGAAACAAACAAGCCTAATTCATGTCCATTTTTTCTTTTTATTTTTTAAGTTGTTAAATGAGTAATGTTATGAACTATTTTTTTAACCTCCTAAAATTGATTTGATTTTTAAAATTAGTATTATATTAAAATTTAATAGTAATAATCTCAAATATCTCTAAGATTACAAGTCCCAACAAAAGATGAAACGCAACCACCTAGGTGTGTGTGATTCTAAAAGGAAGAGAATGGAAAAAAGAGTAGGGAAAATTTCTCTTAACATATTGAATTACTATTAATTATTGTCTCCTTAGATTTCTTACCACAACAAATACCTAAAATAACTTTTTTTAGTTCATGTCTAAAATAATGGATAGAATTTTGGGATCCTCAATAATTTATTTTGTGAGATAGTCCATATGGAATTTATCCACTCCAATAAATTTTGGGATGTCTACCAAGGCAAGTGGATTTCATGTGAACTCTCCTCACAAGTAGTGATATAAGAAAGTCCTTATAAATGTGATGTAACTTGTAAATCATTAATATATCGAAATTTAATAATGATCATCTTAAATTCAATCGTAATTTTAAAAGTCACATCACATTTAGGATGACTCTAGAAGGACTCTAGTCCTTCTTATATCATTACTATATATATATATATATATCCCAAGTTTAGTTAAGACTATCGTGTCAACATTGTGAGATAAAAATATTGTATATAGCATTACTCAAAAAAATAACATAATTAGTTGACCAATTAAATTATCTCCTTTGTTTAAAACTCTTTTTACGCATGTAAGAGCATGACTATGAGTAATATAAATAATAATTTTCTACCTCATGGATTTGAGATCTCCTAACATTCATTTTAAATTTGAGATTCTCAGATTTATAAATCTCAGTCGTTCATCTCATCTAAACATTCAAAATAAGTCATGTCTCAATCCCTATCTCACTTTCATATTAATTGGCTAATGTGCCAATGTCATCAACCCTTGAATTAGCCTTTATTAAAAAATAATAATAAGAGAAATAAAATAAAATAAAATAAAAATTATAAGGGTTGATTGCCACATCAACCTAACAGTATGTAAGTGGGATGCGATTGTTCTTGTTTCTTTAGATGACTCATATTCCACCCTTGTCTAGAATATCATGATTATCACATTGTTTGGCAAACAATTTTTCCTTATTTTCATTTCCCCAAAAAAATTCAACCTATTTTCAAAACTATTGCTATATAACTTTCTTCACTCTTGTCTAAAAAAAAACAAATTTTATTTTACCTTATATTACAGCAATTACTTCTTATTACTACTTAGATAAACAAATGCGGGAAAAAAAAGTATGTGAAGTTCACATTGTATCTATCTAAGTCTCTCATTGAAACTTAGAGGAGAAAGAAGATTGTTCTTCTACTCCGTTTAGGACTGTGAAGGTAATCATGGATTACTCTGAAGCTACCTATTAGTGTACGAAGGTGTTTGGATGGGGAGTACTATGGAAGATCTTACTAAATTATGGAGGAAGTTCTCTTTGTTGGAAGATGAAAGTGTAGCGGTGGAAGTCCAAAATGAAGCTTTGATGGAGATTGTGAACTAGGGGAAAACATGTTTGGTCGGAAAACATATTGTTGATCGGGTAATAATAGGCGAGGACATCATAAAATTGACTCGGGTATGGAAGCCAACAGGGTCTCTCTCCTTGTCGAACATTCAGTGATCCCCAGTCAAACATTCAGCTAGAACTCAAAAGTCAAACTCTTATTACCAATGAACCCTAATGAACTAGTAAATTTGCTAACCCTTCAACTTATGTCAAACACCACCTAGTAATTATCTAGGGTACTACATTCCTAATTCCTTATAAGAATCTTGTCCTTAAAATTTTAGAAATAAAATACTCAGAGGAATAGGTCTGTAACTTCGCATGGTTTGTGCTCAGTTGATTCTTGGGTGATCTCGTCCCATTCATTTGTTGGCACTTGTCATCTTCAAAAAACTATGAAAAGTCACCTTGTAGATCATTTAGAGCATCATAGTCGATGTTGCCCATGTTGTACCAACCATTGTCCATCTCGACCCTTAAATCGATCAACTTGCAAAAGGAGTAATTATACACACAGTTGGGATTCGTAGGTATTTTGGGCCATGATCCTGTAAAGGAAAATAAACTATTTTTTAGTCATTTACCTTGTAACCATCGTGGAGATAGGCAGTAGATTGTTTTTTTTTTTTTGATATACCTTAGAGATGTTTGAGTTCATTTTGATATATATATGCTAATTGCAAGTTAAGTAAACTATATGGACTAATTTTTCAATTTCCTCTATTATAAATGATAATTTAAAAATATTTTTACATGAAAGATATCAATAGAATTATAATTAAAAATATTTTTACAAAAAAGATATCAATATAAATGATAATTTAAAAATATCTTTTAAAAAGGATATTAGTTGGGATGGGTTAAATATAATTTCTCTTTCATTTACCAAGAATGAACAAAGAATTAAAAACAAAAATAAAATTTAATTAAAATAAAATAAAAATTTAGAGAGTTTTATGTCTGATTCATTTTAAAAGTAGTACTTCAAATAAAAAATAAAAAAATAAATCAAATTTAACTTTTATTTAAAGAATTCAATGGAAATGTCTTCAACCCCAAAGAAAGAAACTCCAACAAGAAAGAAGAGTTTGAAAGAAGTTGCTCCATCCGAGGTATAACATTATTTGTTGACTTCTCAACCATACTAAATAAAATAGCCATAACTTGTTGCTTCAAAACTGGAGCAATCTTCCCATTTGTGTTGTTCGTCTATATTTGATAGCCAAATAATAATATAATTTCAATATTCGAATAGACCTTTTAAAAAGAAAGCAGCGGCTACGTTTGAATGTTGCCGCCCACCAGGTGTTCGAATAATTTCCCAAGAGAAAAAAAAAAATAGCGAATCATATACTGCAGTTCCCATTCTTCATTGGTAATCTGTCGAAAGAGGCCAATTAGCTTGTCCCCCCGTCTTTTCTCTTCAATTATTAGCACCTATTTGCTTTTTTTTGGGTCTTTGTTGTTATTGTTACCATCTTTTCGTTGCCATGTTTGGCTTTGCATTGGGAGAAGATTTAATATGCATATTTTTTTCACCCATTTTCTATGATTTTTTTCTATTTAAATCCAAAATTAGAAGAAAGAGATGATAAGTCCCAAGCCTAACCCAGAATGCAATATGTTTTTTCAATATTATTACAACACCAAAAATATGCACACTAGCCAATGCAAATTATTGATGTTTTCCATTTGTCCTCTTGTAAATATCGGCTTTGCAGTACAAGCTTTTGCTGAACCCAATTTAGTTCTTGAATGGCGACCAGCAGCAGCTTGGTGCTTCATCGTTGTTGGTCTATGTTGGCCTATCGAGGTGTAGCTTTCCCACGGAGATCTCCGAGACTAATGCTGAACTTCCATTCAGTATGTGCAACTTTAGCAGTCAAAGCCTCCTCTGACAGGTGCAGTAGTCGGTTCGGCACAAGGACATGTAACAGTAAGCCAAACCATCTCACAAGAAGTTGCTCTGCCAATGCATTTGTTGTTGTCGAGGATGAAAAATACGGCAATAAGCAGGTGATTAGTGTTACTCCAAGTCTTTACGACTACATCCTTGCCAATGTTCGAGAGCCTGAGGTAAGGAACTTCTTTCCCATTTCTTCCTTTAATATTTACTCATAAGAATGATATCTTTTTCGGATGTATATTTAACTGTTTATTATCGATTTGTTCTTCTATATTTTCCTTTTTGTGATTCTTTATGAGGTTCCATGTCAGATTCTTCGGCAACTTCGAGAGGAGACTGCTTCCATGCATGGTAGTCAGATGCAGGTATTTGTTACTGCTTCCTTCCTTCGCATAATTTATTGGGAAAAATGTAAAATCAAATCCATGCGGTTAAACTGATTTGCAATAAGCTCCCTATGGTATAAAATGTTGTGAGAGCTCCATGTAGTAAAGAAAAATAACAAATAAGTCTATACACCCAATTTCCGTCTAATTTTTTGACCAAAACCGTCAAATAACAAACACATCTTATGGGTTACACGTGTCATAATCTAATTGGTGTTGATGTGGCATTTGACGGTTTCCGTCAAAAAATTAGATGAAAGTTGGGTGCAGGGACCTATCTATTATTTTTGCATACCACAGGAAGTTATCGGAACATTTTGATACCAGAGAGAGCATATTGCAAAGCAGTGTAACTACAGGGACTGATTTTCATTTTTTCCTAATTTATTTGTAATGGTACAATGCAGAGTTCTTAACGCTAATGTTAAGACATCTAAAATTCCTGATTACTAGAGCACTCAGAGGCTTCTGGTTCCTCTTTTTACTCTTATATTGAATTTGATTGGGAATGGCATGTACCTGAGCTTCTGTTAGTGGTTTGGATGCAAGCATTTGACCCAACTTTCATCAATATTATATTATAATAATGATTGCTATGAAAGCAATGTTTCTGTACCATCGAAAATATTAAACTGACATGCAGGGAAGGAACTCTTGATTCAACATGAGGAGAATTCTTCTGAGGGGAAGTATTCTTCTTTTCTCTATTAATTTTTCAAATATTTAATTCTGATGGATGTTACAACTACTATTCTTCTATTACATATTTTGGAAATAGTTGGATGTAATCTACATTGTGTTTGATCATTATCTCAATGGACGATTAATAATTGACAAAATATTTTGTTCAAGGGAAAGTTAAGATTGTAATCCTTCATAATATTATATTAGCATTACTCGCATTTCCACTATAATCTTCCAGGCATTGAATTCATAGAAGAACTATTTTCTATCAATCTAATCTTGTATGGAATGTCTGAAGTCGCGGAACATATTCACTAAAGTTGACAACATATTGTTCTCTTCATAGGTGTCTCCTGATCAGGCACAGCTGCTTGCGATGCTTGTGCAGATTCTTAGGGCAGAGCGTTGTATTGAAGTTGGTGTTTATACTGTATGTATATCTTACTGAAATTTTACTTCTTCTAGTCAACAGACTACTCACTGTGTTCTTTCTGATATGCAAGTATTTGTTGCCATATCTCATCATCATCATCTTGTGACAGTCCTTTGATTTCTAAACTCTCTCGCCTAGAGTTTTTTTTTTTTTGTAAGTACTCTTGCCTAGTTTGCTACTTATACATATGTAAGAAAAAGTTCACTTCAATATGATGTAACAAAATGTGATGAAATAACTGCAATTCAGGTGCTCAAGAATTTGAACTAGAACTGCATGCGATGGCATATGCTCAGTGCAAGTATTTTATGGAAATTGCCATTCTAATTTGGTGGGTCACTTATATATACCAACAAAAAAAAAAAAATCATTACCAAAAACCAAAGACATTGTTGAACCATATTGTGTATTGTGTGGTGAAAACTTTGGTTATTCCTTCAAGGTTGGTGGCATAGAATTCTTTAAAACAAGTTTATTTACTTCCATATACATTGAACAAGCTACCACTATCCTAGACGAGTTACCACCAGACAAAGTTACTGTTTCACCCACTGGACAAACAAAGAACAGTTTTGAGTCGAAGCTATTTGAATCCTATGTGCAGTTGATCACATAAGATCCTTGAAGAGCAATTCTCTAATCCTTCACCCTTTTTAGATCTCCAGTAACTACTTAATGCACTCAGACTAACGCTACCATATCAAGTCAATTTGGTGATGTGAACCTGTTCTACTGTGTTCCTTCATCCTGGCTTGAGACACATGAAAAAGAACCCTTATCCTCAGACTTGTATGAAGATTCAATTGATTGGTCTTCTGTTTGCCCATTTAATGCTGTGAGCAGGCCCTTGATTTCACTCAAGGTTTCTTCGATGCTCTGAATCTTTGCACATGTGCTGATGATACCATCTTGGACCTCTTGTACATCGGACTCAAGCTTCTTGATTCTCTCATTGTGTGTAGACATGGCTCTAATACCACTGATAAAACCCAAGACCAATACTACAGGATATGGAAAAATAACAAAGCGAACCAGCTACTGATCATCGCCTTGGTATGCAAGCACTCCACTTAGGGTGGGAGTAAAACCACTGGTGTTTTGCTAGCAAATTTCTCTGCTTTCATTATGGATATCTTCTACAAATTTAAACCATAAGTGTATGGTTCCTTATTGGACTGAACTTGCTCTAAACCATTCGACTAATACCAAGACTCTTACTAAATTTATGCTAACAGACTCCTGAATAGAATTAAACTCTAGCAACCAACTTCTACTGCACCTCCATTCTGGCTCTTCTCACCCTCAACAGTCCCAACCGCCTAATACTGCCCCTTTTCTAACATCATATATTTTTTATTAGGCTTCCTTTGTCTTCTAGGTCTAACATTCTCTTATTATTATTGTTGTCATTGTTATTTTTATCTTATCTTAATTTTTTTCTTCTTTCTTCTTTCCTCTTTTTTTTTTTTTTTGGCAAAATAGAAACTGTTTTTTGAATATTATTTGAACCCTTGTCATCCTGGTTAAATGACCTCCCAAATTATATTGCTGTCTGGTTGGCGGAGTTCATTCTAGTTAAATTTGACCCTTATTAGTAAGTGAAACACATCAATATCATGCATGTGTATGTCAATGTGAGGTAATGAATATATTCTGATTGTTATTACTTTCTCCTTCTTGTATAGTATTCTTTAGAACTGTATTCTAGCTTTGGATTTCATGTTTTCTGAGTACCTTGAGTGAAGCTTCTTTTTTGCTTTCAATGTTTGACTATAGGGTTCATTTTTACTATGCAGTTGAGAGCTTTATTTTTATAAATTTAATCAAGTAGCAATTTACTGTCTTAAATCTTAATATTATATATGTTGTTTTAATTTATTCAGGGATACTCCTCATTGGCTATTGCATTAGTCCTTCCAGAATCAGGTCGTTTAGTTGCCTGTGAAAGAGATGCCAAGTCTCTTGAGGTTGCAAAGAAGTATTATGAGCGAGCTGGTGTTTTTCACAAGGTTATATTTATCTCTTTTTATCTTGAATACTATTAGCATCATGAAATGCTTGATACTTGCAGTTATAGAGACTGTAGCTTATAGAGTTTGTCTTTGTAGCTTATACTGCTCGTAATAATGAATATCTGCTACATTTGCATGATCTAAACTGGAAAAGCCTGTAATATTTCTTCAGTGGTGCAATCTGATCATATTTCTCCAGTTACAGATCAACTAGTCGCTCTTTGTTTTGCTTGAGATTTGTGGACTGTATATCTATCCCACATTTCCTAATTAACATTTCTCATACTCATACTTCTTTGATGATTTCTGTTTACTCTGGATCACTTGATTTGCATTAGGTGGATGTTAAATATGGACTTGCAGCTGATGCCCTAAAATCACTGATTCTGAAAGGTGAAGCTTGCAGGTAAATGTAGTAAGCAGTATAAAAACTGTGCGCTGCATTTTTCTCTAACAGCTTTAGCTTATTTTCTTTTTTGGTTATCGGGTTTCTTGTGCAAAACAATATTTATTGCAATAACCACAATATGAATTTTTGTACTAAGAATTGAGTCCAAATATTATGTGATGATTTTGTATCCTTAGATTCGAAGTCCTCCTACCTTATTCTTGTTCACGTAAAATGAGCTTTCTTTCTTCCATATATATAAAGGACAAAATTAATATTATAACATTTTGCACCTATTTACTTTTCTACTCAGCTTTGATTTTGCATTTGTTGATGCCGAGAAGAGGATGAATCAGGAATATTTTGAACTGCTTCTTCAACTGGTTAGATTAAATATTACATTCAATTAATCTGTTCCATATCCATTGACACCTTCCTGTTTGATTCTTTTGACAATTTTGCTCATTCATTGTCCTGCTTAGTTGTTAGTTAGTTTCCTTCTGCAGGTGAGGGTTGGGGGTCTCATTGTGATTGATAATGTCCTTTGGCATGGAAAAGTTGCTGACACAATGGTGAGACAGTGAATTTTGTTTATAAAACTTGTCCATTTGAAATGAATTTGATTTTTTTTTTTAAGTTTCTTTTAAGCAGGTAAATGACGTTAAGACAGTTAGCATTAGGAATTTCAATAAATGTCTACTGGAGGATAAACGTGTAAACATCAGTATGGTAGGTCTGAATTTTCTGCATATATTATGACAAGTTCTGCAAGACTCTTTTCAATTGATCCATAACCTTAAAACTTTTTGGAGTTCTAGGTACCTATTGGTGATGGCATGACTATATGCCAAAAAAGATGACCTCATAGCAGAAGCTGATGATATTCTTGATTCAGTGAATAAGTTTGTAATAAACTTATTTGGCACACAAGTTCTGCGCAAGTGAATAAAGCACATTTTGGTCATTCAGTTATGAGTTCTGGAGTATACTCTCTTATATCTTGATACCTAAGTTGGTGTAGCTTTTTGCAGGACTGAAGATATACTTTGAGGATGACTTGAAAACCTGAAATTTGAATCTGATGCTGGAAATGAGATCATTCTGATGCAGCTATAATTTAAATGACTAGCTTCATGATCTATTGAACATAAACAAAAGTATATGCATTGAAGAATCAGTTGATGAGTTGTCTATTATAAGCTGGTTTTCCTGATGTTGTAGAGATTTTTTGATGTTTATATACTTTAGTGGATCTTTATTTCTTTTCTTTCTGTCAATCATTTTGGCTCTGCCAGGAAGATCCTTTCATCCTCCTAGCAGTGGTTATACTTTTATATTTTCTAGCATCTACAGTTTTACTTGCACTATTGTAATCTGGATATCTGTGTTGAATGCTAATCTATAACCATTTTATGGATTACAAATGTTTGAATGGAATAGTTCTATGTGAAGGGGATGCTAGGTACTACTTGATTGATCATTTTACAGTCTCAGACCATTCTCTCAAGCTTAAAACTCGACTGATTAGTTCCTAGTTTACTTTCAAAGTGAAATCACTCTCTGCGATGCATGCCAATTGACAAGGAAAACTCTATTTTTTTGATAAGACAAGGAAAACTCTATTTGATGGAGACAAACCTTTTAGACACAAGGTTAACACCTAATACTGAGAATTTTGCTAATCATGATGATTCGGATAATCAATTGGAAATCATATCGATGAATATATTTAGCAGTTATGCAAACTGTAACTCTTCTTCCTTTTATTTCACTTAATTGTGTGACTTAAGTGTATCCTAACTATCATTCTGATGTATCCTCAAGAGGTAGCTCAATTGGCAGGGACCACGCTTAATGAAGCGGAGGTTACTAGTTCGAATCCCCCATCCCTCTTCTTGTGCGGACATGCCAAAAAAAAAAAAAAAACCATCATTCTGATCGCTTTCTTATGAATTCTTGGATATGAGTCATTTAAGTGTCATATAATGTTGATTATGTTATTTGCCCCATCTGGGGTGGCCAACCATCCCTTTATTTTGTTATTATTTTATTATTTATTTTTAATATAAAATAATATTTTATTATTTTTAACTAGTGGCACAAGTGTCTTATTTTTAGCCATAAGATTTCTAAGAGAAAATCATAGTCATGAACTGGATATTCTCCAGTCCAAAATGGACTGGAGAGGATCCTGTATTAGAGGACATTTTTAATGTCCTTGTACTATGAACCTGTCTTAGTCTCTTTTTTTTTTTTTTGCATGTCTGCACAAGAAAGGGAGGGAGATTTGAGTTAATGAATAATGACCTCTACTTTATTAGGCGTGGTCTCAACCGATTAAACTACCTCTTACAGAGGGAGTGTCTTAGTCTATCTTAGGTGTACACATTCTTATGAGATATTTAATGTAATAACTTACTATGTTAATATTTGTTTCAATATAGGAATATAAATCTCCCATAATGAGTAATATTTACATTAAATATTTAATGTAAAACCAATAATATAAATCTCCCAAAATAATATAAAGGAATATATACTGATATTAAGTCTCAACATCCAATCCTAAGCGTTAAAAGTGGTTATTGAAGAAAAAAAAAAAACTTATTCCACTAGTCTCTCATTTTTTATTAAAGAAAATAATATTCACGGTAAAATCCTGATAAGGAATTATAGCATTTTTCGACGTGAAATTACGAACTCAAAGAATGAAATCAATGGACAATGGTGGTGACACGTGGTTTCTTACAATAATGGTAAGTGCTTTTTTAAAAGGATTTGCGCTTATCAGTTATCAACCATGCGATATGGATGGAAAGTTTATAATTATTTTGATTTTCTCGGCCCAACTAAAAGTCCCCAACGGCCCAGCCCACATCTGTTTTGGGTACCAAGTTGCCCGTTGCCGAGGGCAAAACAGTCCGTGTGTTTTCTTCGTTACTTCAACAATCAACGCTCCCCGTCCGACTCTCGTGCCCCGGAATTCATTGGCCTTCGCTACGCACAGCTAAAGTCTACTACTAAGCTCTAAGCTCCTGCTCGTCAAAAAGAGATTGCAATATTTGTTCTTTGATAGTTTTCGGCAATGGCGGATCGGGCGAGGGCCTTCTGCAAAGAGGAGGTCGTAACCTACGCTTACCTTCTCCTCTACATCGCTCTCTCCAGCGGCCAGATCTTCTTCAACAAGGTCCGTCCGTCTTCTTGCACTACTTTGTCTACACTTGGGGGTTATTATGTGTCTCGCATTTCGCATTTTGAGAATCCCTTGTTTTGGAGTAATTTCACCTTGATTAAGACCTTGTCTTGATTGGAACAGCATTACTTTTTGGTTTTTGTGTTTGGATGACAGCAGTGAACTTCAAAGCATTTACTTTTGTTTTTCTGGCATTCCATCTGAAGTACAACCCTGGAAATTCATGTTTGTTGATTATCTTGGCTGATAATGCTTTGTTTGGTTCCTGAGAAATTGTAATAAATTTTGAATCTTCTCTTTAGCTGAGACTGTTGCAACCATATGATTTAGTTGAGATCGGTGGATTAAATATTCTGGAAGCAGAAATATAAATTCAAGATAGCTTTTCAACCTTTAAGTTCTTTTCTCTTCCCAATTTTGACCGTTGCCTTGGAGACCAAATGGACGCTAGGAAAACAAGTTATTTTAGATTTCTGCCACTTTGACAAATATTATGAGGACCTTCATTCATCCTTCAGACCAGTTTTAGATCTCTGCTTTGCTTTCAAGTCTTAAAAACTTAGTAATTGGAGGGAAAAAAACTGTATTTCTACTTTTTATTATACCAGCATAAATAATGTCTTATGCTAATTTCTAACATAAAAACTGGTGGATAATGGCATGGAACACTTCCCCTCATCCCAGAAGTGAATGGGAGGAAATCATATGCAATTATAGCCTTGTTATTTATTTATTTATTTTTTTAAAAAAAATACAACTCAATATGAGTCTCAAATAGATAACATGCAGGTCTGATGATAGGATAGGATTAGTTAAAAGTGATAATGCAAGCTGAAGCCTGGCACCTTTATCAGAAAACATGGAGATACTATGTGAGAAATGACCTTTGTACTTGAGCTAAAAAAATGCTGTCGCTCTCTTTCTAAAAAGTGTGGAATTGTGATATGCTACCACCAACTATAACCTCATAGGGATGTTAGACCATAATTTTTTCCCCCTCTTGTTTAAACCAAAAGAAGATATGGTATTACTGATCTTACGCTGATCACTTTGAAAATTCAAATGTCACTTCAAACATTGAAAACATCATGGATGGTTGAAGGATAATATAAAAAGGCTATGTAAACAATTTCACACTTCAAAATCAGAGTAGGGTTTTATAGAACTCAATAAAACCACCCTGCCTCATAAGAATGGTGACATGTACTTGTATAAAATAAAAGCAAAGCAAGAAAAAAGAAAAAGGANCTAAAAAAATGCTGTCGCTCTCTTTCTAAAAAGTGTGGAATTGTGAGAAGCTACCACCAACTATAACCTCATAGGGATGTTAGACCATAATTTTTTCCCCCTCTTGTCTAAACCAAAAGAAGATATGGTATTACTGATCTTACGCTGATCACTTTGAAAATTCAAATATCACTTCAAACATTGAAAACATCATGGATGGTTGAAGGATAATATAAAAAGGCTATGTACACAATTTCACACTTCAAAATCAGAGTAGGGTTTTATAGAACTCAATAAAACCACCCTGCCTCATAAGAATGGTGACATGTACTTGTATAAAATAAAAGCAAAGCAAGAAAAAAGAAAAAGGAAAGAATGGCAATTTAGCCTTGCAAATGGCTGAAATTCTATGATCATATGATGGTTCCCCTGGCAGACTTGTGGAAAATAGGATTAATCCTTTACAACGTTTGGCTGTGGCCAAAAGATTATTGGAAAGATCAGCATGCAGAAATAAGCGTCAGATACCTTCTCATGGCCAATCTAGTTTTTTTTTTTTGATAAGTAATGTTGTATATATCAAAAAAAGCACAATGCACCTCTCATTACACAAAAAGTATACAAAGGTAAGACTCGCAAACCCACAAAAATCCCATGTACAGACCCTAGAACACAAAGGAAACCCATCCCAAAAAGCCCAAGAAACCCATCCCAAACCCACTAAATCACCCTTCCTTTGACCCTACTAGAGCCACAGCTTCTAGCATCAAAATTAATGGAGCGTTCCAAATTTTTGAGCTCCCTCTTCCCTTTAGAATTTGAAACCGAGACCCCCTCTTCACGGTTCCGGTTCTCTTCATTGTCTGAAAAAAGATTCAAAAGACTCTTCTCATCACCCCAAAAGACAATCCCAAAGTGGAAACAAGATCCATAGCGTCAAGCACCACCTCTGAATGACCCTCCACCCGCACCACCGGAATCTCAGCCGCAACACCTCAGCCAGCAACTTCTTGTTATTATTCAGTTGCTTACCTCTCTTATTCTTCACTCTACCCTCTCACGGCCAATCTAGTTATTGTGCCAACATATAACATAGGTTTTGAATAGAACCTTGTCTCCGTCATTCACCTTCTATTTCAATTAAATATTTCATGTGTTGGGTTTCATTTATTAAGGAAAAGTTTAAATCCACATTTGAGGAGTGCTAGACTATTAATTAGATGATTAAAGTCACCCCTTTCTATTAGGTTAAGCTTTTGAAATAAGTAGTGATTTTAACATCTTCAAAGCATAAACAGTGTGAAGACTCATTGAAATTCTGTTAGATACATAAGCATTAAGGTGATATTTCAACACTAAAATATAATTTTCCTCTTTACTTGTCTATCTTATTTGCATTCCTCAGGTCTCATCTGATAAGCAATCTAGGTTGGCTGTTGACAGACATCTCTCATTGATGAGACAAGGAAGATTCTACGTGACTAATATTATGTGTAAAAGCTAGTAGTTTATTTTTATTATTAGAAAATGATGAAGAGGAAGATAAAGTAAAATTCTTTCTTTAAGTATAATAAAATGAAAGGAAATGTATGATGAGTTTCTTTGAGTATTTTGTTCCATTGCTACCTTTATTGATAAAAGACCAACCCATTCATGTATAGATGCGTTTTGCAAATACTTGCATTATTGCTACAGGAGTATGGCTAATTGATATTGCACAGGGATATGGGATACTCTTTTACAAAGGTTGCTCAGCATGACTGACTAATGAATTTTATTGAAATTTGAAAATGCAGTGGGTTTTGTCATCTAAGGAAATAAACTTCCCTTATCCTCTTGGACTGACACTACTTCACATGGTCTTCTCATCAGTATTATGTTTTATGCTCACCAAAATTTTCAAGGTATCTAGTTTAGTCAATATTATGAGAGTTGCTACAATTGAGCGATCATATCATTTACCATATTTTTTACTGTATTTAGTTTTTCTCTTGCAGATTCTGAAGGTTGAGGAAGGAATGACTGCAGAAATGTAAGTAAAGAAGGGGATGAATTCCTTTTGACATTTGGATCTTCAAACTTGTTACTTGCAATTGATTAGTATCTTTAAAAACATTTCCATGCCATAGGTGACACCAAAGATAAGATCGTAAGAATCACTACTAAAAATAGGATTTATTTTCCTAAGATAGATATCCGAAGGCAAAAATGAAAGAAAAAATTAATGGCATAAAAGACTTGAAGTAATCCATTGAGAACTAAGATGGTGCTTTGTTTGCTTGGTCGGCAGCCCTAGGAAAGATCTTTACCATAGACAATCTTAGAAAGTAGCATGTCATTGTGGTCGATAGCTGTTGTGTGTATAAGAGGAGTAGGGAGTCTATGGACAATCTTCTTCTCCAGTGTGAGGTTGCTTGTGCCTTATGAAATGTTTTCTTCTGTCGCTTTGGGCTGTCTTGGGTTATGCCTAGATGAACTTGTCTATATGTTGGTGGTCTGTTGGTTGTACTCAGAGTGTTGTTGTGTGGAAGATGATTCCTCCTTGTCTTTCGTGGTGTCTTTGGAGAGAAAGAAATTATAGAATTTTTTAAGACCGCTAGAGGACATTGGAAGAGCTTAAGTATTTTTCCTTTAATACTCTTTATATTTGGATAACTGCATTTGTATCTCCTTTGGTGCTTAATTTTCATAATTTCCTTTCCTTTTCTTTTCTTTTTTTCTTTTTTTTTTCCAACTACGTGTTTTTCATGTATACTTATTGTGTACTTAGATGTGCTTTACACTTTTAATTATATCTCGATTACCTATCTCGATTACCTTTTTATATATTTTTTTAATTTTTTAATTTTTTATTTTTACAAAAAAGAAAGAACTAAGAGGACATATTTCTGCAACAATGTATGGAATCCCTCTCAATGCAATGTGTGCCTTACACTTAAAACCATACATGCCAATTCAGATTTTTTGGGGGTTGCTTTTTTGGAATTTGGATCACATATGCCTAACCATACCAATTCAGCTTATACAGGCCTTAAGCATTTGAATATAGGGAATGAACTTCTCTGACTTTCTGTTCACTCGTTATTTCTTCATTTTGATGTCAATAGAAGGAATGGACCTGGACCTCTCCCTTCCTCTCTCTCTCTCTCCTGCCATTCTTGGTATCAATGTCCAAAATATAAAGAACCAGGCTTGCTCCACAGAGTTTTGATGACATCATATTCCTTTCTTTGGAGCTTTTGAAGGGGATGTTGTTGTCCACCTTCCCATTTGTCATAACTTTTAGACATGATCAGTAGGTGAAAGGGTGGTTCAATACCTACCTTGTGAACTGTGGTGGAGCTGAAGCAAAAGCAGAGGAGCAATTATAGCAGGATGAGACATAGCTGCGGTCGAAGCTGCCCCTGTTCTTGCTGACCTCAATGGAACCAATACGCCTGTTGCAACTCCACATCTTTGACACAAGAATATATTTTCTTTCTTGAGTGGAGAGGGAGAGGCAGGGGAGTGGCACAAGTATTGGTGTAACATGTTTTGAATGGAATGTTTGAAGCTGCACATTATTTAAGCTAGTCCTCAGGTACATGGAAAGAACCCAGTTTAAATGGGATTTAGACTGGGAAAAGAATTTTAAAGATGTATTAGTGAGAACGAAATAACAAGATAGAAATTATTCTTAAAAGTACTAGAGAATAGAGTAATGAAGTGGTGCCCTGAGCTGGGGTTCAGAAATAGTAATTTTTTTTTCTTATAAGTAATTGACTCCAATGGAAGGGAGGAGAGGAGATTCGAACCGGTGATCTCCGCTTCATGAAGCGTGGTCTTCAACGAATTGAGCTACCCCTTGGGGTCCTTTGTGAATAGAAGTAACATAGATTACCTTCCTATGACTAGTATTCTAATTATGTTCAACTCTTTATACGCATGGATAACAACACATCATAGCTTGCTTTTTCTTCTTTCTTTTTTGATTCACAAGTCATCTTGTTGATATAATTGGGATGAAAATCTTTATAAAACGGTTTGGTGTACTACCATGCTCCTGTGCACCTTATGAAATCTATTTCTAATCAATGAACATTACTCATGACTATTTTGTTCTTACCAAGTGGTTGTATTCTGTATTCTAGATTTGAACTTTTCCCTTTCCAAGAAAATGAGCTTCCCAATTACCCAACACATTTTTGTTCACAAGACAATATTGAAGTCTGGAATTTAGTTATGGGAGCATCTTTGCTATCTGGTCCTGAAACCATTCTTGTAGTATTTTACATAAAGCTTGTGTGAATACTTGTCTACATGTTCAGTACTTTTCCACATAAGTCTAATGAAGTTCCACTGTTTCAGATATGCTACATCTGTTGTGCCAATTGGTTCAATGTTCGCAATGACTCTTTGGCTGGGAAACACAGCATACCTGTATATTTCTGTTGCATTTGCACAAATGTTGAAGGCAATTAGTAAGTTCGTAGTGATGTTGTGAATTATCCGATTTTAGCTAAATATCTAGGGCCTGTAGAGAAATTTTTTTGGTCTCTATGGCTGTAAATTCTACTTCAATCTGTATGTTCTGTTATTCAGACCAATTTCCTGATGTATCATATGATTATTGGCCCCAAGTAATATGTCTATATGTGTGCTGACTAGTAAGATAGCTTGTTGGTCAGCAAGTCCTAAGTCTTATATGCATTACTATTTATCATGGTTACAAATTGTAATGTTACTCTAATTTATTAAATGACTTTTGTAGTGCCGGTAGCTGTTTTTGTTCTTGGAGTAGCAGCAGGGCTAGAGATAATGAACTGCAGAATGCTATTAGTTATGTCAGTGATAAGTTTTGGTGTTCTGGTGGCCTCTTACGGAGAAATAGATATCAATTGGGTTGGAGTTGTTTATCAAATGGGTGGCGTTGTTGGAGAAGCTTTAAGACTTATTTTCATGGAGATCCTTGTTAAGAGGAAGGGTCTCAAACTGAACCCTATATCTGTTATGTACTATGTTAGTCCCTGCAGGTACACTGATTCTGTTGTCAAATAATCTATCATCTGTTTGAAACAATTTTTTTCTACTTCCAGATAGAAAAGATTAAGCCTGTGTGAACAAAATGTTGAATTATTTGCAGTGCTCTTTGCCTATTCTTTCCATGGATCTTTTTGGAGAGAACGAAGATGGAAGAACATGGATCTTGGAACTTTCCCCCCCTTGTGCTACTACTCAACTGTCTCTGTACTTTTGCTCTGAACTTATCTGTTTTCCTAGTAATTACACATACAAGTGCTTTAACCATTCGTGTTGCTGGAGTTGTTAAGGACTGGGTGGTTGTCTTATTGTCTGCCCTTCTGTTCGCGGATACCAAGCTGACAATAATAAATCTGTTTGGTTATGGCATTGGTGAGTGTCTTATCATTTTTTAATCTTGACACCCGTATAATCGTAATTGATTCAGTGACATGTCTTGCATATGGAAAACCTGTTCATCTATAAGCTAATTTGCTTGAACATTAGGCCATCTCCAGGGAGACTTGATATTAAAATTAGTGCCCCCCCCCATTTTGATTAGTTTGGCTAACTAGTTGGCTCTGCTATCATTAAATTCTACCCTAAATATGCAATTTTCATTCTCTAATAGATTTCTCTTTCAGACGCTTTATCTGGATGTAATTAGAAATGTTTTGTCAATAGCATCGAGTCATGTTTTCTGAATTTAAACAGGAGTTTGATGTTAATTCACTCAGACAGTCTATTCGCATCCTTCTTCTTTTTTTTTTCCTTCTTTTATTTATTTATTTATTTTTATCTTTCTTTTATGTAACTTAGGTGCTGACCTTTGTTCATGAAGAAATTCCTAGCAACCAATAGTTTTTTAATAACCATAAGTAAATGAAGGCAAGCTATATCATTTTTTTTTTCTATGCAGCCATTGCAGGTGTGGCGGCATATAATAACCAAAAGCTGAAGAAAGAAGTTTCTCGAGGCAGTGTCAGTGATCCCGAACAATCTGTACCTTTGGCCACATCTTCGGCTTCGAGCAAGTAGAATATAGTAAACAGCACAATCAATTAAGTTGCCTTTTAAGGTATGTGGTTGCATATAATTTAGCAAAAGATGTGCTTCATATTAGTTGCTTTTTTATCGGAAATCTATGGCCATTTCTTTGTTTTGGTTCACTAATCCAAAACCCTACCCCCCGTTGATGAGATTATTATGAATTATATCACCTGCTGTTCATTTCATGTTTGTGAAAAAGACATGCATAATTGGGTTTTGGTTTGACGAAGCATCAGTACATAAGATCTTCCATGTCTTTTTATTTATTATTATTTTTTTTCTGATGTTTGAGCAGAATTTACATGATATATAAAGGTGAAATCCCACAATTGTACCATAAGAAGAGGGAGGCGTTTACTGAAGGATTCCAAAGTTGAGGCACTTCTGATCATAGACAATGATTACTGTGTATAAAATAGTTGCTGGAATTTAAGTCCATTATTTATTTTTGAAGTAATTGTATACCGAAGATTTTGCTGGAATCCTATCCCAATATATAGGAAAACATGCGCTCTTTTTTGTATTAATTTTTGGGAAGTGTCGCTCAAAAAAAAAAAAAGGGGGGATAAAAGAATGTACTATTTCACTGCAAAGATTTTCTAATTGGATCCAAGTTGGTACTTGGTAGGTCGAGTTTAACGTGTAATGTTTGGGGAGATTATGATGCAGTTGCTTGTTTATTTATTATTATTTTTNATTCAGTATTCACATCCTTCTTGTTTTTCCTCCTTTTTTTTTTTTTTTTAATCTTTCTTTTATGTAGCTTAGGTGCTGACCTTTGTTCATGAAGAAATTCCTAGCAACCAATAGTTTTTTAAAAACCATAAGTAAATGAAGGCAAGCTATATCATTTTTTTTTCTTCTATGCAGCCATTGCAGGTGTGGCGGCATATAATAACCAAAAGCTGAAGAAAGAAGTTTCTCGAGGCAGTGTCAGTGATCCTGAACAATCTGTACCTTTGGCCACATCTTCGGCTTCGAGCAAGTAGAATATACTAAACAGCAGCAATCAATTAAGTTACCTTTTAAGGTATGTCATTGCATATAATTTAGCAAAAGATGTGCTTCATATTAGTTGCTTTTTTATCGGAAATCTATGGCCATTTCTTTGTTTTGGTTCACTAATCCAAAACCCTACCCCACGTTGATGAGATTATTATGAGTTATATCACCTGCTGTTCATTTCATATTTGTGAAAAAGACATGCATAATTGGGTTTTGGTTTGACGAAGAATCACTACATAAGATCTTCCATGTCTTTTTATTTTATTTTATTTTTTTTCTGATGTTTGAGCAGAATTTACATGATATATAAAGGTGAAATCCCACAATTGTATCATAAGAAGAGGGAGGCGTTTACTGAAGGATTCCAAAGTTGAGGCACTTCTGATCAGAGACAATGATTACTGTGTATAAAATAGTTGCTGGAATTTAAGTCCATTATTTATTTTTGAAGTAATTGTATACCGAAGATTTTGCTGGAATCCTAGCCCAATATATAGGAAAACATACGCTCTTTTTTGTATTAATTTTTGGGAAGTGTCGCTCAAAAAAAAAAAAAAAAAAAAGGATAAAGAATGTACTATTTCACTGCAAAGATTTTCTAATTGGATCCCAGTTGGTACTTGGTAGGTCGAGTTTAACGTGCAATGTTTGGGGAGATTATGATGCAGTTGCTTGTTTATTTATTATTATTTTTTTAACATTTTGTTTTTTTTCATTAAAATAATTAAATATATTACATTCTAGTCACATTCATTCAAAGATAATACGAGTATAAAGCTCTTACAATACAGAGCAAAAAGCTTTAAAGTAACTATAGCCGAAGTTACGACGTTACAAATATCAAAGATGACGTCAAAGATACAACAATCCCAATCTCAAACAAGATCCGTTAATCCATGACTAATCTTTATATCTAACAATAGATTTGTTTTAGACAGACTTATTTCAATGCATAGGTAGCTCTTATTCCTCGACTTGGGAGTAGAAAACCCTAATGTTGAAACTCTTTCTCCTCGACCCGAAAGTTAGGATATAGATCTCATTCACAACCTAAGGGTTTGGATCATAAACAAATATTTCACGGATCAACAAGAGAACATAGCTTTACGACAAGCAACAAAACAACATGAAATGTAAAATAAGGAACAAATAACATGGGAAAAAACAATAGAAACCGAAAAATATAGGGAAAATAAAAACAAAAAAACCATAAAGTCAAAAAACAGGAGCACACTAGGTGGATGACAGCAGCCAGAAGAAAGGCTGATTGCGTGCTTGTTGGAAACTGAAGCTGGCGTTGGAAGTGAATAAGCCCAGTGAAATGCTGTGGGAGGCGTGAGAACAGACCCGGCAGTGGACGGTAGACGACAAAGCGGTGCGAAGGAGATCAGCAATGCACTCAAATAATAGAGAGTAGTTTGAATGAATCTCCCAAGAGCGGCACTCACAAAGTGAGCCAAAAACGAGCAACAAGTTAAAAAACAAAGACGAGCAGAAGGGGAAAAAGAGGTGGGGAGGGAAGGATAAGAAAAATCAGGGGGAAGAGGGGAGGAGGGGGAGAACTTTTGTTCTCCCCTCTAGGCAAAGCTCTCTGCTAGAAGAAGAAACCCTAGTAGAGAGAGGGGCTAAGCATTTTTGTCATTCCAGTTGCTTGTTGAATATGAATGGAAATCAAGTGGGATGTGGCATTAAGGAGGTTAAAAAATATTTTTAATACATAAGGAAAAATACCTTTTAACCTTATGAATTATCTATGGATTTGTAATTTTACCCCAATGTTTAAAAAGTGACATAAGACCTCCCAAAAATTCAAACCTTAACACAAAGCCCCCAATGTTTACAGTTTACCTTTACAAAAAGTATAAACATAAATTACTTCAGGGGATAAAGTGTAAATATTGGTCTTTTTTGTTAATGTCAGATACTTTGTGGGGATAAAGTGTTACTTTTTAAACATTATGGGTAAAATTGCAAATGGGTGGATAGTTCAAGGGGTAAAGTATATTTTTCCCAAATAATATATATATTTTCTATGGTTAAATACTTAATACCCTCTAAGGTTTTATTTCTTTATTTTTCTCCATAAGGATTGATTTTTATCACATGAAGTCCATGTGGTTTTGATAAAGACCAAATTAGTCATTCCGTCCATTGACCGTTAGTTAACTTAACAGAAGTTTACGTCATTGACACGTGGATTAATTAAAATTCGACACTTGGGATAAGTGGCCATGTCATTAGTGATGATGTGGCCACCTAATTAAAATTTTCATTTTTGTTTTAAAATAAAAAATATATTTTTAGAAAAAAAAAAAAAAAAATTGGGGTGGCTCTGGCCATCCCCTGGCTCCATGGGGTGGCTGAAAGGCCAAGTCACCCCCAAATGGCCAAAGGGGTGGCTACAGTCACTCCAATTTTTTTTTTTTTTAATAAAAAATTTAATTAGGTGGCCACTTATGCTAAATGTCGAATTTTAGTTATTTCACGTGCCAATGACGTAGATTTTCGTTAAGTTAACTAACGGTCAATGAACGAAATCGTCATAGAAAGATTAATTTGGTCTTTATTAAAATTATAGAAATCTCCTATGATAAAAATTAAACCCTATAAAAAAATAAAGAGATAAAACCCTTTGGGGGCACGGAGTATTGAATACTTAACCCTATTTTCTATAGGACATGCAGACAACCTAATAGAAACTGGCCGAACAATATATGGCTGCATAATACTGCACAGTAGTCCACATGGGTGTCCTAAAAATCCCAATTAGCGGGGAATACTAACTGCCCTACGAGCCGAAACGGGGAGGGGGGAGGGAAGGGTCGAAGAAGAAGAAGAAGAAGAAGAAGAGAGGGGAATTATGAACCCTCGCAAAATCTGAGCTTTGGAAACGCGGCGGCCCTTCTCCTTTTCCTTTCCGCTTCTCCCACAGGGCCTCAATTTTGTCTTCTGAAATACCGGCTTCAAAACTTTAGAGACGCCGAGAGAGAGAGAGAGAGAAATAGCGCGATGCGGTTGCGGCGAGAAACGACGCCGCCCGATGTGTCAGAGGAAGCGGAGGCAGGAGGTCTTCCTCTTTGATGGCCTTGCAATTGGAAATGAGTTGGCAGCCGAGTCTACTGAGTCAGAAGCGCAAGAGCGGTCCTCCTCTGGGGCTCAAGAACCTCGGCAACTCCTGCTACCTCAACAGCGTCCTCCAGTGCCTCACCTACACCCCTCCCCTGGCCAATTTCTGCCTCAATTGCCGGCACTCCGCCCTATGTACCTACATAGCCTTCCAATCCCTTCCTTTTCAGGCCTTTTTTATTTTTATTTTTTTTAATCATTTTCTTGTTATTGATTCGCTTCCTGTTTTTCGTGAAGGCGATTCGGGGCGCGACTGCCCCTTCTGCATTTTAGAGAAGCGGATAGCGCGGTCTCTGAGGGTGGATCTTACCCTGGACGCGCCCGTGAAGATCCAGAGCTGTCTCAAGATTTTCGCCGAGCACTTCAGGTGCGGCCGCCAGGAGGACGCGCACGAGTTCCTGCGCTACGTGATCGATGCCTGCCACAACACCTCCCTCCGCCTCAAGAAGTTGCAGCAGCGCCGCTCCAACGCCAAGGGGGGCGACCAGGCTGCTGCTGCTGCTACCGCTAGTTCTTCTACGGTGGTGAAGGAGATCTTTGGGGGTGCGTTGCAGAGTCAGGTGAAGTGTCTTTCTTGTGGCAACGAGTCCAATAAGGTTGACGACATAATGGATATTAGTCTTGATGTTTTGCTTATTAATTCGCTTAAAGACGCCTTGCAAAAGTTCTTTCAGCCGGAGGTTTTGGATGGCAGCAATAAGTACAAGTGTGACAAGTGAGTCACTCAATCTGTCGCCATCTTATTTTTTGTTATCTTTTGAGCTCTCTACTGTTATTATCATGTTTTGATTGAGGAACTTATGCTTGTTTAGTTGTAAGAAATTGGTGGCAGCGAGGAAGCAAATGTCAATACTTCAAGCTCCCAACGTCCTCGTAATCCAGCTCAAGGTTGGCTTGTTTTGTAACAGTTGTTTTAGTTAGTAGCGTAGCAGAATATGAAAACCTACTTACGTTAATGGTTTATTGCTTTCTAATAGTGTGTTATTGCTGGATGGTGTTGACAGAGATTTGAGGGCATATTCGGTGGGAAGATTGATAAGGCCATTGCATTCGAGGAGGTTTTGGTTCTTTCGAGTTTCATGTGTAAAGCAAGCCAGGTATGTCAAGTTTTCTGTTTAATGAGGTTCGTCCAGAGGCCATATGGGTTTCCTGAATCATAATGTGTTCTTAGTTACATTATGAGTTTAACAAATATCTACACAAGCTGACGCTCAAAAGTGTACTGATGGAAGTATACAAGAGAAACATAATTAGGAGAAGAAAAAAGGACAAGAAAATCAGAAAAACTAATCACTAACGGAGCAAGCCAAGCAGCTTTCCAAGTGAAAAGAGTTAAGAAGAAAAAGGTTTTGAGCTCCTCCAATGATCTCCCAGAGTCCTCAAAACATCTACCATTTCTTTCCAATCATAAACACCACATGAGGTATAGAGGAACCATTTTCCACACCATAACACTCTGGGACTGACCTCCCGTCCACCAATAAGCAAACAAATCCGCCACACCACTAGGCATGACCCATGACAGCCCAAAGTGGCTGAAAATAGCATACCATAGTGTACGGACAATCTCACAGTGAAGAAGAAGGTGATCGACAGTCTCCCCATCCGATTTGCAAAAGCAACTTCTATTGATCACAATGAGATGCCTCTTTTTAAGATTGTCAATGGTAAGGATCTTCCCTAGCACTGCCATCCAAATGAAAAAAGACTCTTTCGAAGGAACCTTAGTATGCCAACACTTTTCCAAGGGAAATGGCTAACCTTTTTAAAGGCAAGAATATTATAAAATGATTAACCTCAAATTTCCCTTTGCAAGAAGGAGCCCACCAAATCTGGTCCTCCCCCTCCCTTCTCATTTTATGGGAATACAACAAAGTGTAGAAAGAGGCTAGCACTTCCACTTCCCAATCGTGGACCAATCGACTGAAATTAACATTCCACTGAAGGGAACCACTCCAAAGATCCATGTTAATAGCAATAGAAGCTTCCTTCACACTAGCTATGTTGTATAAACCTGGAAACACCTCCTTGGAAGTCAAAGCTCCACGCCACACATCCTCCTAGAATTTGATTTTTGGACCCATCTTCTGGATCAAATCTAGTGTGGCTAGAAAAACAATTGCCACCTCTGCTGATATACTTTCAAAGTCTCACCCCATGCGGCCCAGGAGTGTGAATGGAGCGCCACCCACCTCACTCAGAACCAAACTTAGCATCCACAATAATTCTCCACCAGGCCTCCCTCTCATGCACATAACGCCATAACCACTTCCCTAACAAGGCTCGATTGAACATTCTCAAGTTCTGAATCCCTAAGCCACCCTCAAAGATAGGGGAACAAACCCTGTCCCAATTGACTAGATGATACTTGAACTCTTCACTAATCCCACCCCATAAAAAATCACATTGAAGCTTTTCTATACGCTTGGCCACAGAAGCTGGAATAGGAAAGAGAGATGTAAAGTAAGTAGGGAGATTGGAGAGAGTACTCTTAATAAGAGTGACCCTACCCCCCTTGGAGAGATACATCCTTTTCCAACTGGCCAACCTGCGATCAATCTTTTCCACATTGTCATCCCAAATGGACTTAGCCTTAAAGCAAGCCCCCAAAGGGAGACCCAAATATTTCAAAGGCAAGGAGGCCGTTCCACAACCCAGAACACTAGCCAAGCCACCCATATTACCCACTGTGCCTACCAGAACCAAAACTGATTTTGCCAAGTTCACCTTCAAACCATAAACAACTTCAAAAAGCAAACAAGTAATGCTCGAATGGAATGAATTTGATCAAAATTTGCCCCATAAAAGACCAAGGTATCATCTGCAAATAATAAATAAGAAATGTTGACTCACTCAGACAAACTAGCCCCCATTGAGAAGCTTGAGATGAAGTGTACCGATTATATTGTGCAATCCCTTTCATATTTTGATGATTCATAATTAGGTATAAAAGAACTTAAAACCCACCCAACTGGAAAATTTCATAAGAAGAATGACATAGATCAACTTCCTACAATCTAATGTGGATTTCAATAAGCTGGCTAGCTTTAAGAGAGGACATCGCATGTAATAATTAACCCACTAATATAATTGGTCAGCAACAGTGCTGTTAAAAGCACTAGGTGCATTTAAGCACAAAGGCCTCCTGGAGTCTAGTAGCAGAGCACAGAGGGCAAGCTAGTGCTTGGTTGTAGTGAAGCGCATATTTTTAAATATGCACATAATAACTTCTCAGATAAATAAATGCTTAAAGTTTTGAGAATTGTGAGGGAACGTTGGTGGAACTAAAGGCCTTTCTCTTTAAAACCCTATACCACTGGACAACTGCCTTTGAGTGCCTTTATTTTTCTAGCTTTAATGATTCTTTATTTTTTTTTCTTGTATACTTTGTGTGCTTGGGTTGCATCCTTTCACTTTTTTATAACATTCGTTTACTTATAAAATAAAAAGTTTCTTAGAGAAAGATCCATAATATATAAGAAAAAAGTTAGAAATGCTTGTGCATTGCAGTTGCATAAAAGGTTGTCTAGATGGCATGTTCCATTGGCTTAAGCATAAATTTCATTCTAGTTTGCTTTTGGTGTTTCTTGCCTTGAAAAAATTCCCAAACAACTACTTTTAGATAATAGAATTATGGATGTTCAAAAAACACATATAGGGTGATTCAAGTGATTTGGACAGCATTAGTAAAAAGCGAGAATTTGTGCATCATAACTATTGAAGGATTTGTGTCTTTTGGATACTCCTGGTGTCCATCAGTTATGTCCCCTTTGGTGTCTCACATGAGTAGTACTTAATTCAAAAAAAAGGAGAAAAGGGTAAAACCGTAAAAGATGTTGAGAGATACTCAAGAGAGAGGAAGCGGGTTGTCTTAAAAAAAGAAATATTTGGAGGGGTGCAGTTTGTGATTCTTTTTTTCTCCCTGTAAATACTGTATTTATATATATAACTAATATTGTATTTACATTTGTAGGAACAAAAATAGAGATTCAATAGGAGCAACTGCAAAAAATTTGCGCTTCAATTTTGTTTTTTTACACAAAAAAGGTAAAAATAAAAGAAATTAAATAATTGGATGGCTAATGTGTTTGAAGTATAAATAGTAGGAAAGAAGAGATGGCGAGAGGGGAGATCAAAACAGTTATTATAACGGGCGACATTGTCTTGATTTAGGACAGGAGAGTTGTGGAAAAGATCGAAGTGTGTGGGGAATTTTTTGGTGGCTTGTAAATTCAGAAGTGTCATTGACCAGTTTGAGTGGGCTTTTGCCAGTGTCAATGGGCCCAATTCAGATGTTGACCGTCGGTTGCTTTGGGAGGAGCTAGCGGGTCTGGTTTTGTCTTGGGATATCCCTTGGTGTATTGGGGGCGATTTCAATGTCTCTTGTTTCCCTAGTGATAGATCGGGCCTTTTTCCTCTCCTGCTATGGAAGATTTTTCAGACTTTATCTTTAAGCAGGGTCTTATGGATTTACCTCTCCAGGGTGGAAGTTTCACTTGCCTAACAACTAGGACTCCCCTCTTGGTCTAAAATTGACAAATTTATCATTTCTTCTGCTTGGGATGCTCATTTCCTAGTTGTTACTTAGAGCAGGTTACCCATACTTCTATCAGATCATGTCCCTATTTTTTTGTTTTTTGTTTTGATTCTTAGAGGGGTAGCACGTTACTTCAAATTTGAAAACATGTGGTTGAAAACTGGTGGATTTATTGAGAAGGTGAGATACTGATGGAACTCCTAATGGTTTCAAGGATGTGCTAATTTTGTTTTAGCTCAGAAGAAGTAGAATGACTTGGATTTTGGGAATATAGATCAGAGAAAAAGAGCTAGGCCTAGATGTGGCTGAGGAATAGAGGCCTCTGTCTGGATGATTGGTTCAGGAGGGTTGTGTTTACAATGGAGTTGGAAAAGACTACTTTGTTGGAGGATGTGTTGGAGTCAAAATTCAAGGGTACTATAGCTAAGAGAGGGGGATAAAAATACCAAGTTCTTCACCCGGATTGTTAATTCTAACAGAAGTTTGTTATCAATGGTATTACCTCTTCCAATTCATTTTTATTCTCAGCTCTACTTCGAGAGTGAGCGAATGCACCCGTATGTCGATGGTCTTCCATTTATTCTATTGGCGACAAGGAGACTATTTGGTTGGAATGAGCTTTCGAGGAAAGGGCGGTCTCTGAGGTAGAAAAAGACATGAATAGGGATAAGGCTCTGGGTCTAGATCCGATGCCTTATGGCTTTCTTCCAATCCTGTTGGGATGTTCTTAGAAAAGAGGTCATGAAAGTCTTTCTTAAGTTTCACCAACGGGGTAAATTTGTGATAAGTCTGAATGCTACATTCATCACTCTTATCCCTAAGAAAGTGGGGGCTGTCAAGGTCAAAGACTTCCGTCCTATCAGCCTGGTGAGTGGCGTCTACAATTTTTTTTTTGGTAAGTAATAATTTTTATTAAAAGCGTAATGCACCCCTACGTACACTAGAAGTATACAAGTGGAAACACCTAACTAAAAAAAGAAAAACGAACAAAAAAATCAGCATAACTAATCAACAAAAGGGAGAGGTATGCCGCAGTCCACAAATAAAAAGTGAGTAAAAACGAGGATAAAATATCTTCTAATGATCTCTCCAAATCCTCAAAGTTCCTATTGTTTTTCTCCCTCCTAATAGTCCAGAACAGACATATAGGCATCATTTTCCACAGCACAACACTCGTTCTTTCACAAGTCCACCAACATGCACACAAGTCAATGACTCGTCTCGGCATAACCCACGATAGCCCAAAAAGGTTGAAGAGAGCACTCCACAAAGTAGAAGTGCCGTCGCAATGCAGAAGCAAGTGATTAATAGACTCCCAATCTCCCTTGCACAAACATCTGTTTATTGCAATGGTCTTGGCAAATAGAATGAAAGTTGTTTTGGAGAATCATTTTCAATTCTCAGAGCACTTTATCAGATGGCATTAGATCTTAGACTGGGTTTATCACTAATGAATGCCAAGATAGCCATCTCAAATCAGGCGAATTGGGAGTTCTGTGTAAATTGGACCTAGAGAAGGCTTATGATCTATTAGTTGGGCTTTTTGCTTTACTTGCTAGGGAGGTGGTTTTGGGGAAAGGTGGCAAAAGCAGATTGCTCATTGCATATCTAAAGTTCAGTTCTGTCCTGGTTAATGGCACACCCAGTGGGTTCTTCAATAGCTCTTGGGGTTTGACATAGGACTCCCTTCCCCTTCCTTCTTTTTCTGATTGTTATAGAAGCTTTGAGTTGTATGATAGTAGTTGCTGTGATTGGGGGCTTTATTTTTGGTTTTTCGGTGGAGCAGGGAGTGATGATCTTATTTCTGTATCCCATTTCCTTTTTGCAGATAATACCCTCATTTTCTTTAGGAGTGCTCTAGACCAGATTCAATACTTGAGATGTGTACTTTGTCTTGAAGATGCCTCTGGTTTGAAGGCTAACTTGGCTAAATTGGAGTTGGTTCTTGTGGGATATTTTCTATAATTTTTCTAGTGTGGGGTGGGTGATGGCTCTTGTACAAGGTTTTGGGAATGATATATGGTGTGGAGATCATCCTTTGAAAGATTCTTTTTCGGAGTTATTTTGTCTTGCTAGGAATAGGGATGCAATGGTGGCTGACCATCGGAGTGTTAGTAATGATACATCTCATTGGGTCATTAACTTCACCAAGTGCATGATTGGGAGGGTGATGAATGCCTATGTTGGATAACCTAAAAAAACATCTTTTGAGGTCAAAACTTTTTATAAGGTTGTTCTTCCTAATGATGTTTCCCCTTTCCCTTGGACGAGCGTTTGGAGGACAGAGGCTCCTTTGAAGTTGGCTTTCTTTACATGGACAGCTTACCTTGGGAAAGTTCTCACTTTAGATAATCTTCGTAAGCGACACATTATAATGAAAGATTGATGTTGCATGCGTAAAAGGAGTGGGGAACTCTGGGTCATCTTTTTCTTCAGTGTAATGTTGCTAGAGAGTTATGGATTATGGTTTTTTAGACATTTGGGGTAAAGTCGTTATGCCTAAATGAGTGGTGGACCTTTTGGCGTGTTTTAAATAGAGTGGTCAGTCGGAATGACATCACTATTCTTTGGAAGTGCAAGTCCTTCCTTATTCTAGTGCATTTGGGAAGAAAGGAATGTTCAAAGCTTCACTGATCAAGAGAGAACGAGGGCTACTCAAAACCTAATTTGATTGGAGCGTTGCTACCAGTTTACCCCGTGTCTCTAGCTATGCAGATTTTTGTTCTCTTTTTTCTTGTTCTTGATTTGCTGAGTGTTTTATTTTATATACTTCTTGTGTACTTAAGTTGTGCACGATGCGCATCTAATGAAATTCTTTACGCAACTGTTCAGCCCCCTATATTTAATTATATTTTTGACAATAATTTTTCCAAATCGTTATATTGGAAAAGACATAATCCATCCTGGGATGGGTTTCAATGTTGAATCCTGATCCAAATTGTTGTTGGGATGTAGGATGGAGATGCATCATGGACTTTACTGTGTTTAAGTGCTCAACACATATGGGATTTGTTAACTAGGTGCTCTCTTTTTATACTCCCTGTGTAATAGGGTTGTGCCCATCTGTGCTTTTGATATATATTACATTACTTATAAAAAAAATATAAACAAAAACAGAGATGGGATTTGTTGGGTGGTTACGTGCTTTGGACAATATTATTTTTGATTTCCAGTTTGAGTTTTATCTTATTTCATGTTCTTCAGATAGGTCAATTTGATTTGCGGTTTATAATAAACAGCAGATTTAATCCTTTATGCTAATGCTATTGGTTATATAGTTTGGCAGAAATTTTACTGGTTGCTCATGCTGATGAAGCATCTGCACTATAGTCTCATGGGACTGCTTTTTGTTTATACTTGTTTCATTCGTATGAAATACATTCCTAAGTTTCCTTTGTAGTATTGTTGATTTTTTTCTGTTATTTTCTTTTTATCTAATTCAGGATCCACGACCAGAATATAAGCTCTTTGGTACTATTGTGCATTCGGGCTACTCACAAGAGTCTGGACACTATTATGCATATGTAAAGGTATTGTATTCCTTCCATGCTCTCTTTGAACTTTTTTTTTTTTTTTTTTTTTTAAATTTAGTAATTGACTCCGAGGGGGGGGAGATTCGAATTAGTGACCTCTGTTTCATGAGGCTTAGTCCCAGCTGATTGAGCTACCTCATGGAGTTTTCTTTGAACATTGAAATTTCAAGAAAGCAACCAAAGTAATAGTTTGCTATCTTTATTCCCCATGTATGTACAGGATGCAATGGGTCGGTGGTATTGCTGCAATGATTCGTTTGTCTCACTTTCAACCCTGCAGGAGGTCTTGTCAGAAAAGGTTTATATTCTTTTTTTCTCTCGAACTAACCAAAGACCAGCATCTGCTAGCACTTCCCCTGCTTTGAATGGAACAAAGTCTAGTGTTTGCAATGGCAGTGAGGCATTCAGCAGCACAAAAGCTGCTCTCCCACCAAAAGCAGTGAATGCAAAAGCACATTTTGAGCAATCTTCTCTGAAGGATATGTCAACCATATCCAAGGTTGATAAAGTGACTTCTAGCCCACAGATGAGGTTTAGCATTGGAAACTCTAATTCTAAAAGAGCTCCTGCAACTGGTAATGGAAGAGTTGATGTTCATAAGAGTCAATCCACAGAAACAAATGGGGTTGTGGAATCCCTTGCTTTGAATGGAACAAAGTCTAGTGATTGCAATGGCAGTGAGGCATCTAGCAGCACAAAAGCTGCTCTCCCACCAAAAGCAGTGCACACAAAAGCATATTTTGATCAATCTTCTCAAAAGGATATCTCAACCATATCTAAGGTTGCTAAAGTGACATCTATCCCACAGATGAGGTTTGGCATTGGAAACTATAATTCCAAAAAAGCTCCTGCAAGTGATAATGGAAGAGTTGATGTTCATAAGAGTCAATCCATGGAAACAAATGGGGATGTGAAATTAATTTGTAGAGAGAAAAGTGGAAATGATGTGGCAACATCCATTATGGTGAATGGTTTTAATGGAACCAGAAAAGTTGGTGCTGCTGATAGTAAGTATAGCGAAGGATCTACTCTAACAAGTGAAAATGGTAATAGTCAAACTGGCGACATTAGTTTAGTGAAAACAGATCATGGTGGAGGTAATGGTACCAGGAGCAGGATGACAAGGGGAGGGCCTGCGCACGATGAATTGGAAACTTGTGGTGTCCATGACTGCTCTAAGATCTCGGGGTCTAAGAGAAAATTAGAGGAGGAGGACTCTTGCATTTTGTTTGCACAGGATGCTCAATCCCAGGCAGAAGTTGGAGAACTGAAAGAAGTGTACGTTTCACACATACTCTATCGTATTTAAAATACTTCTGTGATAACTTGTGTTTATTAGAATCTGGTCAAATACTTAATTTGCTAAATATGCATTCCATGCTTTCGTGTTTAGTTTACGTTCATATGAATTATGGTTCATCTTCTATCATATGTTTGGCACCTTTAAATATAAAGAGTGGAGATTTATTGACTTGGGTCGTGGGTTAGGAACTGGAACCACGGTAGAGTCTTTAGTCCATTAAAGACTAGAAATGTGTAGGCGGTGTTTATTAGAAGAAGTTATTGATGAATCTGTTTGTCAGTAAGTTATGGCCCAAATTCATATCTGTGGACCTCCTAGGTTTCCCTGTTCCATGTATAAGTTTGGAAAATATTTTTGGGTCAGATGATTTACATAATTAAATTGCTGGAATACTTATGTTTTCTATTTTCCCATTGATAAATAATTGCACTAATATCTCTGTACAGATTGGATCTTATGACCTCACCCTCCACCCTTATTAATTATGGGGGAAGGACATGTTTTTGTCCAAGGACCGTTCACATATTTGTTTTTTTGTTTTTGGGAAAAATCAAATTTAATCCGTAGTTTTTTAATTTCTACTTTTTTTTTTTTTGGTTCTAATAGATCCATTCGTCAACCTACCGTCCAATTAATTAATGGTATGCCACGCTAGTTGAATCAATAAATGCCATGTGGCTTTTGTTTAACATATCAAAATGCCAACTGTACGTGCCATGAGGCACAGTTATTTTAAACTACAAATATACCCTAAATAAAACATTAAAAAAAAAGTTAAAAAAAAAAAAATTTCAAAGAGAGGTAGTTGGCCATCTCTAATGAGGTGTGGTCCATCACCACTAGTTGGTGTGGTGGCCCATTTGTCACTGGATGAGAGGTGGTAGACCCTCTCCTTTGAGGGGCAACATCTCCTCACAAAAGGGTGGTTGCTCCTCTCTGTAATGGGAGGCTGGCAGCCCCTGTATGAGGGGTGGCCTCTCCTCACAAAACATTCTGTGAGGGGTGGCTTCCTTTCACAACCCTTATGTGAGGAGTAGCCACTCATAGAGAGGGGTGACGACCCTCTATATGGGGAGGCTGCCCCTCACAAAATGGGGGTGACAAATCCTCTTTTGGGAGAGGCTGCCCTTCATAAAGATGTGCGGCCACTCATTTGTGAGGGCAAGTTTCTCCTCTTAGGAGTGGGGCCGCCCCTCGCAAACAGGGATGGCCACTTCTCAGTGAGGGAAGGTTGCCTCTCATAGAGAGGGCCACCCCTCTATTAAGGACATTGCCTCTTATCGGATAGGGGCCACCACTCTTTATGGGTATACTTTCCCTCATAGGAGGGGTGGCCACCCCTCCTCCAGCAAGGGTGGCTCCCCCCTCACTTGTTAGTGGTGGCTAGCCACCTCTTTTTTTAAAGAAAATTATTTTGAACTTTTTTTAAATTTTCATTTAAGGTATATTGGTAAGTTAAAGTATTTGTGTGACTTGGCACTAAAGATATGCACATGATGTGTCAAAGCAGAGTCATGTGCATTAATTGATTAGTTTGATGCAGCATATTGTTTAATTTAATGATAGGTTGACGGAGGGGCTTATTTAAAATGAGAGGAAAACCTAATGACCCATTTGTCGAAATTGAACTAAATTTGATTTTTTTCTTTTTTCATTTCACCTTATCTCTTATGGTTATTTATCTATTGATCCTGCTTGGAGCATCTTGTGTGTTGAGTCCCAGATTTTCCTCGATTCATATAATTAATTAGGATTTCATTTTCTAAAGTCTATGTGACCCATGTTAAGTGAAAGATTTCATTTTCTTAATTCCTATATGCTAGTCTCAATTAGTTCCTTTCTACTCTTAGGCCACTCATGTGTGCCTGTGAAATGTTGCTTTGTTGTTGCCTTAACTCAATTTTTTTACTTTTTTTTTTTCCTCTCCTAGTCTCAAGAAAGAAGCTTCTTCGATTTTGCGATCATGCGGCTGGTCAGATAACGTTTATAGTTTCATGAATTCAAGGAAGCGTTTATGTCGAGAAGCCAGAAATGGTTCATCAAGTATTAGTGAATCAAAGTAAGTTTCCTTTAACTCTATATATTTTAATATATACTTGGGAACTTTTATCAAATGGTCAAACTTCAAGCACATTCAATTTCCTGTAAAGAAGTTTCTGAATTTGTATGTGGCTAATCCTCTTCATTTTGTAAAGTGCAATAATTTTCTCTGGTTGCAAATCTTCTCAAGATTGTAACAATTTGACACTTCAAAGTTCTGAAACTTCAGAGTTTTCAGGAAAACTCATTCAGATTGATTAATACGCATCAAATGTTTAGAATTTGCTACAAAATGTGTCTATAAAATTTCCTTGATTACGTAAAGTACCGTAGATTTATGCAAACTTACCAAAGAATTAGCAGCAGCAGTAATTAGTTCCAAGTGAAAAGTTTGATCCCTAAAATAGGAGATTAATTTGCATTGGAGAGAGTAACCATCACAGAGTGTAAGATATAGAATGGAAGTGAGAGGAAACCCTTCTCAACAAGGGTGGGGACCAAACTTAAAACCATAATATCTCCAAAGTAATGAATTAATCAATTTATTGCAGTTTATCTGCAGACTAATATGCTTGGTTGGGAATTACCTAGGAAGCAAGCTTACTCAATTCCTAATTATACAAGTATTCTAATCTCATCTTGATATTAAATAGAAGGCCATCATCACAAACGACTTAGGCTGGCCCATTGCAAATTTCACTAAATTCCAAAAGCATCCTACTGGCTAAAATTTAAATTAGGAAATAATTAATGAAAACTTTCCGTAGCTCCTGCATATAAAACTCTAAACGAGTGATTTTTTTTGTTTTTTTGGCTTAGGAGTTCTGTTTTTCAAAAACAACTGCAAAGGATTTGTAGCTCTTATAAAACCGTAAAAGAAGTTAAGAAAAAGCAAAACAATTTTAATTAGATTTGTCTACTGTAGTGTGCAAACCATAAAAGAAGCAATGAAAAAGCAAAACAATTTTAATTAGATTCTAAGCCATACGGTGATTTATTAGGATCCACATTTTTCTTCCTAAAATCTTGAAAATTTCCATAATATGATTTATATCTACTTGAAGCTTACACTTTAATTAGCCGTAAGGTGGAGAACAAAAAAACTAATGAGATGAAAAACTATTTCAAAAGCTTCCAAATAAACAATTGAATAGTACTTAAAAAAAAAGAGACATACTATCTGTAGGTCCCATGTGATTACTTATAGGCAAGAGATCTTTATCTAGTTTTTTTTTGTGTATGAAATACTGTTTCCAATTTTTTTTCTGATAAGTACTGTTTCCAAATAATTGCTGATAGAGTAACGTTATATCCCACCTTTTCATCGGGATGAAATACATTTTACCTAAGAATAAACTGTGGGGGGATATAGCATTATATCAATGAAAATTTAGAGTAGAGGGAAATGCATTGGATTCATCCAGATGAAAAGGTGGGATATAGCGTTATTCTCGCTGATATATTTGCCAAAGAGGAGACTTAATTGGATGCGACAGGTGCTCATTTCCAAGTGCTCCATGTTTGATACTTTTATAAATAGTTGTGAATCTATGAAACAGAGGAACTATATTTTAGCATGGATTTTCATGACCATGATATTCCTCCGTCCTCCACCCCTGGGGGTTCAATATACTGAAGTTAATTTTGACTGAACTGATTTACATGATATATCTTCACAGGAAAAAAAGGCATTTCCTTTTAAGCAATGAAAATTTTGTGTAATATGCACATTATTACTCAAAATAAACTACCACATGAAAGTTTGGTTTAGCTTGTTACTCTTGGTCTCTTGCCAAAGGCTCTCAATCGTCAATGATATGGTACTCCTGAATTTAAGAAGGGCATTTTAAAAAAAATAAATAAAAAGAATGGATTATAACTGAATATCTTATACTACTTCCATTTGAAGAATGTATCATCGGATCTGGCTTGTATGCTATAGTTAAAACTACAGCATATATGTTAAAAAATTGAAGGGTGATGATTTAATTAAAGTAATTGAAGGTTCAGATCTATCATAATAAATACCAATAAATAGATGAAATGATGGATAAAAGTGAAAATTAGTATTTATTATGACAGATCTGTGCTTTTCAATTACTTTAGTTAAATCTTCACCCTTGAATTTTCTTACAATATGTATGCAGTAGTTTTAACTATAGCATACAAGCCAGATCCTGTATCATCATAATTCTTTGAATGAATTGTATTTGGGCATTGTATAGCATTTGAGTGGCTTGTTATCATTTGGGAAATCGGCATGCAGAGAAAAGTCTGTAGAAGCTGAACTTGCATGAATCACTAGTGAATTTAGTATTTTCTTTGACTGAGTCTGTGCAAAAAACCATGGCTATCCTTGGTCTTAGGCTCGAAGTTTATAGAAAGAAAATTCTTTATTAAAATTTTAGAGTTCCTGAAGCTGTGTTGGTTTCAGGTCATTGACCGTGGTGTTTGCTAGATTTGGGTAGTTGTTTTGGCTAGGTTTCTTTTGTGCGAGGGGTTTTATCTCTTTTTGTCTTCCTTTCTCTTTTTAATTAGCTTCATACTTTTCATATTTAACATATCTTGAAGTTAACATCAGCTCGTGAAATAAATTTTAGTTTGCTTTACATATATTATGCTATTCTAAGTGATTACTTTTAAAACTTCACTACCATTTTTCTCATGAAAGATTTTTATGTTCTATCAACTGTCTGTACTGCCCTATTTGTTCTGAGGTTCTCCTTTTTCCTTGCTCTTTATGTTGTCTGCATGTTCTGTTATACAGGAAGTTGTTAATTGCAGATGCCAAACCAACCTTTATTTCACAAATACCAGAATCGTTGAAAGAGGACCTCATTGAACGTCTGCGATTATTTAGCCAAGGAAAGAAGGCATTTTCCAGGACCTTGATAAACTGAACATGGTACATGCCGAACTTAGCCTTCTATCTTCGAAATTTTTCAGATGCATAATTCAGAATTTGGGTGGTGGCATGACAACTGTTATCTTTGTTTGATAATATTTGCAGTATCGTGACATTGCCACTGATGGAGCTTGTGCTGTTAATCTATATTTCTAATTGATGTGTATTAACAATGCGGATTATCCTCTAGCAACGTATGAGGGGGTATGTCTTGTAATATCCCTCTGAGCAAGTTTTACCTACAGCAAGAGACTGTTATCCTTCCATTTATTCCTTTGCCAATGGTGACATCTTGTAGGTGCGTTATCAATTAAACTATAAGATGAATGGGCTGACTTCAGATCTTGCTGAAAGTTTTGTTTCCTCCTTGAGGCTGTGCAGTTCATTTGGTAGAGAAAAAAGACTGGAGTTTTACTCATTTTATACAATATCCTTTTTGGGACTACCTTCAGGAAACAATCCTCATTTTATGGATGCATTACGAATTATCCATTTAGTTAGTTACTCATGGACATGCTACCAGTTGTATTCATTTACTATGAAATTTTTCTCATGATTACCCTCCATCATATCTTCCAAAGGGAAAAACCAACACTCCCACCCCTTTCCTTTTTCCCTTGACATTTTTTGAGGCATTTTATTTGTGGGCTGTTGTTTACATAGGACGAAGAGTGTTGTCTACTTTTGTGTTTATGGATTGCCAAGTTGTTAAGCTCTGGTTAATGTGTTACACGTGTTATTGGGCTGATGAGATGAAAATTTGCCAGACGTTTTTTTTTTTTTTTTTTTTTTTTTTTTTCTTTTTTTAAGCTTAGTGTGATACCGTACTGCATGTACCTGGAACATCTGAGGGGGACATGGAAACCATACACGCCTTCCCACCTTGCCCACATGAACCTGAACATAATTGAGTCTCAGGGGGTTATTTTTTGGTGCACATGCCCGCCCGCGCCGTCAAATTCTTGTAGAAGACAAAGGTGAAATTGAGAAATGATGCAAAGCTTTAGAGGTGCGAATTGCTATTTTATGTTATCTGTCTAATAATAATACTTGCAACGATTTATATTCTATAATTTCTGTATGTGGTTAGATTAGGGTTGGGTCGAATATTATATGCTTCTTCCAAGACACTTTTTTCAGGTCTAAATTGTACATTTGCTTCCAACTTTTTCGCCAGAACAGCCAGCACCACCTAACATAACCTTCTCACTCTGTCTGCCTGAGTGAAAAGTCTAGGTTGATTTTGGATCAGAACCACTTGTGAATATAAATTGCAGGCAGGAAGTATCGCAAGGCAGGTTGAGTGGAGAGAAAGTTGTGTATGTCGGCCATTCTAGTAAACAAGTTGGGAAGTGGGTGAGTGAGTGAGTGTACGAGGTAGACTTGGAAAGTTTGTGCAGGGCAAGCATTCTTATCTCATCTGCTCTCTGTCAGCTTCCTCCCTTGGGTGGGGTTTATCTGCCGTACTTGGTGGTTAATCCCCCTTCACCCCGCGCTAAAATGATAAACAACAGAGTTTGTAATTGCCCTACATAGAGCTTGGTATTATAATAAAATGAATTTGTACAAGATAAGATCCAAGATTTGAATTACAAATACACTATATATAATCCGGAATTATTGTTATAAATATTCAAACATTGTACCTTTAGTGTGTTTGACTTGTTCCTCTTGCTTATCAGGTAAGTTGTAAAGCAGGAGCTAAAGATTCAATACACCCTCTCAATTGCAACGGATTGGAACAAACATTAAGATTGTCACGAAGAGTACATAATCTAGTAGGCACCAATGGTTTGGCGAGGATGCCAGCCAATTAATCATTGCTGGAGAGGAATTGAACATTAAGAGCTTTGTAAGCAACTCGATCTCTAACGAAGTGGTAATCGATTTTATCATAAAAATTAATTGGAGTTCAGGGCATAAACTCTAAAATTCTCCCACTTGCCCTCAAATTCAATTCGGCATACATTTGACATCCATTTCCTTTCAAGTGAGACTCCCAAGTCTTTTGAGGTAAGGTTTTAGTGAAAGGTTCACCAAATTCTCAGCTGACGCAATCTTTTACCACAATTGTATCTCCTCGAGAGATGTCTCTAATGAGATGATACTTGTGCTTTATGTGTTTTCATCTCTTATGGTTTATCGGTTCCTTGGATTATGCAACCGTCCCACCGTTGTCGCAAAATAATGTAATAGACATTAGACACCAAGATACATCAAAAACTTAACTCAAATAGCTCCCTTTCCCACTTTACAAGTTGCAACATATTCAGCTTCTATGTGGAAACAATGGAATCAACACTGCAAGATTTCTTAACACACCTTCAACTATTGGCTTCACAACTCAGCGTAGAGACATACCTTTAGGTAGGGCTGGTAATTTAATTTGCGAAATCGACACAAACATGACACATAGTTTTAAGGTTAGGGTTTAAGTTAAATAGGTTCGGATTATAAATGAAACATATTTAATGAACATGTCACATGGGTCAACCAATGAATCTGTGGGTTGACACCTTTATATATATATATATACATATATTTTCAAGTAAATTGTAAGTTTAATTGGCAATTTTAACCCGTGACTTGCGAATCAGACCGAACACGTCATGTGGGTTAACGTTAAACAAGTCATCCTTTTGTGATCCGTTTAATGAACATATCGGGTTTGTGTCGACATAAACATGTTGGTGACTTAACACGAACACGACACACGAACCCATTTTGCCACTCCTACCCTTAGGTGGATCTCTAGAAATCACGATCTAATTAAAAGTTAAAATTTGTGTAACTAGTGACTATCATCTCACTATGGTAGATAAAGAGTATAATCATTTTTTCTTCTATTATACTCAAGTATATGTTTAACTGCTGCCCATTGCCCAATGTAGTGGTCTAGGATTTGACTGATACCTGTTGACCGTGCTAACTGGAAAAAAATATATCTGGTCTAGTACATAGCATATGAGGCTTCCCACTGCTGAAGCATATAGAACTACCTTCATATGCTTTTCCTCTTGAAGTGTCTTAGGACACTACTCCTTAGAAAGAGGGATTCTGTGCCTGATGGGAAGTAATCCCTTCTTGGAGTCCAGCATACTAAACTTAGACTAACTTTGTCCATGTATGCAGCGTGAGATAAGCCTAACATCTTATTCCTGCGATCTTGCAAAAGCTTGATCCATAGGATGTAGTTTGCTTCTCCCAAGTCTTTCAAATCAAAGTAGTTAGACAACCAGATTTTGACCATTGACAATATCACTACATCATTCCCAATGAGCAGGACATCATCAACATACAACATCAAGAATGTTACCACTCTATCTTGACACCTCTACCAATCTCTTCCGTCTTGNACAAACATTAAGATTGTCACGAAGATTACATAATCTAGTATGCACCAATGGTTTGGCGAGGATGTCAGCCAATTAATCATTGCTGGAGAGGAATTGAACATTAAGAGCTTTGTAAGCAACTCGATCTCTAACAAAGTGGTAATCGATTTTATCATAAAAATTAATTGGAGTTTAGGGCATAAACTCTTAACATTCTCCCACTTGCCCTCAAATTCAATTCGGCATACATTTGACATCCATTTCCTTTCAAGTGAGACTCCCAAGTCTTTTGAGGTAAGGTTTTAGTGAAAGGTTCACCAAATTCTCAGACGACGCAATCTTTTACCACAATTGTATCTCCTTGAGAGATGTCTCTAATGAGATGATACTTGTGCTTTATGTGTTTTCATCTCTTATGGTTTATCGGTTCCTTGGATTATGCAACCGTCCCACTGTTGTCGCAAAATAATGTAATAGACACCAAGATACATCAAAAACTTAACTCAAATAGCTCGCTTTCCCACTTTACAAGTTGCAACACATTCAGCTTCTATGTGGAAACAATGGAATCAACACTGCAAGATTTCTTAACACGCCTTCAACTAATGGCTTCACAACTCAGGGTAGAGACATACCTTTAGGCAGGGCTGGCAATTTAATTCGCGAACTCGACACAAACATAACACATAGTTTTAAGGTTAGGATTTAGGTTAAATAGGTTTGGATTATAAATGGAACATATTTAATGAACGTGTCACATGGGTCAACCAATGAATCTGTGGGTTGACACTTTTATATATATATATATATATATATTTCAAGTAAATTGTAAGTTTAATTGGCAATTTTAACCCGTGACCTGCGAATCAGACCGAACACGTCACGTGGATTAACATTAAACAAGTCATCCTTTTGTGATCTGTTTAATAAACGTGTTGGGTTTGTGTCGATATAAACGGGTTGGTGACTTAACCAGGAATCAGGTTGACACGAACACGACATGTGAACTCATTTTGTCAGTTCTACTCTTAAGTGGATCTCTAAAAATCACGATCTAATTAAAAGTTAGAATTTGTGTAACTAGTGACTATCACCTCACTATGGTAGGTAAGAGTATAATCATTTTTTCTTCTATTATACTCAAGTATATGTTTAACTGCTGCCCATTGCCCAATGTAGTGGTCTAGGATTTGACTGATACCTGTTGACCGTGCTAACTACAAAAAATATATCTGGTCTAGTACATGGCATATGAGGCTTCCCACTGCTGAAGCATATAGAACTACCTTCATATGCTTTTCCTCTTGAATTGTCTTAGGACACTACTCCTTAGAAAGAGGGATTCTGTGCCTGATGGGAAGTAATCCCTTCTTGGAGTCCAGCATACTAAACTTAGACTAAACTTTGTCCATGTATGCAGCGTGAGATAAGCCTAACATCTTATTCCTGCGATCTTGCAAAAGCTTGATCCATAGGATGTAGTTTGCTTCTCCCAAGTCTTTCAAATCAAAGTAGTTAGACAACCAGATTTTGACCATTGACAATATCACTACATCATTCCCAATGAGCAGGACATCATCAACATACAACATCAAGAATGTTACCACTCTATCTTGACACCTCTACCAATCTCTTCCGTCTTGTAGAACCATTTACATCCTATATGTTTGATGTCATTAGGTGCCTCTACAAGCTTCCAAACTTTGTTGGAATGCATAGATTCCAACTCAATTTCCATAGCTTTGACCTAGTGGTCCACTTCTACATCATTACTCGCCTCATCGTAGGCCATGGGATCCGACTAAAGTTCTTCCAAGATGTTTTCATAAGCTTTTCCCAAAAACATGAATCTGTGAGGTGCCCCAACAATCCTCCCACTGTGAAGCGGTATGATGGTATTAGGTACCTCATCAGTAGTAACTTATGATGTATCTTATACAACCGCCACATCTCCAGAAAGATCCGAAATTTCATCTAGAACCACCATACTCTTTTACTTGTAACTGCTTGCTTACATAGTCATCCTCGAGGAACTTGACGTTTGTGTTAACAAACACATTCATGTCCTTGGGACTATGGAACAATGCATCTTTAGTACCTTTTGGACACCCAACAAACATACATACTTCTGTCTTTGGTTCAAACTTGCTAGATTTTCCCTCTAGCAAATGTGCCAGGTAACCCTAATTGTATATGTATCTCATACTAAGCTTTCGGCCGAACAACAATCCGAAAGGCATCTTGGGCACATATTTGGAAGGAACCAAATTAAGCAATTATGACGTAATATCTAGGGCATTTCTCCAAAGAGATGTAAGTAGAGTAGCATAACTCATCATTGGCTCTTATCATCTCTAAAAGAGTTTTATTACTTCTTTTCACCGCACCATTTTGTTGGGGAATCTTTAGTGCGATCAATTGAGATACAATTCTTTAACGCCCCAGATATTTAATACAAAAATAATAATTCTATGCACCTCCCACATATTTATTTACTTTCATAAATAAATCCTAAGGGATCTAACTATAACTCACAAGAATAAATTAATAAAATAATAGTTATGGTAGAAAATCCACATCAACTAACAAGGAGTTGACTAGAGAGACTACACTAACAAATACCAGAGTATAATAAATGCAGAACTTTTATAGAACAAATAGTGATCTGAGCTACATTACACAACCTCAACACATAACAGATCATAAAGTAGAAAAAAAATATCTTTGACTAATAGATGTTAAAGAAACAACCATCGTAACCTAGCATTCTCCCGAAGAGATCCTTGTATGTCCTCAAGCTCGAAGGGAGATAACAACTGGATAAGTTTAACGCCTCCAAATATAGCATTAACCAGGATAAAGATGTTGTTCGTTGATTAGTTATCTTTGTGCTCTGCTACGTCACATCCAAACATATTTTCAAAAGTTTTTTTATTTTTTATTCTTTAAGTATTCGTAATTTAAAAAAAAAAGAAGCAAAAAACAAAAAAGAATACAAAAAGATACTTAAAAAAAAAAAAAAATTGGCACACCCAAACCAAATAAATTGTGAATATTTATTTTATTTTCTTGTAATTGCGACGCGTTCAAGTTGACTGGCGCGTAATTAGAGCAAAACCCCGGCAGTTGGCTGAGGGAGGGACTGTGGCACTCACCAACGGACAACGGTCTAAGAGAAAATGATGACAACCCAGACTCGTGCATTTTCTAGAAGCACAACCAAAATCTCAAAAGCAAAATCCAAGCAAGAATAGCGGAGATGATGATCTTGGCATTTCCACAACCCCCGTCTCTGCGAATCTGCACCGTCGAAAGTTCCACACGCCCGGCCCATCAATTCTGTCTATCAAAGAATACACGATGTTTATAATGCGAAAAGGCCTAACCTTGTGGATACCCAGCAGAGGAAAAAGAAAGAAACAAGATGAAGAAGAAGAAACCAGAAAGCACTTTTGCTGTAAAGTGCTGCAGTTGACTTCCATAGTGCACTGCTTCGGATTGTGACTCTCACGGTCTTGGACCATGTTCTTGCCTTCATCAATCAATATTATGCCTTTATCTCTCTCTCTCTCTCTCTCTGTTTTCTGTCTCTCATCCTCTGAGGTACGTCTCTGCCTCTCCTTTTCACTCTCTCTGTCTCTCTCCCTTATCCGTGCCCAAACCTTTATTGATTGCCACACGGGGGGGGTGGGGGCTTATTTATTTGTTTTCCTGCTTCCCGGCTTAAAAGCTCAGTTGGGTATTAGTTGAATTCAGTTAATGTCACCGCCTGAGGCCACTCTTTCTTTCTGGTGCGTGTTCTTGCTCTGTTTCTAGTTTTCCTTTTATCTCTGAGCTATTTTATCATTATTTTGATCTTCCCAAGAGCGATTTTGTTTTGTTTTGCATCAAGATCATTCCCTTTGTTATTCGTAGTCTTGTCAACTTGCTCAAATGGCAAGACCATGGAGTTCTCTTATGCAAAAGCTCTTTCACTTGGTGGTAGCGTTCATGTTTTTCCGTGTCATTCTTGTCAAATCTTTGAATGAAGATGGTGTTTCTCTTCTGGAGTTTAAGGGGTCCCTTGTTGATCCTGACAACAATCTTGAGAGCTGGAATTCGTCTGACTTGACTCCTTGCAACTGGATTGGCATAGGCTGTGCAGATTTCAAGGTAACTTCTGTAAATCTCAATGCCTTTAACCTGTCTGGTACTTTATCTCCGACCATTTGTAAGCTCCCTCAATTAACAGAGTTGAATGTTTCCACAAACTTCATCTCTGGTCCCATTCCTAAAGATCTTGCTCAATGTCATAATCTAGAGATCCTAGACCTTTGCACAAATAGGTTTCATGGAGAATTGCTGACCCCAATCACCAAGATGGTGGCACTTAGAAAGCTTTACCTGTGTGAGAATTACATGTATGGTGAAATGCCTAAAGAGATTGGAGATTTAACTTCGCTTGAAGAGCTTGTCATTTATAGTAATAATCTCACTGGCTCAATTCCCCCATCAATTGGTAAGTTGAAATGGCTTAGGATCGTGAGAGCTGGTAGAAACCTTTTCTCGAGTGCAATACCAGCTCAAATTAGTGAGTGTGAGAGCTTACAGGTTTTAGGACTGTCACAGAATAGGCTAGAAGGCTCTCTTCCTAGTGAGCTCCAGAAACTTAAGAATCTCACCAATTTGGTCCTTTGGCAAAACCATTTGTCTGGTGAGATCCCTCTCGAAATCGGGAATATCAGTGGCTTGGAATTACTTGCCTTGCATGAAAATGCTTTCACAGGAGTTTTACCCAAAGAGCTAGGGAAGTTAACCAAACTAAAAAGATTGTACATATACACCAACCAGTTGAATGGAACAATTCCAGAGGAACTAGGGAACTGTACAAGTGCTGTTGAGATAGATCTTTCTGAAAACCGCTTAAATGGGTCCATTCCCAGAGAGTTGGGCCAGATTTCTAGCCTTCGCTTGCTTCACCTTTTCGAAAACCTCCTACAGGGAAGTATTCCTAGGGAACTCGGACTACTGAAGCTGCTGCAGAATCTGGACTTGTCCATAAATTTTTTGATGGGTCAAATCCCACTAGAGTTTCAAAATCTCACGTACTTGGTGGATTTGCAGCTTTTTGACAATCATCTTGAGGGTTCTATTCCTCCTCACCTTGGACTTAACAGTAACCTTACTATTGTTGACATGTCCGCAAATAATCTTGACGGTAGCATACCTCCACATCTCTGCAAGAATAAAAAACTGATATTTCTGAGCCTTGGGTCAAATAATTTATCTGGAAATATACCTTATGGCCTAAAAACATGCAAGTCTCTGATGCAACTAATGCTGGGAGACAACCAGCTTACTGGAAGCCTTCCTGCTGAGTTATATAAACTTCACAATCTTTCTGCTCTTGAACTCTATCAAAACCGATTCTCAGGGCTAATACCCCCAGAGGCAGGCAGGCTTAGAAATTTAGAGAGGTTGCTCTTGTCAGATAACTTTTTTGCTGGGCATATTCCTCTGGAGATTGGAAATCTAGGTCAGCTTGTCACATTTAATGTTTCCTCTAATCAGCTCACAGGAAGTATTCCCCATGAGTTGGGAAACTGTACTAAACTACAGAGGCTTGACCTTAGTAGGAACCAATTTACTGGCCATCTTCCAGATGAACTTGGCAAGCTAGTGAATCTGGAACTTTTGAAGCTTTCGGATAACAGATTGATGGGAGCTATACCAAGTAGCTTAGGGGGTCTGGCTCGACTTACAGAGTTGCAAATGGGAGGAAATATTTTTTCTGGGAGTATCCCTGTCCAGCTGGGTCAACTTACTGCTCTACAGATCTCCCTAAACATAAGTTATAACAAACTTTCTGGCCCGATTCCTGCCTATTGGGGGAACTTGCAGATGTTGGAAACTCTCTACTTGAATGACAATCAGCTTATTGGTGAAATTCCAGCATCAATTGGTGAGCTGCTTAGCCTTCTGGTGTGCAATCTTTCTAACAACAACCTGGTAGGAATTGTGCCAAATACCCCTGCATTCCGAAGAATGGATTCCACAAATTTTGCTGGAAACAATGGATTGTGCATCTCAGGCTCTAATTATTGTCATCCATCAACAACTTCATCTTTTACTTCCAAACCAAGCTGGGTAAGAGAGGGTTCATCAAAAGAGAAAATAGTGAGCATATTCTCAATTGTTGGGCTGATATGTCTGCTTACTATAATGGGTGTGTGTTGGGCCATAAAGCACCATGGGCCTGCTTTTGTTTCGCTTGAACAACAAATCAAAACTGACATGTTGGATAACTATTACTTTCCTAAAGAAGGTTTCACCTACCAGGGTCTCTTGGAAGCTACTGGCAACTTCTCAGAAGATGCAGTTATAGGAAGGGGGGCCTATGGCATTGTTTATAAGGCTCTCATGGCTGATGGCAAGGTGATCGCTGTCAAAAGGCTGAAGTCCCATCGTGAAGGAACGAATGTTGATAGCAGCTTCCATGCTGAAATATTGACCCTTGGAAAGATCAGGCATCGTAATATTGTCAAGCTCCACGGCTTTTGCTATCACCTGGACTCTAATCTGCTCTTATATGAATACATGGCAAATGGAAGCCTAGGAGAACATCTACATGGAAATGAGCAATCATGTTTACTGGACTGGAATGCTCGATATAGAATTGCTCTTGGAGCAGCAGAGGGCTTGTGCTATCTTCATTATGATTGTAAGCCCCAAATCATTCACCGTGATATAAAGTCTAACAATATTCTACTAGATGAAGTTCTTCAAGCACATGTTGGAGATTTCGGCTTGGCAAAGTTGGTGGACATTTCCTACTCAGCAAAATCCATGTCTGCTGTGGCAGGGTCATATGGCTACATTGCTCCAGGTAAGGATATGACTAAAGACTATTGATTAATACTTTTTGTTCTTATTCTTTACGTGCTCATCCTTCTCTCTCCTAGTGGTGTTGCCTGTTATGTGCTTGGCCTAATAAATTTCTGTGATTGTCCAAGTAACACTTGCCATATTTATCTGATTAAATTCATATTGGAGCTCATACTTCTAGAAAGCATTTACGAAAAGAGAAAATACGAACTACCAATCATTCAAAACGTCATTCCGGTCTTCTGTTGTAAGCCAATCTTGCAGGGTTTAAGGTGTGTTTCTGGTCATTCCCTCTGTTTCTCCACCATCTCCTTCTGATTTCCTTCTTGGTGTTGATTGCATTCCTTAACACTTTACCTCCAAATATACAAATTCAGTGATTTTAAGTGATCATTAGTTGTCTATTAATTTTGTGTTAGTTTTGTTGGTGGCTAATTAACTTTCATCATTGGCCATAGTTGCATCCTGTGAACATCATCAGGATTGTTTTTTGTCTTCATTTCCGTCTCTTCAGCAATACTCACAGCCAGTATTCAGGATTCATTGTAGGCAACCAGAACCATTTTTACCTTCCTCCAACACAATTCTAGCATAGTTCCTTCATCATCTTACCATTTAGTTTGTTAATGGCCTTCAGTCATGTCAATTATGCCTCTCCTCAAACAATAATGTGCATCCTTAAATGAATGCAATCTTATCTTTAGACTTCTTCTCTAGACAACTAGTGCTGCGGGGACCTCAATCAGATTATAAATTTGTGCATGAAATTTGGTGGAATTGCTTTTTGCTGCTATTCTAGCTTCTTTCTACTGCAGAAAATGTATGGCTTTTTCATTCCTCCGAGTTTATTAATTGGTCTTAATCTGACCTTGTTGCTGTGTAACCGCCAACTTTTGTCATTGCTGTTTTGACATTCTTTCACCATAAAATTCCTTTAACTCGAACAATTTATCACTAGCATAAAACATTTCTAGGAAATCCTTATAATCAAGGCTATAGATTAAGTTGGTTGGTCAACTGCAAGAAGACCGTCACTTCAAGGATGAATCTGTCAAGTGGTTCACGATGAAATCACTAGAAGGACAAAGGGACTACTTGAAAGATGTGGGTCAAGTTTGTAAGAAAAGATAATATCTAAGTGTAAAATATACAGGACAATGCCAAAAGAGGATTCTAGACTACAATGATAGTTGGATTAGTAGGCTGTGTGAGTGAGGGAACATGGTGATTATAAGGAGTTCTTGCCATTTCAAAGTTGCGAAGGTTGATCAACATTTTTAAAATACTAAGACGATGCAGTATCTGCAAATCCACTATATTGGTAAAACTTATGCGTTAATCTGCGTTCTAGGTTTTTCTGAGCAGAAGCTTCCTAATTGGGTACTTTTCATTTAGAAAGTTCATTCAGAATGTTGACCAACTAGAAATGGTTAAAGTGCTTTAACTTAGAAACCTGGAATGTGTGGATACTTCATGATGAAGAGAGCGATAACCTGGTTCTATTTATTTCTTTTTTATTCAATTTTAGGAGTTTGGATATTTATTTTTATAATTTTAGATTTTATAATCCCCGCCCACCACCCACCCCCCCAAATGCAAGTCATCACTTCACACGCTTTACCTCAAATGTCCATTATTTTTGACAAAGAACGTAATGTTTGGTCAAAAGTCCTTGGAAACTTTTTCGGTAGATAGGCACTACCAAAATTGTGAAACAACTCAGAAAAATGGAAATAATTTAGTAATATAGATAATATCTCATTGGCAGCTAAGTATGGCTGTAATTCCTCTGTAAATCTGATTAAGTGAATAAAAATCCACTAGTAATTTCTATTTGTCCCACAGCCATCAAAGAAGGTTGATATCTTCCAAAGGTGCAAATATTCCTGGTGCTATTCGTCTGTCAATCTCTCTTCCCTTCTTGCATCATACAGTTTACGATTTTTACTGACATTTCTAATGGGAAACTTATGACTTTTTAGTTGTCTTAGTTTTCAATTTTTAGTTGTATGTTATAATACTGTTCTTGGAAAAAAAAGAAAAAGGTATAACTTCACTTAGCCTCCTGAAATGTCGTGTATTTTGCAAACACCCCTTCAACGTTTAAAATCTCTTACTTTGCTGTATTGAACTTTTATTTTGTTCCAGTTACCCCCTCCGTTAGGATTTTTTGTTAAATCCTAATGGAGGGGTGCTAGATTTTAGTGGTGTAAAGGTCTTTTTACCATTTCTACCGTCTCATTTAACCCTAATATTTAATGGAAAGGGGATAACTGGAACGAAATGAAAATTCAATACACCAAAGTGAGAGACTTTAAACATTGAAATTTGGAAAGGTGTTTGCAAAATGCGCAATATTTTGGGTGGGTTAAATGAAGTTACCCAAAAAAATATTATAATAAATGTTTCAAGTGGGGCTTTTTAGAGAATAAAAAAAAAAAAAAACTCACTGTGAGATGTTTAAAAGATGGCATTGGAACTAATATTGAGAATATATTTAACCCACTTGATGCTTCTAACTTTTTAATTTCTTGAATTTTGTAACAGAATATGCTTACACCATGAAAGTTACCGAGAAATGTGACATCTACAGTTTTGGGGTTGTTTTGCTGGAATTAATTACTGGGAGGTTACCTGTTCAACCACTGGAGCAAGGAGGTGATCTAGTCACTTGGGTGAGAAGAGCAATCCATGACAAGGTTCCAACAGTCGAACTATTTGACAAACGGCTTGATCTTAGTGCGCAGTGGACGACTGACGAGATGTCTCTAGTTCTCAAGATTGCATTGTTCTGCACCAGTACATCTCCAATTAATAGGCCGACAATGAGAGAGGTCATTGCGATGATGCTTGAGGCTAGGGAGGCCGTCAGCAATTCTCCATCATCTCCTACACCAGAAACCCCATTAGATGATGAATATGCTTCTTCCAGAGGTTAGAAATTAAATTTTAGAGGCGTACTTTCTTCTTGTTGTGGAAGTTAGTAATACTATTATGTATTGATCATGAAAATTCATAGGCTCAATTCGTTGAGGCTGAAATTGGAAGTGCAAAGTGCAATTTTAATGGAGTATATCAATCTAGGATGTCTACCAAAAGTTCTTTTGAAATTCAATTTGTTCATTCTCATGATACACTGGTTCAGTTGAATCACACAACAGTTTGCTAGCTACTATAAGGCTTGATTTTGAAGGTTGGCAGCTACTCACTTAATTAGAAGGGACTTGTCATTGATTTGTACTTTGTGTTCTGTTGAAATATTGGTCAGTTTTGATAATTAATTATTTGGAGAACTAAAATTTGGTCTGCATGATTCTGAATTTTGCAGATTACTTGGAGCCATAGTTTCTCCTCCATCCTCCAAGGGGAGAGCTTGCAGCACCCATGTATCCATTGACTTGTATGTTTTTAGCCACTGCAGACCAATAATTATGATTTCCTCTTTGATCTTCGTTGTGCTGCTCCCATTCTCTGCGTCTGTCCCACTATTGCTGAACTCAATAATGTCCTCTTCCATTCATTTCTCTCCCCCTTCCTTCTCTGGAAAACTATTCCCACATATGCTGCACAAGCAACTCTGATTGACAACCTCTTTAAATGTAAGGAGACTATTCATTAAATAAGGTAACGACAGAGCTGAATTTAATGGACACTTTTGTTTTGTTATATAACGTGCATGGATTTCTAGCTTTTACTGACTCCAGAGCTTCAAATGAATTCACTTTACTAACATATTGAGTTTCTGAGTTCAAAAATTATTTTTAAGTGTTTTTTTCAGTACAACCCTGGAGCCACTGTCTCTTCTCTGTTAGGAGATGAATATATGGTTATTTTTATTTTTTATTTTAATGGAAATGACATGTGAACTAATTAAATCTTGCCTAATTTTTTTATTTTTTTTTTTAAAAATTAAAATATATATATATTTTTTTTTAAAAAAAATTGGGGCACCTCCATTGGGCTAAGGGGGTGGCTTCGCTTCTCTCTTTCTCTCTCTCTCTACAACATTCAAATATGCCAATGCTTCCTCCTACGCCTTCCTCGACGGCAAACGAAACGAAGAATGAAAAAAATGAAGAGAAACCTCTGGTTTTTGATGCATATGTTCTTCAGAGTGAATCCAACATACCTTCGCAATTCATATGGCCGGACCATGAAAAGCCATGCGCCGAGTTGCCGGAGCTTCAATTCCCCCCGATTGACTTGGGCGGCTTCCTCTCCGGCGACCCACAAGCTGTCTCAAATGCTTCTGGGTTGGTCAATGAGGCATGCACGAAGCACGGCTTTTTTCTGGTTGTAAATCATGGGATTGATACGAAATTTATAGCAAAAGCTCACAATTTCATGGACAACTTCTTCCGCATGCATATCTCAGAAAAGCAAAGGGCTCAAAGAAAGATCGGCGACCACTGTGGGTATGCTAGCAGCTTCACTGGCAGGTTCTCCTCCAAGCTTCCATGGAGCCAAGGGGGTGGCCGAACCACCCCAAGACCCACTGGGGGTGGTTTCGGCCACCCCCTTTGCTCCATGGGGGTGGCCGAGCCACCCCTTGCCACCCCCAGTCGTGTACACCTTCAACGCTTTTCTTTTTTTCTTTCTTTTCCNGAGGGTAATTAGGTATTTAACCATTTATATTATTGTTAATTCAAATACAATAATTCCATAAAAGATTTTAGAATGGGAAAACTTCATAAAACCCATGAGCAAAAAAATTATCATTTATCTCCCTGATCTTTTATTTCCTCTCACTTTGGACCCTTAAAGGCCCAAAATGGTATCATTTTGATGCCAAAATACGACTTCGTTTTGGGGCTCAAAACGGTGAGTTTAGAGTTTAGGAGTCAAAAGTAAGAGAAAACGAAAAATCGTGTAGAACGTCATAAGATAGAGGGCTTTCTCAAGTTTCCCCTTTTAGAATCCAAAACAACACTTTGTAATCTTTACTATTATTGTTGAGTCTCATTTTGTCGTATGATGCCATGATAAATATTCTCTTGATCTCCGATCCACTACAAGAAATTTAGTCATCAGCAACAAGCTTATGAGTGATGACTTTTGGTAGCCGTCACTAATAAGTTCTTATTAGTCGCAGACTCGCAATGACACAAAGGTTGTCGCTAATATCGAAGCGGAAATTTTTTTCGAGCACGGGACGTCATGAGAAGCAATTAGTGACGACATGGTTCCTAATGGCGATTCGCGACAACATTTGTCTTTGCTATATTTGTTTTAAACCTTTACATTGTGACAGCTACATAACAAATTAATGGTTATACAAAAGTTTCTTAATCGACACAAACCATAAATACATAATGACTGCTAGTTACAACAAAAATAATGTATCCAAGAGTTAGGCTAACACATCATAGTCTAAAACAAAAGCATGCAGCACCCTACGACCTTATTCATATACATATGTTCTGAAAGCTCATATGAAACAGAAGCATATAGGCATATCTAAGCAAGAAACCAATAAAACACTATATGCATTCAACTGTAACGGTATACACATGTTCCGGGCCCCAATCCAAAAACATATGAATACTGATACATCTAGACTTCCACTTCTCCAAAGAAAATAAACATATTTTCAAAACTATTTTTGTTAAAAAAAAAAAATTCACAAAAATCGACGTATTTATTATACTATATTAATCATTTCTTATTACTATTCAAACAAAAAACTCACAACAAAAACATTTACCACGCGAGTTATTCAAATAATGGGCCGGATTGATTTCTTCACTTCGGCCCATTTCAACAAATTGATTTTTATCCCAACAAATATCCCCCCAAACACATCACCAAAACATAAACATATCTAAAAGAAAGCGGGAATTATCCTCAAACATCTTCATTGCTTAAAATATGTTTTAATATTACAAACACTCCGCAAGTCAAAACTGAAAATAAAAAAAGGGCGTGTTATTCTAGTGTTCTATTAGTGTCATTCTAACTGTGATGTGGCTTTTAAAATCACAAATAGATAAATAATAATAATCTCAAATTCAACAGTAATTTTAAAAGCCACATTACAATTGAAAGAACATCAGGAAAACACTAGAAAAACACTTAGCATTTCCCAATAAAAAATATTATACTGAAAATGTCACCTTCTGTTGCCTTTTTTACTATCTACGATCCTTTCAATTTTCTCTCCTATCAGACTTGCATTACAAGGAAAAGAAATCAAGTTTAGCAGCACTCCCTATTCCCTATCCCTACTACTTACTATATATGGCTATTATTATTATTATTACGGTAATTCATTGACGTAATGGTAGTAATTGCTGTTGTGATTTGAGTTACATCTGGTGGCCTTCCTCTTTTTCAACAAAAATAAACCGACTCTCTTCCACCACCACCGCTGCCTTCTCTTGTGGGTCGCCCCAACGCTGACGTGGCTCACTTGGGTCTTTCCCCTCCTCGCCAGCCCACGCACCTCCGGTGGCCTGTAGTTCCGGATCAGCGACCACTTAATCCCATCAAAAAATGGGTGCCTTTTGATGTCGGTGGCGCCCCTGGCGTAGCCCAGCCTCCTCCTTGGGTCCTTCACCAGCAATTTCTCTATCAACTCCCTCGCCTCCGCCGTCCCCTCCTCCTCCTTCTCTCTCTCCGCCACGTGGAATCTGACCTGCCTGCTCGACGCTATGTTGCGGAGGGTGCTCTCTTTGCTGCCTCCCCTGAACGGCGTCGTCCCGTACAACAGCTCGTAGATGAAAACCCCGAAAGCCCACCAGTCAACGCCGCTGCCGTGACCGCTTCCGGACACCAACTCCGGGGCCAGGTACTCGTGGGTGCCAACGCAGGACCTCGAAAACGCCGTCGTAGGTTCGGCAACGAACTCGGCCGCCAATTCCTCCAGGTCGAGTTTTGTAGGAGCCGAGCCCAAGCAGTTGAAGCTGCGGCTCCTGGTGGTGCGGTGGGCTCGGATCTGCTGCAACGTGGGGACCACGTCGGCCATGAAGCACAAGTCAAAGTCAGATAGCATGATGTGGCCGTCTTCACGGAGCAAAACGTTCTCCGGTTTCAGATCCCGGTAAACAACGCCGAGAGCGTGCAAATACTCCAAGGCTACCAAGACCTCGGCGGCGAAGAATCTGACGGCCTGAAGGGGGAGGCGGTTGTTGGGCTGTCTGCAGAGGAGGGAGTGGAGGTCCCCGCCGGGGCAGTAGTCAATAAGGAGACAGGCGTAGTGAGAAACGTGGAGGTGGGCGTAGAGTGTAGGGAGGAAAGGGTGGTCGAGCATGGAGAGGATTTGGGCCTCCATTTGGACGTGGGAGAGCTTTTTACTGGTGAGTGAGTCCTTGTCGACCACCTTGAGAGCGAAGTTGGCGTGCTCATAGTCTCTGAGGCGGCAGAGGAAGACTCGGCCGAGGTTTCCAGTGCCGAGGTGGCGGAGGAGGTTTAGGTGGCGGAGATGGAGTTTGCCGTCGGAGGATATGTTGGTTGCAGCTTTGATAGCAGCCCAATGCGGGTCGGAGCTGCGGTGGGGACGGCTGTAGCGGGGAGTAGTAGCGGCAGTGGAGGTGGAGGAGGAGAGGCGGGATTCGTTGAAGCTGAGAGTCAAGCTGCTACGTGCTAAGCTGCTGCGGGCGCTGGAGCAAGCGAAGGTGCGGTCGCTGGCGGTGGAGGTGCAGCTGGTGAAGCTGAGGTCAAGATCTGAGGGGAAATGAGAATGAGAGTAGCACTCTTCCTCCATTGCTGGCATGGGCTGCTTAATTACGAGCCTTGGAAGCTGTGGATGTGTGTTTATAAAAAAAAAACAAAAAAAACAGAGAGACAAAGAGAGAGTGGAAGGTGGGGGGCAATGGGGGGCCTACATATTAAACAAAGATGTTTGGTTGACCCAGCAGGAGGGTGGGACATGGGAGAGAGAGAGAGAGAGAGAGAGAGAGAGAGAGAATCCAAGAACCAATAAGAGTGGGGGGTGGTTCGGAAGATTGAAGGCCGCTGACAAAGGGGCTTGGAAGGAAGCGGCGTTCCGCCGCGAGAAGGCTAGTCGGCTGCGAGTGCGAGCAGTTGGGGCTAGTCGGCTGCGAGTGCGAGCAGTTGGTTGATGATGACTTTCATCCTACGTTTCTAATGATTTGTGAGANGGGCCTACATATTAAACAAAGATGTTTGGAGGGTGGGACATGGGAGAAAGAGAGAGAGAGAGAGAGAGAGAGAATCCAAGAACCAATAAGAGTGGGGGGTGGTTCGGAAGATTGAAGGCCGCTGACAAAGGGGCTTGGAAGGAAGCGGCGTTCCGCCGCGAGAAGGCTAGTCGGCTGCGAGTGCGAGCAGTTGGGGCTAGTCGGCTGCGAGTGCGAGCAGTTGGTTGATGATGACTTTCATCCTACGTTTCTAATGATTTGTGAGATTGAAGCCGGGTCCCGGCCCTCTCATTAGTAATACTAATTTCATTTCTCACTGAGGTCAATGAGAATTAGGTGAAAGCTATTGATGCAATTTTTTGTATTCTATCTTTCATTATTTCTTCCCTACCCAAAAGTAAAACATTAACACAATAGTTTTTTTTTTGTTTTTATTTTTTGTTTTTTTTATATATATAGCCGATTTTCACATTGATGTCACATGAAAATACTTTTTATTATTCTGACAAGAATATTAGGATATATATTTGTTACACTTTTTTCTGTTTTTAAAAAATAGTTAATAAATGATTCATTTTTTCCAAAGCACAATTTTTTTTTTTTTAAAAAAAAAAAATCTAATAATACTATTCTGAAAACAAAACATATTATACTTTTAAGAAAACTTCTCACAACTTCTTATAAGAACGTTTTGTAGAAAAAATGCGCTTAGTTTTTTTAGGAGCAGATGTTGGTTGATTTATTATTAAAAAGAAAAAGAAAAAAGAAAAAAAAAAAAAAAAATTCCCTCAAACTAACAGTTGTTTTGAAAATAACCTCACAATGTTTAAAAGGTGTTAAAGTACCTCATCAAACTACCAAAGATGTGTAAAAAATGCCACATCTTTTATATATATATATTCTTATTATTTATTATTTTAAAAACTAAAATAAAAATTTAATAAATTAATAAAATATAAAAATATAGAAGGAAAAAAGAAAGGGGTGGCTGCATGTTGAGCCAACCACATGGTTTGATTTTGCATTTATCCACGTACATTTTCTATGTTGCACGAGCGATTTGTAATTTAAGTCAACTATAGTGACTAATTTGTTTTTATTATATTTTGTATTTATTCACGCCCCTTGTTTTTTCTTTTCTTTTTTTTTTTTTTAAAAAAATAGTTTAGTTTATTTTTATTTTATTCATTTTTTATTTAGTTTTTAAAAGAATAGGGGTATTATAAGAATATAAAAAAAGATGTAGCATTTTTGACACATTTTTTGTAGTTTGATGAGCTACTTCAATAAGTTTCGAACATTATTGAGATATAGCAAATGACTATTAGTTTGAGAGGTTTTTTTATACTTTTCTCAAAAAAAAGAAGAGAAAGGTAGCCATGTGGTTTCCCAACAAGACTTGAGGGCATTTCCAACAATAATAGCCAAAATATGTACAATTTTATATTTTAGCTACTATTTTTTCTATATCCTCTTCAATAGATACTTATATATATATATATTCTTACGTACTAACACTCCATCAAAGGAAAAATATTGGATTATCACATTGATATAGTCACCTACATTGGATTTCTCATTCTTTTCACTGCACCAATTGAAAATTCGTTGAAATTATTCATGCATTGAAATCATTTAGTTATCCTCATGCATCATTACTTGTGATCAATGAAGGATCATATGAACAAACAACATAAAAAATCGCTCATAATAGTCAAATTTATCTATTATGAGTTATTTGCCTATTCTATTGGAGATGCTCAAAGGTGGCTTTGCTAAGGGTGGTCACATGGTAGATACATGCAAAATTTGCTCAACAGACAGTTTCGATAAGCTTTTGTATTGTGGCAATCCCAACAAATTTTTAGGCTCCTCACTACATGCATACAACGCTTTTCAGTCTTTAATTCTCAATTTTTATGACTATCAAACGCTGTCAAAACAATTCTAATTCTGTGTGACTTCAGTATATATGTTCTCCTATATTTAGTCCAATTACCACAACAAGCTTCTCACAGTGATACCTAACCTTATTTCCTATCCCTGCCCTGTTTCCTAATCCTTACCCAAAGCCCATCTAACATAAGGTAAGTTTTTAACTCCTGCAGTAAGAAATAGGCTTAGTATTTTCATAATTTAGAGAAGAAAAAAATAATTTAATTGCAGTATATGAAGCTAACATGTAAATGGAGTACTGCCTTCTTACCTATTATTTTAGGAGAAATATTATACACACTCTCACATTTTTTTAGTGTGATTTTTAAAATTATCATTAGATTAAAATACGATAGTGATAATTCTCAAATATAATGATGATTTTAGAAGCCATGACAGGTAATGTGAGAGTAAGAGTATTGTGTGTAGCAAATGAAAACAAAAATCTTGGTATGGATAAGCAAAACTAAGGTTAAGATTAAAATAACAAATATACATAACCTTTATTTGGCAATTTTAATTTGAAAAATGCTATATACTACATTTTTATTTTAAAATTGTTTCACAATGGCGAGACAAGGCAGTCACAACTTTGCTTTTTTTTTTTTCTTTTTCTTTTTTAACAATGATTAATCCAATATATGGTTATTGATTGAGTCCACCAAATCAAGATTATAAAAAATGTAATATTGATTAATTTCTAACATTAAAAACCAGCTAATTGATGAGTGATGATTACTTTTGCTCTTTGGAATTAGGGTTAGAAGGGACTAAACATTTATCCATCATGCCAAACAGGATCTGAACATGGACAATGAAAATTTATTCTTCAGAATATATAGTTCGGAATGTTAAACCAAGCATGTTTTACATTTTTCATATGACAGACTTTCCAAAGTATATATAGACTACAAAAAGCATGTAATTGCTTACCCATTTTGCTTCATACTCACCCTAGTGATTTTACGATGAGTAATAATTTAATCAAGTATTTCAAGTGAGAAAAAGTGTTAAAGTATTGATTAAATTTACTCTTTTATATCCGCTTAATTAACCTTTTTGAATAACTGTTAGTTTAACAATATGATAAGTGTCATTAATAATGCCAAATAGCAAATTCATGTGCATGCCACCAGACTGGATTCATTTAATTAACTTCATTATCTAATAATATTTCTGAAATTAGACATTCCACAACATATGTTCCTTAAGATTGAAGCCCACAATATTGTTAGAGTTAAAAAAACAAATAAATAAATAAATAAAAATGGGGTGCAGTTTAAGCAAACGAGTTGGTCTGATCCTGCATGCATAACATTGAAATCAGTTAATTAAGGCCTCCCACATGCAATCAGTGTCTGATCTTTCCATAACCATTTTCAGAAGAAAAGATTTATCCTCGTGCAAATAAATCTGATAAATATTGTTTACTGTTGATATCCTGATCAAATTGTAATTTGATCCCTCTAAAATAAATATGACTAAAAAAATAATAATAAAAATGTACAAATGGTTTTATATATGTATATAAATAATAAAGTTGAAAGCTGACTTTGAGAAGCTGAGGGACATTATAAGGTGCATGCACGTCCTACAAAAACGTCGACAGAAAGGGATAGAAATAGAATACGAGGCTGCTATATATCCTTCTCCTCTTCGAGATACAATGTATCACCCACTTCCTCTATATATATATACTTTGATTGTTATTTAATTTTATTATAAAACGGGCAATAATAGTAGCTAATATTCTCACATAATTTAAATTCAGGTATATATTTTAAAAGTTTCTCAACTGATCATGCCGACATTGTCACATGCATCAACTTCCTGATTGAACATCACTAACTAATTAATTGGATCGATCCTTGTAGATTAATATTTAGTAGGAGAAAGAGAGAAAGAAAATACACATTTGGAGTCAACAGCAGCACTAAATGCTATATATATATATATATATATAGGCCCTCATCAACTGACACTTGATAAATAAAAAGGAAAGACCAAAAATACAGTTGGCTACCGTCTCCTGCATGATCATGTAACCGCCATGCTGGTACGTAGATCATATATCTATATATATATATATATGAAAGGACAATCAATTATTTGGGGGAAGATGCCCAAACCAAATGTGTCATGGAACTTGGAAGGGAGAGTACCGTAAGAGCAAGTCTATCGATCCAAGGATTTTATGCAACTTAATTCGCTATAGTTTTTTTTTTTTTACACCATCAAGGGTAGTGGTTCAATGGCCCAAGAAAATTCTCAAGTAGTTAGGGTATGTACTAGGGCGTGGATTTGAATTTTCGTAATGAAGAATCCCCACATATGCATTGATTAGTATTACCCGCCTTAGATTCTCATTAATGCTCTGGTATGACTGAGTCAGGCTATGGCTCAGTCGAACTTAAAAAGGTAATTAACCATAAAAATTTTACTCTGCCTTTTGTGAAACACATCAACATGGGTGCAATTAAAGATAATTTCTACTTGCACTTCAAATATTTAGAATTTTCTGTGAGTGGTAAATCAGTAACTATTTTAAAATAATTACACTATATATATACACGCCGATGGATCAACATGGCTTGCAAGTTGCAACTCATTGTAGTGATCGAGCATCAACAATTTCTTCTTTCGACTCCCCTTCTGGCTTGAAAAGCTTCATTTTTCTCGCTTGTACTGTACAGCTCCGTTTTGTCCCATGGATTTGGTCTATGTTAATTCACACTTCCTGTGGTTTTTGATGGCTCCAAATTGCACCTATTGAATTGCATTATCATGGCCTAGTTCTAGTGCATAATTTAGTTTGTATTTGCTAGAGCTGCAGTTCAATGGTTGAGATCCTCTGATCTTGGAGCCGAGTCTGGTCCTAACTCCAAAGGATTGGGTTGTCCCTCAGGATCAGGTGGAATAGATGGTCCAATGTCGTCTCTCTAGATGGTCATTGAACTAGTGACGATATAATCGGTTCCCACAGATGGCGTTGACTGAAGAATCAGTTGCTCATACTAAAAAAACAAAACCAAAAAAAAAAAAAAANCAAAAAAAAAGGCAAAAAGGATTAAGCGCAAAAACACCTTGCTAAGTGTGCTAGAGGGGATCACATACTTTGATATTTAAGTCAGTATAAGGGGAGGGAAATGAAGGATGAGAATTTAAACTAGTGGCATCTGTTTTATGAAGCCTGGTTTCCAGCCAATCAAGCTATCATTTAAGTACAAATTTAATTATTCAATATAAGGGCGAGACTGAAAAAAATAATTGAAGATTAAAAGGATTTTTTAGTTATTGTTGTCTTAATTTATACTAAAAAAAAAACAATATGGTAAGTATTTACCGCTGCATTAAAAAAATACGTGTACTAGCTATTATATATACTAATTTAGAAAAAAAACAAAAAAACTATAGTATGGAGATAACAAGTAAATGGAATACCGATGTTAAGGGTGTAAAAGAGCTGAGCTTGAGCGAGCTTCCCTTATTTAGGCTCGGCTTGTTTAAATTTTACTCAACCTCGAGCTCGAGCCGAGCTTAAGGACGAGCCAAAAAATCGAGCTCGAGCTCATAATAAGTTGAGCCGAGCCGAGCCAGTTCGTGAGCTAGCTCTTATATTTAATTTATTTATTATAAATTTAAACTTTAAGTACTCTTAAACGACTCAAGAAGGCAGCTTGGATATGAGCATTTGCTTAGTCTTGCTAGCCAAGTATAGAGCATTTGTCAATACAGCAAGACATTTGGTTTCAAAGAGAGATGATATACATCATTTTATAAAAGGATGCATATTAGAAGAAAAAAAAAATAATCAATTTTTAGTATTAATATGAGCAATTATGTGAACAACTACCAATTTGAGCCTTATACGAACTGCTCACGAGCTTAGCCGAGCTTGCTTCGTTTAATATTCGAGTCAGGATTCGTGTTTACGAAACGCTTCATTTAATATTCGAGTCGAGCTCGAACTCATAATAAGTCGAGCCGAGCCGAGCCAGTTCGTGAGCTAGCTCTTATATTTAATTTATTTATTATAAATTTAAACTTTAAGTACTCTTAAACGACTCAAGAAAGTAGCTTGCATATGAACATTTGCTTAGTCTGGCTAGCCAAGTATAGAGCATTTGTCAATACAGCAAGACATTTGGTTTCAAAGAGAGATGATATACATCATTTTATAAAAGGATGCATATTAGAAGAAAAAAAAAAATCAATTTTTAATATTAATATGAGAAATTATGTGAACAACTACCAATTTGAGCCTTATACGAGCTGCTCACGAGCTTAGCCGAGCTTGCTTCGTTTAATATTCGAGCCAAGATTCGTGTTCACGAAACGCTTCATTTAATATTCAAGTCGAACTCGAGCCGAGCTTATACGAGCCGAGCTCGAACTTGCTCGCAAGACGCTTCTCTCACTTAACACCCCTACCGATGGTAGCGTGCACAAGAGAAATGTTATAGTGCAATAAAAAGACAATTTTTGGTCCATAAAAGTCTTAGGTGCCAAGAGGTCACACATGCTGCATCCGTAGTTGATGCGGATCCACCCACTGATGGGCATGTGGCCTCTTGCCACCTAGAACTTTTATGGACTAATTAAAAATGGTCTTTTTATTACAGTATAGCATATCTCATGTGAATAATATTATTCTATTGTTTGAATGAACGCAAAATCTTGGAGTAGCTAATTAATCCAAACAACAATTACGATTAAAAGAAAAAAGATACATATATAACATTTATTTGGCCATTTGCTCTATTAAAAAATGATGGCATTACTTGCTTGCTTCATTTTTTAAAAAAGCTTAAAAATGAAACTTTTATTAATTGTCAAAAAAAACGTTTTTGACGTAAAAGCTCTATTTTTCAAACACAATTCTAAACATGTTTTAAATATAACACCAAAAGGAAAAGTCGTATCATACTAGAAAAAAATCCAAACCATAAAACAATTTGGAAAACATAAAACCAAGAAAAACAAAAACCCTAAGCAGATCAAATCACTATCCAAACCCAGAACTACACCATCCAGTTTATCATACTAATATAAAAGCACACTAAAACAGCATCTATTGCATTGCATGCTTTGGATATCTCCAATGTTTAAAAGGGAATAAAATTGCAGGATTGCAAATGAGCCACAAGACATTGCACAGTTAAAGCACAGACACAAGTTTTTTTTTTTTTTTTTTTCGTCATATGAATAAATAGAATTTCAAGTGTCACAGACCTTGTACAGGTGCCATTGACAAACTTCTTAAAACTGTACATTAACAAGTCCATTAAGACTAACAAATACACAAATTCAGACAGATGATTAGTATCATCCAAGCAATCCACACAATTCTCTCTTCTAATTGATGCAGGCTTCAAGATGATAACCTCTAAATAATAATCAGTTTGGAAGGAAAGAAATCAGGAGCTTTTATATAATAGCTCTCCCTACATTTCCAATATTCCACCCCCTCTCCTTTTCCTTTCGAATCTGCTTCTGCTGAGATTCTTTCATTCCAGCTCTTTTGTTACTGCCCTGGAACACTCGATGCCCCATCTTCCCTCGACTTCCAATAGAGACTCTAACCTTCTCCAACCCAACATTTATACCACCCTTTCTCATGTGCTGCTGCATTGGAGACTTTATCTGCATTTTCCTTTGTAGGCTTTGCCTCAATATGCTGCTTAGCTTCTTGTTACTTCCAATTTTTGTTCTTTTAGGACTATCACAAGGAGTCTGTTCAGGTAAGCAGTTAGCTTCAAATCCATTTGTGTCTTCTTTCTTATCAGCTTGATAGGGTGGGAATGGTAACAATGAAGATGGGAGCGGGGTTGAGCTCGGTGTACTTGGGAATGGGATTAAAGAGCTGCGCCTTGGAGCAGGAGCTGCTGGTATCCGCTTTGCCATTGTGCAAATAGAAGCTCTTCCAGTCCTTTTTTGCAATAAGGGTTGTTCAGCCATCCCAATATTGTTTTCCTTCTCAGTAGGATCAATATATTTGGAAAAGCCCTCGGTTGGATGAAGAGGTATCGACGGGTTGGAATTGTTGTTCTCTGAAAATGGTTGAGTGAGATTTACTTGATCTTTCCCTAATGTACTACTCACAGGATCATGTAGATTCTTGTAACTTCCTAAAGGTCGATTTGCCAGTGGCGGCCTCATCAGTGCAGTATTTTGTTCTTCTTGCTGATGTTTCATTTGTTGCTGTTGTTGCTGCTCGGCTATCTTTGTGTCCACATGTTGACGCGCTAGTTTTCTCTCAATTAGCAGTTGCGATTCCAATTCTTTAACCTTCAATATGAAACCAATTATTATTAGAAAATGTGAAAGTAAAAAAATAAAAAAAATAAAAAGCGGGGGGGGGGGAGGGTGAAATTCTAATTCTGAAAGATGGATTTCATATACAGTACAGTACCTTATCTTGCAGGTATTTTGTTTTAAGATCTCTTTCCTTTATCTTCAAATCCAATCCCTGAATTGTTTCCTCCATCTTCTTCATGTGCACATCTTTACTTTTTGCGTCTTGTTTGGTTCTCTCCACCTGACAAGTTCATGAATGTTCGAGATGCAGTACACGAACGTAATCAACACTAACAAGCATTATAAATAGATAGAAATTGGATGAAATAAGTTGGTAACATGGGGACTTTTATACCATCTGTTTGTATTTCAGAAGTTCACTGGGGTCCAGTTGTCTCTTTGCTGGTCCCAATTCTATTCCTCTCACTCTACTTGCGAAGTTCAGTGAGCAAAGGGTCTCACTCAAATCATTTTCGTTAGGACTGATCTGTACAAACATTAGTGCCTTTGAATCTCCTCCTGACAAATATAAATCCATTCATCAGGTTCTTCATTTTCTTTTCTGGATATATCTAAATGTATAACTGATGCTTAAATTGATGGCAACAAGATAAAGAGGACAATAAAAGGAGCAAGCAAATTTCGAACATAACTTCTTTGAGGAACCTGGAGATAAAAGTACCTAGAGAGTCTTGAAGCAAGTGTGTGAGCTTGGAGTTTCTACACATTGGCGAAAAAATAGAATAATCAACTCCCAAAAATACATATAACATCACCGAGTGTTATAGCATCTATCTAGACATTTGAAGTTAATAAAGCAAAGGCTACCTGAAAGGGATGTGCGCGCTTTTAGTTGCAAGAGCGGATATAACATCACCGAGTGCAGAAAGAGATCTATTAATATTTTGGGTTTCCTTCAGTCGTTCACCCTGCACTTCTGTCTTGGTGACTCGCTCGCTTCCTGCCAGGTCCACCAACCATAACTTGCTTCTTGTGCATTCTCCATTCAACAAATTCTCCCCCTTCACCATCACACAGTGTATACTGTATTATGGAACAACCACAACCTCAGGAAACTCTTATCACATCATGTTCAGATATAATTAGAATGAATCAACAAAACATGAGATAAACAGACCAGTGGGATCGGCTGCTGTGCTCATTGGCATTGGTTGAGCCAACAACCCTCGCATTACTGCCAGTCTGTAGAACTTCCCAGACCTCAGTCATGCTGTTAACATGTGCCTCAACCAGTCCTGGAACATGATGTATTCCCTCTCCGACTTGTCTTATCTCAAGCCTACAATAACCACAATATAGTGAAAATATATATATACTAGTTTGAAAATCTCAGACTTTGCCTTCCTTTAGAGAAGTAAAAAATGTTATAACTGTAAACTTTAACATACTATACATTGATGAATCGGTCAAGTTGTTATTTATGGTGGAAATTAATTAACCACATTAATACAAGGGAAAGAACAAGTTCTCCAAATCTTGTGAAAATTCTGATTTCCTTTTCTTTTTACTTTCAAAGGTCAAAATGCATTCGCAAAGTTCAAAGCACATAACTGCAACCATATCCATAGAAATTTCCCAAGAAATTTACAAAAGTGAAATACAACCATTCCTTCACAAGCTTTGAGTGAAAAAGGGTAAAAATTAAATGGAAAATGGCTAAGCATCCCCTGCCTTACCTTTTCGCAGCTACGCCTGGCTGAGCTCCTGAGACTAGCAAATCTCGTATTTGCTCATTGTAGACTTCTAAGACGCTTACAGATACATCATATCGATATAACTTCTGCCGCTCCCTAATTATGGAAAACAGTTGCTCGAGAGTCCTAAAATTTACTCCACGAGCTTCTTCTGTACCCTCCATTGTAAATGTTTTTCCTGTTCCAGTCTGCCCGTAAGCAAATATGCAGACATTGAACCCATCTAGAACTGAGGTTACAAATGGAGCAGTGTCTTGAAAAACATCGGCTTGACATACGAGCAAAAAACAATAAATACATCGTTAATTACGTGTTCTTTTAATCAATTCATAAAAAATAAAAATAAAAAACCTTTCACTTTTACTATTGGCTTGTAATTACCTTGGGTTGCTTGGTGGCCAAATACAGCATCAAACTTAAAAGTCTTTCTAGGGGCTCCATTTAATCTTACAGTAAGTTCACCATCTTTAGCAGATTCAAAATCAATGGCCATTCCAGCTCCTGCTGCAATTTCTTCGGTATTTAGAGGCCTACACCGGCAAAAGACCCTTATGTTTCCTGCAAGTATGCAATGTCAGTGAACCTCTTCAGTTTACCAGCCTCGAAAGCATATTGAACTTACAGTTTACCTTTCAACTCCAACATCTTGTTGTAAATTTCTTTTCGTTCCTTGGCCCCTTCAATAAATTTGATCTTAAGGGCTTCATGTAAATGTCCTTGCTGGTTTACTAATGCCACAAAGCAAAATCAATATATTAAAGGGTTGCTGTTGTACATGGACTTGTAATTGGAAATTTGGAACATATGAGCATGCAAACTTACTTGTCGAGTCAACGGTAGCCCTCATTTCATCCATATCTGCTAGGCACTTCTTATACGTCCTTGCCTCCTCCGCTAGCTTGATGTGCTCCATTTTCATGATCTGTTATACCAAACTTCTTAAAAGAATGGAATGAAACTTACATATCATCAAAGAGACATACACCTTTGAACTTTTTTTTTTTTTTGGTCTGAAGTACTGGTCAAAGTTTTGGTACCTTAAGTTTTCTTGTCAAGTCTCTCAATGATGAAAACCACTTGCTCTTCTCTTTCACTTGACCCTCAACGGCAAAAGCTGCAAAAGGATGAACATCAATGCACTTGCAATAGTTTAAACAGTTAAGAGCCAGAAAAAAGATATTTCCATACCTAAAGATCCAACATGCATTGACTTGCGCATGAGCTCATTCTGGAGCTCCTGCAAAGACTTCCGAGCTTCTTGGCATTCTCTGCTCTTAACTTGATTCTCCCTCTTAAGTTCCTCCAACATTCTTCTTGTCTCCGCTAGTTCCATTTTCTGACGCTCAAAATCTCTTAGGACCTTTTGATGATCTCCTTCCACACTGAAGTTACCATTATCCTACAATTAAATTGTTCAATAAGTTTTAATCATCCTAGCTCTTTTACTTATTAAACTAAAGCTGCTCAATTTTTCAAAAGAGGTATTACTTTTGGTGGCTCACGTTCTGCCAGTTGAGACGTTGCTGTGACTTTGAGCAATTCAACTTCTCGGGAATCTGACACAACTTTTATTCTTCAGAATTCAGAAAAGGACTAGCTGAATATAAACTTTTAGAACAAAATTTGAAACCATGGCCGTAAAAACAATTACACTTACTAGCAGGAAAGTCTTTCCTTATGGAAATGCCACATAGAATTGGGCTCCCAATCACTCCTTCAAATCTAATGGACAAGCCCTTTTCATCATCAACGAAAGTATTAAGGCCAGACACAACTAGAGGCTCATTTCCACCAACACGAGCATATATATCTAAGCAGGAAACAACCTACAAAACAATTAATTGACAATTTTCTCTAAAATTCGTCACTTATTTCAAAAAGAAATCAATGTGGGGTATCATTTTCAAGGCTTCTCACCTTTTTTTCTTGTATATAGACATCAAACACTCTCATCCCGGGAGGGCCCTCTGTGAAAACAATCTCTGCAAAGTGCAGATCGACAACATAACTGCCAGACTCCAAGGATCGAAAGTTGTACGAAAAATTCCCAAAGCGCGCTGATTGGTAAAGTAGAGGACCTATAGCGGCTGTCCTTACTGTATCACCGCCGTCAAAACAACTGTCCTCCAGGAAATTCATCTCACCCAAAGTCACAGCTCCATCTTTGGACCCTGCATTAATGCTTAAAACCAGAAGACGATCTTCAGCAGTGAGCGGCGGATGAAGCTCGAAGGAGGCCCCGGGAGAGAACTCTTCTCTAAAATTTTGGCATAACGAAGTAGAGAACTTTACTGCTGGGGTCTTCTGGGTATCTTCAATTTCAGACCCATTAATGCCATTCTCTAGAGACAGCTCTACAGAAGACCCTATGTTCTGATGGAATTTATTCTCCAAGAACTGAGGGAAATCTCCATTGCTGACACCCGAAAGATCGGGCGAGCCGGCACAGATTACCAAATCAGGAGATGTTAGGGAAAATCCCAACATGGATCGACCTGAAAAAAGGGGGGAATGTAGGTTTAAACACCAACCACCTAATGAAAACCCTAAATTTTTCCTAGTCAATTACACTGAGTGCAAAAATCCATTAATTTTTTACTATCAAACGCATCGATGTCTCTTGGGTCATTGGATTTTCTTCCCCTACTAAGGGCAGCAAAGCTTTATTTTTGCGCAGAATAATGTACACCCATTATTACAATTTCCATTTTTCACGATTCTCAAGAATGGGCTGTAAAGAGTAAACAAAATGGTAACAAATATGTCAGGCGCATTACCAAGACATGCGTCGGGATCCGCCATTGTGGAAGTTTGAGAGCTCGGCGATGGAGAGCAATTGTCTGTCAAGAAACGAAATCAAGAAATAAGAAGAAATTTGGAGGAAGAAGCAGGGTACGTGGATGGAGAACTTACGGTGGGAATGGGAATTGGAGCTGGGTTGTTGCCAAGAAACGTCGGTGAGAAGAAGTGGGTCATGCCATTGATTATCCTCCATTGTTAAACATAAAAATAAATATGACTGCTTTTGAATGAGCAATCAAAGAGTTGAATTGGGAGCTTTTTGAAAAGGAAAGAAGTCTAAATGCGTTTGAATCTCTACAGCGCGAGAGAGAGAGAGAGAGAGAGATGAAAAAAGGGAAAGATTTCATTTCGGACGATATGCCTTATTTGGGACCTAAACGACCGTTGGCTTTTTGAATTTTGAAATTTCTTAACCGGGCTCAAACATCCTCCTTCTCTCCGAAATTCTTGTTGGGCGATGGGCCCAAGGCGTTAGCCCATTATTGTTCCCTAAGGCTCATGTTGTGACCCATGAGCCAGGAAACCCACTCCCACCGGCACTGCTGCTGTTTACTTCTCTCCAACTACCGGGCCTTGGATCCTTAAGAGGTAGCTCAATCAGTTATGGATCACATTTTATGAAACGGAAGTTACTAATTCGAATCTTCCTTCCCCCTTCCATTGTGTGAATATGTCGAAAATATATATATACTACCAGCCATCAAAATGTTTAAAAAAAAAAAAGGACAAAAATTTCCACCAAACCCGTCTGAAAGAAATATTGTTCAACCTTTTTTTTTTTTTTTACATGCCTACACAAAGGAAGGGGGAGAGGAGATTTGAACTAGTATTATCCGCTTCATGAGGCGTGGTCCATAACCGATTAAGCTATCCCTTGGAGACATAGTCAAACCCATTTAAAATAGTGCAAAGTATCTATAAAAATTTAAAACGGACATTAAATTTTTAAGATCATTAATAGTAATTTACTAACTTAGGTTAACGTTTTAAATATTTATATACATGTGGCATTATTTTAAATTGGTTGAAGAATATTTTCTGCATATTGATTTAGAAAAAAATTTTGTCCTAAAATATCTATGGAAAAATAAAATAATATAAAAGATCGAAAGATTAGAAAGTAGTTTGGGGAGTCACTTGGTAGTTTGGTTAGGTAATTCCAAAATATCCTACTCTATCCTTAACCAGAACCCCAAAAAGATTTAAAAAACCCTTTTTGTTTTCCTATGACATTTGACTAGTTGAAAAGTTGTGAAGAGGAAATTAAAAAATTTCATGATGGGCCATAGTAAATAAAGGAGCTCAAGCCTAAAAAGTTTCATGATACAAGGAGGCCCATGTGAACACAATTGACGTAGTGGAAGACGTCCAGCATCATCCATGTGGAAACCGTTTTCAAATGCAACCAAACAAAGATAATAATAACAAACATCCAACGGCTATAATTGTTTGAAACACTCACCAAAAAAAAAAAGACCATTGTCAACTGCCTAAGGTCAACATCATAGTCACAAATAACACATAATAAGAGTAACTAAAAGAAGTGGTACCAACTACACACAAAGCTCTGCCACAGGTGAAGAAATTGTCGCTATGGGAAAAGTCATCTATTGAGCAATTCAATTCCTCTCTCATTTCTTATTATCGTCCTACCATTCACTCAACTACATATCCCTACATCTACCGATCGTCGGCCCATCTGCCTTGCTCCACAGTGAAGGCCGCAATAAGCTAATTTAGCTCATGTCACGACAGCGTGATCTCCTTATGCTATCGCATCAACATTTGTGTAAATGGTCTCATTCGGTGGTTATCAAACTTCTTCATCACCCAAGTGTTTTGGTGTGCAAAAGCTTGGGTTTTAACGTCCATGTCTAAAGCTTTGAAAAGCCTTCTAGTTTGACTTTAGACTCATAGTAAGTTCTACTCTTAACCGTCAAATGCTCATTAGATTCACATAATGGAGTAACCACAAAAAAATATTGTTTGGTAACGTTAGATATCCGTCATATTCACGTCATGATGGAGCCACAAAGAGCTATCGTCTTGTCCGCTATGTAGTCATCCTGACATCTACCAAAATATAAGAAAGTTAGTGATGAAACCTTAATTTCCATCACGACACCATTTATCTTGTCATGACGCAGAAAGCACATTACTACAGGCATTTTGAGAGCTCATTTTTACTACATAAAATAGTTAAGGATGCACACCCTATGGGTTCAAGCAAGAACATTGAGAAAAACTTAAGGAGACCGTCTAGAGTTAATCTTGCTTGCTGTTCAATGCAAAGAACGGCTTGAACTCCATAATTTTAGAATCTATAATTTTTTTGAAATTGTAGGAGATTCTTGTACAGCAAATATAAAAATGGCGCCCGGCAGAATATGGCACCAAATTTTTATTTTTATTTTTATTTAAAAAAAAAAAAACACAGTAGAACAAAGAAAATAAAACAAAACAAAAGTGGAATCTATATGATAATTTAATCATGGAAATCCATCAGCTACAGCTAGTTTCTAACCTTTTGCTATTACTGTATAGTGTATATAGTATACCACCTTCATTCACCATAACACGTTGAACAATTGCTCGAGAAATGATGCATCCACTCAGAGCATCAAAATGAATTACTGGTTTTCCTGAGGTCTTTATGCAGTTTGATACAAGCTGTCCACGTTGAAATTTTACAACTTGAATTGACGTTCCCTCTTTACAAAAATAAAAAATAAATTTAAAAAAGAAAAAAGAAGCTGAAATCTGATATGTTATGTACAGCACAAGCATACAACAAAAGACCCAAAGCCACTACAAGCTCATGCTCTTGAGCCACCAACATTCCAGTCAATTGCAAGTGGTCGAAACTAACCAATCATACCAACTAAGCATTGTCAAAGCACTGGTTGGATAGTAGTACACCTTTTTGGGCAGAAAACATTTGGATTCCTCAAGAAAAGTTTTGAAGCTACTTTTATAGCCCCACATGCTTTTCTATCGTTCAATTCCTGCTCCTTCAATCGCAGCTGCCATGGAAGCCGATGCCTCTTCAAGGGTCCGCTTCTTCTGAACTGAACTGAAGGCCTCGAGAACATCTCCCTCCTCCCAATCATTATAATCTTCCATCCCAATTCCACATTCTAGTCCAGCGTTTACCTGGCCAAGAGGACAAGCTACATTTTAAAGAGAAGAGACAAAAAAATATTGCATGCCAAGACTACAAGAACGGTAAGGGTAGTTAGTCTACTCCTGAAAAGGTTTAGCCATGAAATTCTGTGGCCTTACATGCTGAAGATGCAGTAAACCAAAAGATATCCTTCAGTCACAAGAATAACCATATATAGGTGCTAGAAAAGCCATATGGCAGGCATCAAAACATAGGCCTGATAGGGAATGCACTTACAACTTGAATAGAGAAAAGAGGACAACATTCTGATAGTAACTAAATAGAAATCATTATTTATGCAGATATTTACCTAATAAGAAGTCCTCTGCTTTGTCGGTCTTTTCCAGTTTTTGTACATTTAAGGACTTCGGTATATATGTGTAATTTATTCAAGTATACATTCTAAAGTTATCATCAACAGATTCATGCATATGGTGATGAATTTTCATGTGCTTCATTGAGTTCTGGAAATTATAAATTCCAAATTACCTATAGATTTCAACTCCAACACAAAAATGATAGAGCCAGCAAATATGCCAAACATATTATAATTATTTCCATATCAGCTATGAAAGCAAGACGTGATCTTTATGGCCTACGGTAAATGGAAACACACGCCATACCTACTCAAATGATGATATTACTACATTTTGTATATATAGGTATCCAATAAATATATGCTATAATAATAATACTGCTTGTAGATACCTTCACCTTTTGATTAGCTCTCATTTAGTAATAGAAAACGAACAGAAAAAGCCTGAAATAATTGAATAAAGCACAAGAAACAAAGGCATTTATAGGCATTTGCCTTCCATTCATTTCTACTTTCCAGAAACTAACCAATAGGACAAGAGAAGAACACCCTATTGAGGTTATCAACACTAAATCATTTAATTGCAATTGATTCCTCACTTCACATTATCATCATTTTCAATTTTACAAAATTGGTTCTTTTATAAACACGCCATATGCTTTACCCCCGTGTAATCAGCAGCCAAGACCAGCCATACAAATAGATGAAAATTGGATAATCGTTTTGTTTGATCTGCCAAACACAGAAGGCACAAGTTCTCCATGCACATACATGGACAGACAGCTTAAGCATGTCAACTTTTAAGTTTAACATAACAACATTTTACTTGATCAATTTAATCTTTGTACAACTATTCAAATTCTTAAATATTTTAATTAAAAGTCCCTGCCAATGAATTAACTAATTTTTAGAGCTTTACCATCATGAATTCTACACTTCATCTCATAGAAAAAACGTGCAAGATAAAGATAAGTACAACCTTAGGTTTCTAAGTCTTGTTCTCAAATCACATATTATCCTAACCACAAAAATTGTTTAAACTAGAAGACCACCAGTCAACCAAACTTGCTTTAAAATAAGGTCAAGCTTTAAGTACTTAATTGAAGTTTTATTATTTTATTAACAGTTTAATATTAGAAGGCAGATGATGATACAAACATGTTTCTTTTTTAGTCTTAAACATCAAGATTAAATTCGTAATTTTCCATCATATGGTAAATGTAGCATAATCTGACAAGCTTCAAGATCCAATGGAAATGCAAGTTTAGAAGTACAAAATGAACACAGGAAGATCAACTATACTTGCATGTCAGTTTTCCTTAAGAAGGGCATGTCCTCACATTACAAAACAAAGCAAACTTTGTTATAAACATACCTCTTTGACAATTTCCTTCACCCGTCTCAATGAATCAAGAATGCCAACATAAACTACTCTGCCCTTTCGAATGACACGAATGCCGCAACCTTTTACTACTTTTCCATCTGTTACCATGCAGCCAGCAATACGACCACTGCCACTACTGAAAACGGCTCGGACTTCCACTGAACCAATTGTTATTTGTTCCTGTCAACATAAAAGCAATAAATCTAAACTGTAAATCTTCAGTACCAAAAATTTGGGATATTTATTTAAAACATAAGCAGCGGATGAACCTAGTTGTTAATACATACACGAGGACATTCCAGGCTCAAAATAAAAATGGACAAGAATTGCAATTTCTATAAGGCAGTCTATAACGAGGAGTTCAAAATGGAGGTTCACATTTATATGGCGAAAGTATCTGTATAAAAAAGTATATGACATTGCTATGATTATAGATGCCGAATACCAATCATGTGTCCCAACAAAGAGAATAACACAAGTAAATCATCCTGGGAGGTCCCTTGAAAGCTTTCATCCTATGTTCCTATACCATATGTACATATACAAAATGGCCATGTCAAACCTAAAAGATAATGAATGGATCAAAATGAAGATGATTTGCTTCTTAAAGTAGCCAAAAGGACAAGATGAGGTCAATAATAATGAAGATAAAGGTGGTGATAAATGACATGATCCGCAAGGATTTAGCATAGATAGGCCCCTGATAGAGCTGAATAGAGAAAAATTATTCCATAACCAAACCCAAGCAATTAGATTAAGGCTGGTTTGAGGTTAGTATAGCAGTGTTTAGTACCCATGTCAAACATGATGTCTATTGTAATGACTTAGGGGAAAGCGTTAGCCACATCAATTTGGAGCTTCCCTAGAATTTTTTATAAAACTCAGTTTCATTTAATAACTAGGCAACCATTTGTAATAATACAAGGAAAAGCGTTAGCCACATTTACGCTCCAAAAAAACTAGTCAATTTAAAGCTTCTCTAGAATTACTTATAAAGCCTAGTTTCACCTAGTAATTAAACAATCTGAGACTTAACACTCATGACTATTGTTAAAAACCACCCCACTCTATGTGGACTACTCCTCATCTTCCCAATATGGGATCGGAATGTTACATCTATTACATCGACACTTCATGTTACCTGTGTGTTTCACATCAAGAAAAAAAAAAAAAAGTTGGAGACCTCAACAACTTATTTGTGCCCGTGCAAAGATTAGAAGATTAGAATAATTTAACACTTAGCATATATACTATCCACCTGGCATGGTATCTACACAATCCATCTTCAATTTAAAATACTATAGCCAATATAAACTATGTGAGTTAACCTCAACAGCCTCTAGGAGTCCTTCCATTGCATTCCGCACATCATCAATAAGTTCATAGATGACTCTATACAGTCGAATCTCGACACCTTTGTTATCTGCATAGCTTTTCACAGAACCTGGAGCTTTGACATTAAATCCCAAAATAATGGCCTTGCTTGCAATTGCAAGATCAACATCGCTGGCGCTTACATCACCTGTTGCTTGCAAGAGAAACTTCAAGGTGACATTATCTTGTGGGAGCACCTGTAGGGCTTGCCTGACAGCCTCAATGGATCCCTGATCATGATGAAGAAAAGTAAGTTCAGTAGCGAGTAAAGAAAGTTACAAGGAGAAGCTATGAAGAATATTGAATACATACCCTCTCAGCGAAACATAGAAGACACTTGAAAGTATGTGTTCAAGTACCAAATAATTGTGTTAATCATAACCGATCATGCAACAAATGTATTGATGCCATATACTGGCCAAATATCATTCAAATTCAGTTACATATTTATCCCTCCTGCATCATTTCACTTGACCAATGATTTAAAATACAGAAAATGGGGTAGAAAAGGACCAATCAAATTCTCAAGAAGTTAATGCGGCTGCCATGTTCCTCTGAAACTTTAGTTGAGCGGCATAAGTTTATATAGATCATTCAAAATTTCTCAAAAATCTTGTGTTGATGCTATCCAAGAACATAGAAGCAAGATAAATATAACTTCACTTAGGAATGGTGATTTGATTTGATTCACTTAATATTAACAGTTCATTAAACAGGTTGGTTGCCAATCTGGAGAATGGAAGTGAGGTTTAGTTACAAAAATTTGGACCTCTGTTATGCTTATTATTTAGGAAAGGGGAGTGCGGAGGGTATAACTCTACCGAGGTACCAGAATCATAGTTGACAAACCAAAACTCAGGAAAGGAAGGTGGCAGCAATGAAGGGGAATTGGTAGAAATTGAAGTAGAAAAACATTAACAATTTGTAGTCACAATTTGAAAATCAAAGGGTTACAACTGATACAAGAATTGCCAGACAAAGGATGGTGCTCTCTTGGAGTCAGTGGCAGAAGATATGGCAGGTCAATTTATACTGTTGGAGAAGGAAGCCTGGTTTAAGAGCAAAGTATGGAATGTATCCCATGTGTTATATATAGCAGGAGAGAAATAGGTGGACCTTTTGAGAGGTTGAGTTTTCAGTTGATACACTCATGCATGTGTTTCTGAGATCATTGTTTGTTGGGAAGTCTATGGATGGCAATTGTCCTCAGTTTTAGTTGGGAGTTTTGGATTTCCTACAATTATGACAATAATTTGAGAGGGATACTTTAGTAGACAGCCTGTGTACTTCAATTCTTCCTTTCTTGTTTATTCTTCAATGAAATTTCATTTCCTTACCAAAAAAAAAAAAAAAAAAAGATGATGTTGGTATTCATATTTCAGGAAAAATATATATTTCTAGCTGGATCAGTACTCATAATCTGGAAAAGGCTATCAAACCCGTCCAATTTGCATGGAGATCTTAAGTTGACATTATTAGGCATCACATATGTACGTCCACTCAACTACCTAATGTAAAGGTAGTTTGGGAGACATCCACCCAGAAACATCAAATTCAATGTTGTGAAATTCTAAATTGATGTTTCTCTTCTAGCAGTTTTCATTATTCCGATGACTGTATGAAATAATTATGATAATTTAAAAAATTAAGAGTAGTCTATGATTTTATTCAAGCATGTCTTAGGGGAGAGGGAGTTAAAAAAGCTTACTCAAACTTCCTTTCATTTTTCTCTTAAATATTCATACCTGAAGATCAACCTTCATGACAATATTCAGCTGGTGCAAGTCCAATCCAGACAGCTTTCCTGTTGAAACTGCAGAAGCTAAGGAAGAAAGAGTAACCTTTCCATCACCAGCCTTAGCAGATATACGATCATTTCGTAAAGACTCAACTCGTGACTCAGCCTTTTCACGTGCAATTTCGAGGGAGTCAACAACCTCAAATTCATCGCCCGCAACAGGAACATTATTTAATCCAATCACCTGCAGATGTACACAGAAGAAAATTATAAAAATAACAAATAGAAAGGAGTGGTTAGGAGCTAAACATCTCAACCCTACCAACACCAGAAAAGTTAGCTTAGCCTGCTCTTTCACATAAACATTTTCAACAATACTCCAAAGCAACTTGCATAAAGAACCAATTTATTCTTGTGTTATAAAAATAACAAATAGAAAGGAGTGGTAAGGAGCTAAACATCTCAACCCTACCAACACCAGAAAAGTTAGCTTAGCTTGCTCTTTCACATAAACATTTTCAACAAAACTCCAAAGCAACTTGCATAAAGAACCCAATTTATTCTTGCCTGTATTTGTTTTCAACCACACATTTAAGAATGACTGCAACTCCTTATAGTTGTTTATCTACAGAAACATCAAATCTGAAAACAGAGACCTATGAGGAAAAAAAAAATTGCTCAAATGTAAAGGAAATTCTATGTATTTATACTTGATTTTTAGTATTTTTTATTTTTCGTCTTTTTCATTGATAAAAAAGTAAATTGTATCAGACAATACCCCTTCAGCTTTCATGTGTTATTTACATCCCATGTATTACCCATAATTCTTACTAGGCTCATTTGATTAGGCTTTTCGTCCATAGGCTAATGAAAAACACGTTTTGTGCATCTCAATCTCATGCAGAATATCCTTTTCTACCAAAACAATAATTGAAAAAATATATATTAAAAAATTAAATAATAATTGAGGTCAATTGGTTTTAGGTGGAGTACCAAAATTGAATGAGTAAAATAAGGAAAGAATAATTATTGCAGTCAAGAAAGGAGAGGATCCTGTTTGATATTTTAGGTGTTCTTTTACCGAAGAAAGGAACAAGCAATTGATATCAAGATGAGAAGCAAGGGATTGATAAGAGATAGAGAGAGCCATAAAAAGGAAAAGGTGCCTTTTTTATTGAGAAAATCAAAGAGAAAGCAAAAGAAAGCTTCTACCATAGCCATCAATTGAGGGAGGGGGGAGGGGCACATGAAGCAGTACCTTCATAACTATCGGCTCTGCCTCTTTTTTAATGTTTTTGGTTGTTGCAAAAATGACATCTATACTCCCTTTCTGATGGATTTAATTCCTCTCAAGTCTAAATTCTAAAGTTCTAAAAATAGATTGTGGAGTGGGCAAATCTGGGTCATAAAACAAAAGGACTCAATATTTGTGAGAACAACAATGGAAGAAAGATTTGCTCCAACACCAACCTCTTCTTCGAGCATCCCTACCCTCCCACCAAGGCCATATTCATCCCTAACAAGAGAATGCTACAAGCCTAACCTCCTCCTCACCACCCCCAATGACTTCATCCGTGTTTGGTACATCTATGACAACTGCCCATTGAGGTCGAGACTCCTCAATGGCAACAAAAACCACAACTACCCTTTGCTCCTATTGTCCTGAATTATCTTTTATTATGTTTATTATCTGAAAATGATCCAAACAAAGTCTAGGTAGTCTCTTCTGGAGCAAATCAGGGAAACTAGGAATCTATCAGTCCTAGACCAAAAGAGAGGATCCTTGTTACTAGACCATGTAAAGAACCATCCACAAGGGAAATGTCCATGAGCCCCTGCTCATAAATGAAATTAAAAAAAAAAAGACACAAACAGGATTCACCCGATCTCTCACTTGGAAAGCGAGTTACACTGAAATCTCCCTCAGTACACCATTGTAAGTCCCACCACCTTAGCAAACCAACTAGTTCACATGAAACGTCATTTCTCTAATTCCAGATCTCAACCCACTTCTAATAAAACAATAGCCATAAACCTTAAAGGATCCCTTTTCTCATGCAAGTATGGTTATCAAAAGAATTAAGGGGGAAAAAAGGAACAAAGAAACAAAATATTAGTTAATAAAGGAAGTTGACAGACAGATTTCAACAGTTTGACTTCACAAGATGAAGGTTTCCATAAATGCTTTATATATTTATATTTTTAAATAAAACAATCACTCTAACATTTACCCCCTTTTTTTTTGGGGGGGGGGGGGGGTTGGGCAACATGATACATTGCTAGAAAAAAAAATAAAGAGGATAGAGATTTATGAAGTAGAAACCTGTACAGGAATAGAGGGTCCAGCTTCCCCAACACGATTTCCTCCATCATCAAATAAAGCCCGCACCTGACCATGGGCATAACAAAAATGTCCCTTAAAGATGGGTATTGTAAATAATGGAGGGGAAAAGGAACAAACTAAATAACCATGTATGTTAGACTTAATCATGCAGTCACATAAGCACCGAATTTTATCTTAAAAAAAGTTCTCAGAGTTTCAAACTCTTATATACTGACCTTTCCAAAGGCTCCTCCACAAACTACTATATCCCCCATTTTAAGAGTCCCATTCTGCACAATAAATGTAGCTAGCGGTCCTTTGGCTTTATGAAGACCTGCCTCAATGACTGTGCCCTTTGCACTTCGATCAGGATTAGCCTTCAACTCTTGCAACTAAAACAAACACACACATGGTTAGGATATAAAGGAGAAAGATGTCAAAAAAGCAAAAAAACAACCTTTTGTAACTTATCAAAACATACAATAAGAATATCAAAGCTAACCTGTTTCCACATTAATAACATCTAACTCACCTCTGCAACAAGTATGACAGTTTCCAAAAGTTCATGTATATTCTCCCCTTTAAGCGCACTAATCTGTTAAAAGGAGAGTGAAGAATGAAAGCATTCAGAAACTGTATAAAGCATCAATGTCAGATGTCTTTACAACTCCAGCATTTAAGAGATAAAAACCTGAACCATTGGGATATCACCACCCCAGTCTTCAGGCATTAGGCCAACCGAAGAAAGCTCTTGCATGACCCGTTCTGGATTAGCTCCCTCTTTATCTATCTGGCAGAATGGAAGAATTAAGATTAAGAATCAGCATATCCTGAAGCCATGACCACACAAAGCAATAAGAATTGCCAATTGTTTTTCTTCTTTGTCATGGCATCTCAAAAAGAGAAGGTTAAAAAAAAAAACACTATTACAGTTGACATGCCTTATTTATAGCTATCACCATCGGTACTCCAGCTGCTTTGGCATGAGCTATGGCCTCATTTGTTTGAGGACGGATTCCATCATCAGCAGCAACTACAATGATAGCAATGTCCGTCACCCTTGCTCCACGAGCCCTCATTGCTCCAAAAGCCTAAAGGAGCAGAAATAATAGATATCATCCAAAGTAAGAAAAGCACAAGCAAGTTTCAGTTCACATCTGAGTTAATAACCCCATACTAACAAAAGATAATTAGACACCTAAACAATGACTATAAAACCCAAAATATGATCTACAAAGGCGAAAATATTTTTTTAAAAAAAAAAGTTTGTACCATGACAATATAGGTACTAGCACCTTTATATATACCCTGCCCCAGCCTGGAGGCCTGGGGNAGTTATTTTGTTTGCAGAAGAACGTACCTCATGTCCAGGGGTGTCAAGGAACACACATGACTGCACCTTTCCATCTAGAGGAACTGGCACCTTATATGCGCCAATTCCTTGTGTAATCCCACCTGCTTCTGATGCAGCTACCTGCAAATATCTAGCAGTCAGGATTAAGTTCAATCATATGTATGACATGCCAATACCAATAGCACAAAACTCGAATAAAATATAAATCCAATATCAAAGCAAAACAACAAGGAACAATTTGTCTACAATTAAGCATCATAACCAAACCATCAAATAATCTCGGGATAGGAAAAAAGAAAAGTAATCAAAAATTACCACAAATACAAAGCCATAAGACCTTATACCACAATGGGCATTGCAAAAGAAACTGAAAGGAGCATCAAGATGATTAAGCTTCCATATGTACCTTGCTCTTCCGAATATAATCCAAAAGGGTCGTCTGCCAAGTGGGTAGCAATAAAAACATATTAGCAAAGTTTACACATCAGGATATATTAGCATTCAAAGAAAAAACAAGAATAGGAAATAGGAAATGGATGCAGAAGGTCCAAACAGAAAATGAGGATCCAAAGTGCTACACACTGACCTTCCCGTGATCCACGTGACCCATTATTGTAATTACAGGAGGCCGGTCTTGTAGTTTGTCCATATCTTCTTCATCAAAAATTTCCTTCTTTCTTGCCATTTCTTCCACTTTAATGGGGTCAGCATTTAGGACTTCCACATCATACTCGTTACAAATCATTTTCACCATATCTTTGTCTAGAGTTTGCACCCCATCAGGCTTAATCCCTTTTGAGTACAAATACCCAAGAATTTCACCTTCACCAATAGCCAAGTTGTAGGCTAACTCCTCTAACAACATACCTTCTTCGCCAACCTCAAGAATTTCTACTTTGACAGGAGCTGCCTCTTTGGCAGCCTGAAGTCTAGCCGCCTTCCGACTTGCTTTACTCCATTTCCTCCCCTTCCTTGCCATGGCTGCACCTGGGATAGAGACATTAACATCATCTGGAATGTCAACATCATCAACCTTTCGTCTCCGCTGTCCCCCACCAGCTGAAACATTTCTTTTACGATAATCATCTTTGAACTTTCCGGAGGGAGGACCTCTTCCTGGTCGCGCAGGGGCTATGACTGCCGCAGCAATGAGAGGATCAACCACCGGTTTCTTAGAAGCAAATTTGTCGATCAAAATTGGCTTGCGTTCTGTAGTTTTCGAATCTGTGTCAGTTTCATCAATCACGGATGACCTTGGAACTGCCCCAACATCCTTCAAGATAACAGGTTTCTTTATCACAGGCGGAGAAGCCACAGAAGGCTTAGCTTGTAATTTGGGTTGAGGTCGCAAAGGTGGCTGGGGGGGTCTGAAAGAAGTAGTTGCTTGAGGCTCTTCTATCTTTCCCCCTCGCCCTGTTTTAATCTCGTCTTTCTCAATTGGCTTACTAGGCTTAGCAGATGATTCCCTCACAACCTTCGGCGCGACCGTGTCTCCTTTCCGCCACACACTCTTCAAAGTTTTAGTATTTTTAGTCGACTTAACACTTGCTAAATCAGTACTTACATTAGATGGTGTAGATTTATTTACAACCCCACTATCTCTACTGCTACCCGGGTCACTCAGTCTCGAAGTTTCTAGTTTTTCTGCTTTCTCCAACACCTCTCCAAGTGACTCAATCATCTTATTCCTCTCCTCAACATCCTTTAGCGTATCGCCATCAGAAGAACCCCCATCTCCATCGATTGAAGCCGGGTCCCAAGTGACTGCAAGTGGCTCGCTCTTGGACCCTGAGGAGGAGGACATCAAGACCGGCTTAGGAGCAGGCTTGAGGAGAAACCCAGCATCACGATCATCACCTTTACCTCCCCCTCCTCCTCCCCCATAGGTCTTACTAGATGACTTAAGGGACACTGCATTGCCTTGCTCGGGGACAAAGTCAGTTGTTGTGACCGAGTATTTACACACAGACACCAGCACACAATGCCATCTCTTCCTAGCCCTAAAATTTCCCTTAGACAAAGAAACTCTCCTAAACACCGTCGACCGGGACCTTTCCGTTACTACACTACTTCCCAAACCCGCAAGCGGAGCCAGAGAAGCCATCGTTCCTTGCATACTTGCTACTACTAATTTTTAGCATTGGGCCACGGCCCCCGCCGCTCTCTCCTTCCAATTCTTACAATTCCTCATCAATTACTTCAGCTCCTGCTATTTACTGACAAACAGACAAAAAAAAACAAACAAATTCAAGCTACCCAAGCGCGCAACAATATATATACATATATATGAAGAAATGGAACTGTCCCAGAATTTGCTATATCTAGAAGAAAAGTTCTTACCTTTCTACAAGAATCTTGTGATTTTTTTTTTTGTGAGAAGAGCCACAGCAGCGTTCTGGAATTTCTCTAGGTAGAAAATCTTGCGTCCAAAAGGAGCTTCGAAGAAATAGTACTTGTGGCTATGTAGGAGGTTGGGGATAATATGGTGTGGACGGAAAAGGCAAATTTGGTTGGAAGGGGAATACGTGTGGCTGATTCTCCGCCTGTCAATCTACCATGTATGATGTATGTGATAAGGCTTGCTCGTTTATATGGTGCCGCGCTTTGTTTTGGCGTTTTTTTTTTCCCCCGTTTTTTTTTTTTTTTTTTTTCTCCTTTCTTGTCTGGCCTTTGTAGAAGAGGATTTCACCGAACCAAATTTGTTTCCATTAGATCGGACGGATTAATTACAGCCTTTGATCTCAGATCAAGGGCTGTGCCATGCCCACGTCAACTTTCCAATTGCATACGTTCTCTCCTTGACCTTTATAAGAGTGAAAAGATAAAAAACATGGAGACTTGTTTACATATTTTATTAGAACATTCTTAGCTGCCTCATCAAAATTTACTTACTAAAATAATCAAAAGTATACTTTTAATTATTTTAACAACTTATTTTTTTAAAGCACTCAAACAACTTCACAATTTTAACAATCTACTTTCACTATTTCATTTACATATATTTTTTTAAAATATTTGTTTATTCTTTTTTTAACTATTAAAGGAAGAGAGATAAATGAAAAGCAAAAAATAAGAGAGGGAAATGAGTTGTTTAATGAATATGTGAGTAAATAGTAAATTTTAAGTTTAATGAATACTGTTCACATTACCAAATTTTTTTGTTAAACTGGTGAGAGTGAAAAATGAATAGTGAAAAGTAAATAGGTGAGTGAATAGTAAATTTTAAATTTTATCTAGACTTTTAAATCTTAATTGTTGTTTTTAGTTTTGAATTTTTTTTTTTTTAAGTACATTGGTAAACACCAAGAAACAAAACCAAACTACAAGCGAGATAAAGAAAAGGAGGGATCATTCCCACTAGCTAGAGAGGAAGGAAGAAAGGAAAGAGGAGGAGGAAAAGGGAATGTTGTTAGAATGAGATCTGGCTGTGGCCCAACATGCTACTGAGTGGGCACAGAAGTTTGCACTTCTATTAATCTTTCTAGCTTCCTAGGAGGAAGCAGAAGGAATGGTATTTAAAAACTTCAAAATAATGGGAGAGATCCTCCAATCAAAATCTGAATTAGGGTGATTGAGAGCTTGAATCACTACTACAGAATCGCCTTCAAAAATAAATCGGTCTAACAATAATGAATGAGCCAATAAGTTAGCTAATTGGGCTGTCAAAGCTTCTCCCATGCTAGGAGAACAAGGAGAACTAATATGGGAAGACATGAATAATTTGGCCTTCGGAATTACGACAGACAGCTGCCTGAGCTGAGAAAGAATCCCGAATAACAGTATCAAAGTTAATCTTAACACAGTTGGGTGGAAGTGGAATCCATTTTTCCACTGGGATAGATGATATGGAATGGCAGGCTTGGAAATGCTCAAGAGAAATTTTATTAATATGCGTAAACACACTACGAGCATCAAAAGTGATTCCATCATGAAAAGCTTTATTCCTGTAAAACCATAGAATATCACATGCCACAGAGGCAAAGATTTGAAATTTGTGAAGATCCACCAGAGGGATACCAAGAGAATTACCCGGAGAAACAATTAATTGGATCCATTCCAACACAAAAGAGAAATTTAATATTGTAGAATCCAGAGGCCAGAAGGAATGACGCCAAACTACCTGAGCAAAGAAACAGTCAAAGAACAAGTGCTGCAAGGAGTCATCTGCCACTTTACAAAGGGGACATGAGAGATAAGAAATGAAATGAAACAATTGACCTAGCCGCTCCTTTGTAGGAAGAATATTCCAAGCAATTTTCCACATAAATAATTTAAGCCTATCATTGAGATTTTACTTCCATAAGATTGCCAGAATTTAGGAATAGTGGAAGAAGAAGAGATATTGGAGATGGAGGCAGTAATAAATTGATAAGTTGAGGAGGTAGAGAAGCGCCCAGAAGTAGAAGGAGTCCATATATAAGCAGGATCAATTTATGAGGAAATGCAAGTCTTGAGAATCTCTTGAGCTAAATTAGAGTCAAACAAAGCATAAATGGCTGGAGCTTTCCAACGAGAAAGAATGGGATCTATTAAATCCCTGATTTAAAAGCGTGGAAATTCCAATTAGAGGGGAATTTTGGCATAGGCTTGAAAGAGGGCAAAGAAGGAACCCAGTTTGAAGACCATATAGGAGCTGGGAAGACCTAGAAACCTTAAGGCAAGACCCAACAGAGATAAAAGGCTTTATTCTTTAAATACCTTTCCAAAGCCAGGAAGCTGAAGAGGGATTTGGAGAAGAAACGAAATTCCCATATTTTATATATTTCTTCTAAAGTTGTTTAACCCAGAGACAATCAACATTTGTCAAAAGTTTCCAACCCAGCTTGGCAATAAGAGATAGATTAAACTCGTGCATACGACGAAAGCCAAGACCTCCAACTTCTCTTGGTAAGCAAATAGAGCTCCAAGATTTCAAGGAAAGATTTTTAGATTTTTCCTTAGAGAAGCCCCACCAAATTTTTTTGAAGATTCTGTCCAAAGAATTGCTTAAGGAAACTGGCAGCATAAAAGAGCTCATAGCATAAGAGGGGATAGTTGCAGCAACCGATTTAATGAGCACAGTACGACCAGCTTGAGATAAAGTTTTAGCATGACATCCCTCAATTTTCCCTAAGACTTTATCCAAAATATCTTTAAAAGCTGCAGATTTAGATTTGCCAAAGAAAAGAAGCAATCCTAGATATTTAGAGGAAATCGAAGCTCTTTTGAAGGGAAAAATACTACTAATACTATTAATAGTAGAAGAGGCCGTATTTTTAATGAAATGAACTAAGAATTTTGAGGTGTTAATAGCTTGTCTAGACCATTGACAATATAAATCCAAACAAGAATTGAGAATTATTGCATCCGAGGAAGTGGCTTTTGCAAAAAGAATAAGATCATCCGCAAATAAAAGTTGAGAAATTGGATAGCAGTTACGAGCTATTTTGATACCTTTTAGGAGATCTTGAGATTCTTGTCGGACCAGAAGACGAGATAAAACTTCAGTTCCTAGAATAAAGAGGAAAGGAGATAAGGGGTCCCCTTGACGAAGACCTCTCTCTGGAGTAAATAGACCAAAGGGACTTCCATTGATTAAAATAGAGAATTAAGGAGAAGTGATACAAATTCTAATCCAATTAATCCAAGTTGGTGAAACCCGAGCTTAGATAAAATAGTTAGAATGAAGCTCCATTCCATACAATCAAAAGCCTTTTCCATATCAATTTTGATAGCCATAAGACCTCCTTGAACCTTTTTAGAGTTGATAACATTAAAAAATTCATGAGCAAGAATAGTATTATCTTGAATGTTCCTGGAGGGCACAAATGCAAACTGAAAAGGAGAAATAAAAAGATGAAGCAAAGCTTTGAACCTATTAGCCAGAATTTTCAAGATAATCTTGTAAATGATATTGCACAAGCTAATGGGTCTAAATTGTTGCACAGAACCATTTGCTTGGGAATAAGATGTGTGATTTTGCTCTTTTAGAAGCCGATTATTACCAAAAAAATCCCAAATACTTGATAGAACCACATCTTTGACAATACTCCAATATTTCTTATAAAAAAGGGCAGTAAAGCCATCTGGACCCGGTGCTTTTATAGAGCCAATGCTAGTCAAAACAGAGAAAATTTCTTGCTCTGAAGGAATGGCACAAATAGATTCATTAACGTCAGGTGAAATGCATTGTCAAAGAGGGACATAAGATCTTCATCTAAGATAGGAGCAGAGGAAGAGAATAAATTCTTGTAATGGGAAGTAAAGCAGTTACCTCGGAAGGGAGCTTTAGAAAATCAATAGCATCTCTCCTTCGTTTGATAATAGTAGAAGTATGAAAAAACTCCGTGTTCAAATCTTTACAAGTGAGCCAAATTTCTCTAGATTTATTTCTCCACAGAGATTCTTCTTGAATGAGAAGGTCATCCAAAGATTTTTTCAGTAAGGCTTCTTGATCAAAAGAGAGAGCTGAAGCAAGAGACTACTGAATAAAATCAAGCTGACAGAGAGAAAAGGCAATCTTTTTCTAAATATTACCAAAGTGATTTGAATTCCAAATTTTTAGAGCTGATTTGGTATCTTTGAGCTTCATAGAAAGAATAAATGCAGAAGAGCCATTGAAGTTTTTAACCCAAGCGTTGGAGATAATGGAGTCACACAAAGCATCATAAGTCCAAAATTCTTCAAATCTAAAAGGACGAGGAAGAGAGAGGTCTGAAGGAGCTGTATCCAAGAGGATAGGATTGTGGTCAGAGGTCTATGTAGGAAGATGTTGCACAGCAAAATGGGGAAACAGATGGATCCATTGGGAGTTAGCTATTCCACGATCAAGACATTCCTTAATAAGATGATGGTCTTGACGTTTATTGGACCAAGTAAAAGGCCAGAGAACCCTAAATCAACCATACTAAAGGAGTCCAAAAGGTTATGAAATGGATCATTCAACAAACAAGCATAAGGACGACCACCATATTTCTCGGATTGAGATAAAATCATGTTAAAGTCACCAATGCACAACCAAGGCCCAATGTAATCCTTTCCCGCATCCAAAAGAGAATCCCAAAAATAAGATTTTTTTTTTTTTTTGTTCAGGAGAACCATAAATACAAGTAAGCAACCAAGGATTATTAAGAGGATCAGAGTAGCACCAAGCATTTATTGTATTAATAGTAGTTGAAAAAATTCTAAATCCACACCATGCCGCCAAGCTAACAAAAGCCCACCTTTAGAGCCAATGGGAGGAGCATGTGACACCAAAATGAAACATAAGCTATTTAGAACTACAATAGCATGAGCAGGTTGAGTTTTTATTTCACAAAAAAAAAAGATATTTGGAGAATGTTTTTGAATCTTATCCATTAAGCTACGAATTGCAGATGCACGGGATAACCCTCTGCAATTCCAAGCTAAGTGCTTCATGCATGGGGAGGAGGCCTCACTAGGTGCTCCTCCAAAATTTCCAGATTCGGTAGTGTAGTAACATCACGCGCACTGTTGGATTGGTCCAGCTTACTTTCAATCACAGAATCTGTTGAGAGAAAAGTTGTATATTGAATCACAACGTATAATATACAGAAGAGGCTTATTTATATAGGCTAGTAATACAAGTAACATATATACAAAACCAATGTGGGACAAGACTACATATATAATCTAACTGCCCCCCTCAAGCTCAAGGTGGAGTGCGAGAGATCAACTTGAGTTTGGACACAAGATCACGAAAACGCCCTGGAGGATGTGACTTTGTAAAGATGTCTATGAGCTGATCCAGAGATGTGACAGAATGAAGCTGTAGTGAGCCCTGAAGAAGATGATGACGAACAAAATGACAATCAATCTCAATATGTTTGGTCTGTTCATGAAAAACATCATTATGAGCAATCTGAATAGCACTCATGTTGTCACAGTATACAGGAGTAGCAGAAGAAAGAGAGACATCCATATCTTGTAACAACCATCGCAACCAAAAAAGCTCCGAGATAGTGTCAGCTAGAGCACGATATTCTGCCTCAGTGCTAGAGCGAGCAACAACAGTTTGTTTCTTACTTCGCCAAGAAAGGACCGAAGTGCCGAGTAGGATACAATAACCAATGGTAGAGCGACGATCTGTCGGATCACCAGCCCGATTAGCATCAGTATAAGCATGCAACTAAAGAGAAGACTGAGAGGAGAAATAGAGCCCATGAAATAATGTTCCCTTCAGATAGCGAAGAATGCGGAGGACAGCTGAGAAATGAGTGGAGCAAGGAGTAGCCATAAACTAACTCACCTGATGGATAGCATACGAGATATCGGGCCGAGTGACAGCAAGGTAGACAAGACTACCAACTAAATGTCAATATAAAGTAAAATCACGAAGAGGCTCGCCATCATTAGGGGTGAGACGACTATTAAGCTCAGTCGGTGTGTCAACAATCTTACTATCTGTGAGATTGGCCCGGGAAAGCAGGTCAGAGATATACTTGGCCTGTGTCAAATAATAACCATCAGAAGAAGAAGAGATCTCAAGACCAAGAAAATAGCTGAGAGGACCAAGATCTTTCATCTCAAAGTGCTGACTGAGGAACTGTTTAAGTTCCTGAATACCAGTGATATCATCTCTAGTGATGATCATGTCATCAACATATAGTAGAAGAAGCATGGTACCCCGGTCTGTGCGGCGAATAAACAAGGCTGAATCATATGAGCTGATGGAGTAGCCAAGGCGAGAGACAGTAGCACTAAACTTAGCAAACCATGCTCGAGGAGCCTGCTTAAGTCCATATAAAGCTCGACAGAGATGAAAAACCTTGTTTGTAGGATGAGATAACCCAGGCGGTGGCTGTATATAGACTTCTTCACTTAAATCACCATTAAGGAAGACATTCTTGACATCCATCTGACAAAGTGACCAATGTCGAGAGGCTGCAACAGCCAGCATAGCACATATAGAAGAGAGGAGAGCAACTGGAGCAAAAGTCTCCTCATAATCCACACCATACTCTTGAGTAAAGCCTCTGGCCACAAGTCAAGCCTTGTACCTCTCAACAGTACCATCGGAACAAGTCTTGATTTTGTAAACCCACTTACACCCAACCACAGACTTTTCAGGAGGCAAGTCAACCAGATCCCATGTATTGTTCTTATGTAAAGCATCAAGTTCCTCTTTCATCGCAACCTGCCAAAGAGGGTTAGTGGAGGCCTCACGAAAGGAGTGAGGCTCATGTAAGGTAGCTAAGGCATAAAAGCAATGAAAGTCTTGTAAATGGGATGGGAGGGATTTTACTCGTGTTGATCGGCGAAGGTCAAATGGTGGAGTGCAGATTGGATCCTCAAATGGAACAGAACCTGGGGACGTGGGCGGAGCGGCGTTGAGAGCATCAGATGACTGTTGTTCGAGCGAGGTAGACTCTGGTAAGACATTGCTAGTGGAAGTTGGAGAAAAAGGAATCTCAAGAAGGGTAGTAAAGGGAGGGAAAGATGGCATGTTGAATTTGCCGACTTTGTGGAATAGTCGATGCTCCCAAAAAACTACATGACGGGAGATGTGAAGACAACGAGAGACAAGATCATAGCACCGATAGCCTTTTTGTTCCACTCCATACCCAAGAAAGCAACACAACCTAGAACAAGGCTTGAGTTTGATGCGCTCATGAGGTTGGAGTAAAACAAAACATGCTGAGCCAAAAACACGAAGATGATGATATGAGGGGACAGAGCCAAACAACCTCTCGTGAGGAGTGCAATTATCAAGGATAGGGGTAGGCAACCTATTGATTGTGTAGACAGCTATGAAAGTAGCTTCACCCCAAAAAGGGGTAGGAAGAGATGTGGAAAGAAGCAAAGCACGGACAGTGTCTAAAATGTGCCTAAGTTTGCGTTCAGCACGACCATTTTGTTGTGAGGTGCCTAGACAAGACAAGTGAGAAACAGTGCCATAATGCTTGAGGATGGATTGAAAATCATGTTGAGTATATTCTAAAGCATTATCAGAACGAAAAGCTTTGATGGGCTTTGAAAATTGGGTTTCAACCATTTTTGCAAAATTACGATAAATATCCAATAATTCAGAACGAGATTTCATAACGACTTGGTTGACTATTGCCTCGAAGTCAGCTGCAGATAAGGTGGCACTGGATCCTGATGCCTGGTTAGAGGAAGCAACTGAAGATGGAGCAACTGGAGATGAACCATTCTCAGTATGAGTAACTGCTGATGTGGGTGCATTAGATCTTCCCTTATGCCAACACTTGTCAATAGTGTGCCCTCGACGTCGACAATAGCGATAGTAATTGTTATCTCGAGACTAGGGAGGGAGTCGAGGAGTATCTAACTTGTCATAATGCTCTCACTGGAATGACGAAGAACCTGATGATGGTGCAGCCAACACTGTATGACTAGGCTGAGAGCGCATAGTCTGCGATCTAGTCACGGACAAGTTCGAAGATGGTAGTGTCCAAAGTGGGAAGAGGAGAACGATGTAAAAGTTGCACACGAATAGGCTCAAAATCGTCACGCAAGGCCATCAAAAATTGGTGAAGGCGATGCTGATCTCTTCGCGTAACATACATCTGAGCATCAGTGGGATCCTTCCAAACAGGATCAGAAACATCAATTTGGTTCCCCAAGAATTACATGCGAGCAAGGAAATCATTTATAGTCTGACCAGGTTCCTGCCTCAGATGGAAAAGCTCAAACAGAAGCAGATACTCGTGAGCACCATCTACAGAAGAATAACGAGAGGCAAGCATATCCCAAGCACCCTTTGCTTCATCAAAATTGCTAAAGAGTGCAGAAATAGATGGGATAGTAGTGTTACGAAACCATGTAAGAATCTGATGATGCTTGCTATCCCAATCGATAAGACGAGTGGTGAAAGCCTTGTCTGATTTAGAAACCCCTTTAACTGGCTTTTTTCACCTCCCCAATCACATAAAGCCAAAGCTTGCAACCTTTAAGAAAGCTACGCATAGATTGGGACCACACCATATAGTTTGTGCCATCCAATATAGTCTGAACATGATGAAAAATCTCATTTTGTGCCATCTAGAAGGCTCAAATGCAAAAATAGACAACAAATATGAAATCAGGACGAAAAAATAGATAAGAAAGCACCTAGTCAACTCTGAAGTCAATGGTCAACGCTGGAAGTCAACAGTCAATGATAGAAGTCAACAGTCAACGGTCAACGCAGGAGTCAACTGTCAAAGGCACTGTTGGCGTGTCACTGCTGACGTGGCAGATTAGGGCTGACATGGCAGACTAGGGCTGGCGTGGCACTGGCAACTGCTAGGGCTGACGTGCCATGCAGAAGACCTGGCCCGTGTGGAGCACGCGCAGAAGGCTGGCGGCTGTGGAGAGCGTGAATCAGACACGCCGATCTTTGAGTGGCGTGTGGGGAGCATGCTGGGTCAGATTGATGAGCTGGCTACTGTTCTGGAATCAGCGAAGCTTGACCTAACGAACGGTGGCCGGACCAAAGTGAATGGACCACCGTGGCGGTCTGCGGCGTGGCAGCGGTGGCGGAACGGCCGGGTCTTCATAAACAGCCAGAGCAAACAGATACCCAAGTTGTGGCATAACTTCCAAATTCTGGCCAAGAGTCCCATGAAGAGGACTAGTCAGAAACTTATGAACAGGGCCTTTAAGAGGAGAAGCATCATAAAGCTCAGTGAGAGATAAAGCAGCAGTCTCTAAGTCTGATAAAGAATTTATAAAAACTTGTTGCCTACATCTTGATTTTTTCAGTTGAGCAAGAGGAATATCATCATCATCTAAAACTAGTTTGATTTCCCTTTTCCTCTTGATAAGATAGCTGGAACAGTATAGGGGACAACACTGGTTTGAGGAGTTGGGTTAGTGGGAAAAGGGAGTTGTGATGGGGAGTGGAGGGAAGAAGACAGTGCAGTGGTATGAGGCCGTGTGAGTGCATAAGGCCTAAATCTAGAGTGACTATGGGAGGTGATTTTACGATTGATTTTGGGGTAAGAAGACTTGTTTAAATGGCAGTAGATGGGCTTATCAGAAAGTGGATGGGCTTGGGTAATAGGAGGAGTTAAATGGAAAGGATGAAGTGGCTTTTGAAGGCTTGGATTGTCTGAATTTTGGGCTTAAGAGTGTAGAAAATCATTGAAATAGATGAGATGGGAACGTTGACTGAGGGAGTCTTCCAAAAGGGTGAGATGAAGGCTCCAGCTATGAATTAGAGGGAGTAAAGGATATAGAAAGGGTAGGCGGCAGGTAGGGTCATTAATGTTAGGATAAGGACAAGAAGATTTGGTAGATTGCAAAGAGAAGAGAGGAGAAGTACCTTTGTCGATGAGTTGGCATGGAAGTGTGGAAAGGTTACAATTCTGTAGAAACAGAATCGATTGAGAGTGAACTAAGGTGTTGTACAGCTCCACGTGTTGCATGTTAAACAAGTTTGAAGAAGGAGTGGGTAGATCTTTCTGGTTGGCGTTCACTAGAGAAACTATTTGGCCAAGGTTGCTGCAGTTAGAATCCAGAAGTTGGGAAGGGACTACACTACTTGGAGAATTTCCAACATAAGCAGCTGAAGAGATTCCAGAATCAGAGTCTTCTTGTTGCACCTTGGCAACCAACCTAGGACTCACATAAGAAGAAGTTCGTAGGGGCTTGTCATATTTTTTTTGAATGTATCAATTTTTGCGGAGCAAGACAAACTCCCTTCTTGTGACCAATAAGACCACAAAGTGTACAATAGTCATCTAAACGTTCATATTTGAAGGCAATCCAACGAGGTTCCGTCCCAGTACATGGCATGTTGAATCCCGGAGCAAGAGGCAAAGAGGTGTTGATCTCAATTTTGAAACGAATAAATTGATGAAAAAATAAGCCTAGAAAAGTTGTTGTTCTCAAGTTCCATAATTTTACCAATACCCTTGCCTATTTTGACAACATTTTTAGTGGTCATATACTGAAGTGGGAGATTATGAACTTGCACCCAGAAAGAACATAGCTGCAACTTCACTTCATCAATGACTAGTTCAGGGGACCAAGGTTGGAGTAGCAGAAGAGAACTTTTGACATTCCAAGGACCTTGATTGATGATACTATTATAGTGACTTTCTTGAAGGACTATGAAGAGATATTTATTTGGAGCTATGACCTCTATGGACAAAGGCGTTGCAAAGCCCCAAACTAAAGAGAGTTGCACGAACATGGTATATATTTTGAGATTTCAGAGTGAGAAGCTTACCAATGAACGCAAATCCCTCTTGAGGAGTAAGAGTACCATCATGAGCCACCAAATGATCCGGATTATCCCATCCTAATGCCTCAGTTTCAACAATTAAGGCTTGGAGAAAGTTCTAGGCCATGAGTGAGTCTTCCATGATAACACTTGATACGTAAAAGACAAAATAATAATATTAATGTAATAAGGAGGAGTCGATATATGGAGATAGATGAAGGAGATGAGATGGTGAGTGAAGTGAAGATAGCGTTATGAGTAGAAGAAGTCTAAGATTGAAAGATATATGTTCGTAAAGAAGAGAGAAAAAGCTCTGTGAGAGAGAGCAAGCTATGGTTTAATAAATGTGATAAATATATATGAAACAAAATCTAAATCATTTCATTTGAAAAAGTTATTGAAAAAATAAATGGGTTAAGTACTTTTTTAGTACCTTGGTTTGCACTTTTTTATTTTTTTTTTCTTAGGTTTTCAAAACAGTCAAATCTAGTACCTCACCTATTGAAAAACACAAAATCAATACCTCGTTAGTTTCCATTAATCCCAATTAACAGAATTCCACGCCATCGCCACGTAAATGAATTGTAAGACCAACATATGTCCTTAGTTCAACGTTGGCACATGTAACTGGCCACATCATCTAACCGGATTTCTCCTAAACCCTGGCCACATCATCTAAACCCGAATCGAGCTTGAGTTTGAAGAAGAATGAGGAATTTGGTTAGAAGAAAGAGCTCAGGTTTCAAATAATTATATTCTTTTATTTGAAAATTGTTATGATTGATATCCATTGTAAAATTAGGTTCAAATGTGCCACTCATACAACTTGCATGGGCATCACCTTAAACATGGATACCTCCACAACTTTGTACATAGTAAATGGTATAGAAATTATAATTTATTGTGTAGCTGCAGTAGCCTGAAAATTTTTTTTGCCCATTTTTTGTTAGTTTAGTTCACGGGTTTTCAAAACCCAGCAATATATCCAAGATGTTGAGACATATGCAATTGCATGTGGACTAATAGAGATAGATAAAAAAGATAAAGCACGAAGATTTATGTACACAACGATTCATGGAGTGCTATTCAAACTTTCACTGGAACCAGCGGGTGGAGCCAGAATGTTGAACCTGAGGCATTTTTTTTAATAAACAAATAAAATTAATTAAAATATTAAAAAACTAAAAAATGATTTTTTTGGTCTGCTTTTTATGCTTTGTAAGTGCTCCACGTTAGAAACAAAATTTGGAATCTCATAAACACATTGGCATGCTGTTGTACCTTTTTGTGCTTTGATTTTATTTTATTTTTTTGGCATGCGGCTCCTCTTTTCTTTTTGTTAATGAAACGGTGTGAAACTGGACGTCTTCAACCTCATAATAAGGGGCATAAGAAAAAATTGTGTTGAGAGAGTAGCATACCAGTTGTTGATAGGGGGCATAAGAAAAAACTGTACCTAAGTAAGGAGAATTTTTAGGGGCTAATGGGGGACATATGCCCCCCAATTACCCCTTGCATCTGCCACTGACTAGAACAAAACCTTTTTGGGCTAACAAAATAGATAAAAAATAATAGTTTTATGAAATGATTGCAGGGGCTAAAGGAATTGTAAATAAACTTAAAGTTTATATGAAACATGTTTTTCATTAATTGAAGAGAGCGGCGGACTTTGTCGCATAAGCCACGCATGACAAGACCGAATTTATACCTTCCAAAAATATTCAAAACTATTTTTGTGGAAGATTTAGGACTAACCATCTTCAAACACATGCGGAAACAAGTGCAGAACTGTATTGTCATAGTTCCAACTATAACAGTCCCAACTTGAATACGATATTTGACTACAAAAAAACTTATATTTTGTGTTGGTTTAGAGATAAAAACCAACACTAATTCAATAGTGTCGGTTTTAAATAGAAGCTAATCATAAGTAGGATATTGTGAATTAGTGTCGGTTTAGGTTTTGTCTAAACCGACACCTTAGGAAAGGTGTCGGTTTTTAAAAACCATCACTAAATTTAGTTTTTTTTTTTTTTAATATATATTTTTCGCAACCTGCCGATTAGCTTATGCCGATTAGCTTATTTTTTTAAAAAAATCATTACTTAGCACAAAAAATGACGTTTTTAGTATACCACTTTATTCCTAAATTTGAGTTTTAAAATCCTTTATTCCTAATCAAACTAATTGAGTCACTAAATCAATTAAGGACAAAAAAGTCTTTTTATCAATCAAACAAAATTACTGTTTTCGTTTGCATATACACGTGGTGGTATATAAGTCTCTTTAATTATTTTACAAGGCCCACGAAATGAATAAATAGCCTATAATAAAATCTTCTATTCTTTATTAAACTAACTTAGTCAATAAATAAATAAAGGGCAAAAAAGTCATTTCATCAATCAAACAAAAATATTGTTTCCGTTTGCATAGCCACTTTTTATATATAGAAAATTATTAACAATATTTTGTTTGATATATTATATTATGAAATCTACAACAAAATGTCTTTTTTATAGTTTCTTCATTTCCATGGGCTTCTCCTATTTTAATATGGCACGTTAAAAAATGGTATGTCAAATTTTTTTTGCGTGAATAATTAAATAAGACGATAGTATCAAGGAATTAAATTTAATTTGTTGTTTTTGAAAATTAGTTAATATTGAATTTCATAGGCTTATAAAGCTTTAGGGATGACCTTGGGGAAATATCTACACGGTAGAATGATCAATTGTTTAGTGTTCAACCTTGATTACTGTCATTTTCAAGGTAAGTTCTTAAAAAAAAAAATTATAATTATACTCTTTTATTTGAAAATTGTTATGACTGATATACATTGTAAAAATAGGTCTAAATGTGCCACTCCTGCAACTTGCACAGTGCTTTCATGAGCAGAGCATAACCTTAAACACAAATGCCTCCACAACTTTGGAGATAGTTAATAGTGTAGAAATTAGAATTTCTAATGCATCTGCAGTAGCACGGAAAAAGTTTTTGATGATTTTTTGTTGGTGTACACGGGTTTTTCATAGGGTTGCCAATTTTGACATGACTCAACAACCCGACACGAACACAACATGAAATTAGCGGGTTTGAGTTTACCTTAAACAATTTTGGGTCATAAAAGGGTCGACCCGTTTACAACCTGTTTATTTTGTGTCTGGCGGGTTGTGTCACGAGTCACCCATAGGTGACCCGCCAAACACGGTTATGATTAAAAAAAAAAAATTGAATTTTAATTCTTAGTTTTTTACCCATTCCACTCATAAGTTATAACTCGTCCTTATCACCTAGAAACTCTAAGTCTTTATTCACGCAATTTCACTTTCCCACCACTTTCTCCTTTCTTTTTCTTATTTTTTTTCTTGTCTTTTCTTCCTCTACTAACAACATCACCCACCCCCCATCTCCTTCATTTGTTTTCCTTTCTTTTTTCTCCTTGCTCAGCCTCCCATGGACCCACAATCCCACCTTCTCTCTTTCTCCCTCTCAAAGAGACACAGACTTACTCCGTCAAGAGAATGCATCCTTCTTCTTGCTCCCACCTTCTCTTTCTCCCTCTCACAGACTTACTCACTCTTGACCTATTACCCACACAGCTACACAAGTTGATATTTGACATACCTTAGAGAGAGATGGACCAGACAGAGACAAAGACGAGAGAGAGAGCAAAAGAGTTTCAAGAAAAAAAAATATATACTTTATTTTAAACGTGTTTCATGGGTCGTGTTGGGTGACCTGTGGAAATTGTCATGTCATGTCGGGTTTGGTGGGGTCGACCCGTAAACTAAACGGGTCATATTTAGGTGTACCTTAAATGGGTCGCAGGTCATCACGGGTCGTAAATGGGTCGATCCGCCGACCTATTTTGTCAACCTAGTTTTTCAAGACCCAACAATATATCCAAGAGGTTGAGACATATGCAATTACATGTGAACTAACCAAGAAAGATTAAAAAGATAAAGCATGCAAGATTTATGTACACAACAATTCATGGAGTGTTATTCAAACTTTCGCTGGAATCAAACCTTTTTGGACTGACAAAATGGATAAAAAATACAATTTTATGAAAAGCTTGCAGGGGCTAAAGGAATTGTAAATAAACTTGAAGTTTAGATGAAACATGTTTTTCGTGAATTGAAGAGAGTGGTAGACTTTGTCGCCTAAGCCACGCATGACGGGACCGAATTCAAGAGCTATGCGTTTACGCATCCGAAGTTAAACCTTTCAAAAATACTCAAAACTATTTTTGTGGAAGATTTAGGACTAACCATCTTCAAACACATGCAGAAATAAGTGCATAACTGTATTGTTATAATTCCTTCCTACTATAACAGTCCCAACCTGGTTAAGATATTTGAAGGAAGTGGAGTCTATGAGGGTGTTTGGCCAATGGCGGAACCATGAATTGGCTCCTGGGGGGTCCCGGTCAAATGTATTTTGGGGCAAAATGAGAATTTATATTTTTTAATATTTAAATATTAATTAAATAATATTAATTTTAATATTATTATTATTATTATTATGAAAATTAGTATTATATGCATTAAAGGACAAAAATTGAGAATGAAGTTGGGTGGGAAGTGGGACATGCGACATGGGAGAGAGACAAACTTTTTTTTTTTGTATCATTTTTTAGTAAAAGAATCAGACATAGGAGAGAGAATTGGACATTATTTAAATTTTTCTTGGGTGGAAAACCATCTTTTAGCCTTTAGGAGAAAATTTTAAGAGGAAAATTTTGTTGGGGGGTTTGTATAATAATTTTTGTAGGGACCCTCCTAAGGCTATAATATATAAAATAGCAAATTTTTAAAGGTTTAAAAAAATTTTGGGGTGTCCATGGTCCACCTAGACCTCCATGTGGGTCTACCCCTGTGTTTGGCAAACAACACCATCCCCACGGTACTATTCACATTTTAAAAAAATAAAAAATTATAATTATAATTGATATAGGGAATGAAAAAGTGGTATTAGAAAGTGAAAAAAATAAAAATAAAAAATTGTTTTGTAGTAATTTTTTTATTTGAATAGTAATAAAAAGTAAATGAAATAATATAAAAAGTGAATGATATGATATAAAAGTAAGAATGCCTTATTTGTTAAACCCACTACATTCCCCCACATTCCACCACACTATTCACTTCATTTTTTCAAAATAATCAACATCAAAACATTCTCACTTTTATATCACATCATTTACTGTTTACTACTATTCAAATAAAAAAATTACTACAAAACAAAATTTTTTCACTTTTTCATTTCCCTATATCAATCATTATTTTTATTGTTAATTTTTTTTAAATGTGAACAGTACAGTGGGGGATGGTGTTGTTTGCCAAACACCCTCATAGAATGGATGGTATGTCGCCCGAAAAATTTAAAAATTTCTTAAATTTATTTATGGGACTCTATGAAACTATTGATAAAAAAATTTCAGTTAGCTTCTATAAATATCTAAGAGTTTAGAATAATTTTATTACAAAGTTTAAAAGTATGTTAGCATATGTTGACGTTTTGACGATTAAACTTTGACTGGGTGAAAACTGGGTCATACGAGCTCGAATTGAGTCAAATGAAAGTCCATTTTATTTTTCTTGGTATCCTCTACCTGCTATTAAAATTTCAAATAATTCTAATTTCAGAAAATTTCTTAACCTAAACAAAAATCACTATTTAGAATAAAAAATGACATTTTTAGTATATCACTATATTTCTAAATTTGAGTTTTGAATTATTTATTCCTTACCAAACTAACTGAGTCAATAAATCAATTAAGGGCAAAAAAAGTCATTTTTCATCAATCAAACAAAATTACTATTTTTGTCTGCATATATGTGGTTGTATATACTAGTCTCCCCTCAAGCAACAACTTCTGGTCCAATATCCATGGCTTGAAAATTTGAAAAGCACCGACATTCATTCTACCTTATAAAGTCCTACTCTTTTCCTTCAATACTCGAAGATCCTCCAAGAAACACAAACCCTTTTTTGTTTCTTTTAGTTTTCTCTCGGTTTGATGAAGGGTCTTCCTTTAATGTCCTACAAATCCAGTTCATGGGTTTTGCCTTCCGATCAATCGGGTTTACTCTGCAAACCCAAAACTAGAAATATCATAAAGGCCATAGCCATATATGATTTTTTGATGAAGAGCATCCCAGACGTTGATGAGATGATCAATCTTTCCTTGGAATCATCAGTTCCTTTTAAGGCCATAACATCCGATGAGATCAGTTCATCTTCCTCTTGCTCTAAAAATAATGGAAAAATTAAGGATCCCATCTTCCATAATTTTTTAGTTGTTGTGGAGAGAGATCATGTTCAAGTCAGTGAAGCTGAAGGAGTAGTACTTGTAACAAAGAACCCATTTGAATCGGAGATTTCGTTGGATTTGAAGTTAGGTTGGGTTAATGGTTGATGAAGGGCATTTTGGGGAAGAAAGATGCATAAGTGATCATGTGCGAGTCACGCGTTCACTTTTCTGTTAGTCAAAACGACTTTAACTGGCGGATAGGTCAAATTGCAAAAATTTGAAACTTTGGGGGCTACATTGCAAAAATTGAAACAATAGAGGTCGAATTAAAAATCGGTTCAAACTTTGGGGGCAAAGTGTACTTTTCAAAAGGCCTGCGAAATGAAAAAATAGCTTAAGACAGAATATTTAATTCATTATCAAACTAACTTAGTCAATAAATAAATCATTGGCAAAAAAGTCATTTCATCAATCAAACAAAAACTCTATTCCCGTTTGCATAACCACTTTTTATATATAGAAGATTATTAATAATATTGTGTTTGATATATTATATTCTGAAATTTGCAACAAAATGTCTTTTTTACAGTTTCTTCATTTCCATGGGCTTCTCCAATTTTAAGACAGCATGTTAAATTTTTATTGTGTGAATAATTAAATAAGACGGTAGTATCAAGGAATTAAATTTAATTTGTTGTTTTGGAAAATTAGTTACTTACTATTGAATTTCATAGGCTTATAAAACTTTATGAATGATCTTTGGGAAATATCTACACGGTAGAAGAATCAATTGTTTAGTGTTCAACCTCGATGATTGGTATTTTCAAGGTATGTTCTTAAAAAAAAAGAAAAAAAAAAAAGAAGAAGAAATTATAATTATACTCTTTAATTTGAAAATTGTTATGACTGATATCCATTATAAAATTAGGTCCAAATGCGTCAATCCTTCATAAGCAGGGCATAACCTTAAACACGGATACCTTAAACACAAGTCCATATACTCTTGTGTAGCTACAGTAGCCTGGAAAAAAAAATTTGCCCATTTTTTGTTGGTGTAGTTCACGGGTTTTCAAGACCCAGCAATATATTCAAGAGATTGAGACACAAAGGCAGATCCAAGGGGGTCGAGGGTGGCATATGCCCACCCTTAACTCCTAAAAACCCCTATGTACCATGGTAAAAATTTTCTTATGCCATTATTATGCCCTCCCTTAGCCATGATTATGCCCTTCACCCTCATGCTTCAACCATATTATGTCCCTTAATAAGTTGAAATTTGAAAAATTTTGAATGTTTAAGTTTTCAGTAGAATGAAAGGTAAAAGATGATGAATAGTATAAAACAGTGTGTTTGGTAACAAAGGGGAGAGGATTTGTTGCAAGAAAGATACTACAAATTTTGGTAAAAGCAAGCAAGAGATATTGGGGAAGTGGGAAGTGGCATTAGACAGTGAGAAGTCACCTCGAATAATTGGAGAGCATTTATTGAATGGAGCTTAATAAATGTTTTATTGTTTAGGCAAGCATGTGAGGTTTGAAAGTTGTAGAAAAAAAAAGTTGTTTTTAGATTTGTTTTATTGTTTCAATGAATTGGATGCGTAAAAAATACAAAAAATAAATAAGGAAGTTGTGTATTCATTCACTATTGTTAATTTTTTTTTATTAATTAATACGTATAACTCTTATTTTATGTAGGGGTTTGCTAGGGGTTCTCCTCCTAGTGTTCTCCTAGCGTTCTCTCAGTCTTACGTAGAATATGATTTAAGAAAAAATAAAATTGTAGTACCATTTTTTTGCCAACAGATTATTTTTATGAGTTAATATTTAGGTTCCAATGCTTTAAAACTTGTTTTTGGATTCAAAACTAAAACCTAATGATGAAAGGTTAACCCTTTAGGGATAGTATTACCCAAAATGGATTTGATCATCCTAAATTTAGTGTTAATGCCTCAATTTTGGTGCTAATGCCTAAAAAAACCGGTGGTGGAGACCACTATAATTTTATTTTTTCTTAAATTATGTTATACGTAAGATTGGGAGAACGCTAAGAGAACACTAGGGGGATAACCCATAACATTTCCCATGAAGTTATATACTAAAAACGTCATCTTTGATGCTAAATAATGATTTTTGTTTAGGTCAAGAAATTTTTCGAAATTGGAATTATTTGAAATTTTAATAGGTGGTAGCGAGCACCGAGAAAAAAAAAGGGACTCTCGTTTGACTCAATTCGAGTTCATATGACCTAGTTTTCATCCGATTAAAGTTCAAAGGTCAAAAAGTCAACATATGTAACATACTTTTAAACTTTACAATAAAATTATTCTAAACTCTCATATATTTATAAAAGCTAAATGAAAATGTTTTATTAATATTTTCATACAATCTCATAAATAAATTTAAGAGATTTTTAAATTTCTCGGGTGTCACACATTCTATTCTATGACTATAGACTCTGCTTTCTTCAAATATCCTAACCAAGTTGGGACTGCTATAGTTGGAATTATGACAATACAATTCTGCACTTGTTTCCGCATGTGTTTGAAGATGGTTAGTCATAAATCTTCCACAAAAATAGTTTTGAGTATTTCGAAAGTTATAACTTCGGATGCCAAAACATATAGCTCTTGAATTCGGTCCCATCATGCATGGCTTAGGTGACAAAGTCCCCCGCTATCTTCAATTCAAGTTTATTTACAATTCCTTTAGCCCATGCAAGCTTTTCATAGAACAGTTCTTTTTATCCCTTTTGTTAGCCCAAAAAGATTTGATTCCAGTAAAAGTCTGAATAGCACTTCATCAATCGTTGTGTACATAAATCTTGCATGCTTTATCTTTTTTATCTATCTCTATTAGTCCACATGCAATTGCATGTCTCAACAGTGGCGGATCCAAGATGTTCACTCATGGGAGGCATTTTTTTATTAATAAAATATAAAAATAATTAAATATACAAAATAACAAGTGCCTATTTGTAGATATGCTCTTCGGATTTGATTTCTATCACTAGATAATTACACCTTTTTTTTTCTTAAGCAAGGATTTCCAAGCAAATTTGCTAAATCTACTTAAATACGAGGTCGTTTAGAATTGATTAGAACTCAATAGAATCGTTGTTTTTATTCATAATCTCAGATAACTATAATTATATATTTATACAATTAAAATATGAAATAAAAACTATATAAATTCATGAATAATTAAATATAAAAACAATTATCAAGAATATGCTGAATTAATAGCAATATAAATATTAAAACAATCAATTGAAAATAACAATTTAAATCTAAATCTAAAAATTTAATTACATATTTACATACCTCAATTTTTTGTTGAAGTTGGAAAATAAGGAAGTTAGAAACTTAGAAACCCATACATAAAATTGGTTTAATATATTAACACTTTTAGTTAAAAACCCATACATAAAAGGAAAATGCTAGGGGTTCTCTCCCTAGTGTTCTCCTAGCGCTCTCCCAGTTTTACGTAGAACATAATTAAAAAAAAAAAAAAAAAAAAAAAT
>CM017328.1:8242707-8279837 GCA_006937295.1 Carpinus fangiana | reverse complement strand
GATCCCATCAGGTCTTGATACGGATAACTACCTAAATCCCTGGTAACAAACTGCCTCGCAGAGAATCAGGGAAGAGTCAGTCATTGACAAGGGAACAATCACTCCATGCCTATATAATACGAGTCACCTCCACAAGTTCTGGTAACGCAACTCTAGCACTCTAAAAGCTTTTGTTGTTTCCTCATTATCTCAAAAGCATACACTGACTTAGGCATCGGAGTATCCCCGCCGGCTCACCCCCGGTCTCTTCGATCCTATTCTTTTCTCTACTGTGCAGGAAAGGTCAAGCTTGAATCATTCGTCAAGAAGTCAACAAGCGTGCCACGTCACCAATCGGGAAACTGTGTATCAACAGATTTCATGGCAGATAGACAAGAAGACGAAGATGCATGAGATCTTAATAAACAATTGCTCGTCTAGTACGTTGGGCATGTCGTGAGAGGTATGCGTACTTCATTTACGCCTTTTCATGGTGAGAACTCTTAACGTTAACCGCGGAAGAGGACGGTGAGTTCAGGTATTGCGATAGGAGATACTAGGTAGGGGAGTCACTCCCGAGCAGGTCATTGATCTCGAAAGGATGGCACCACTAGGTTGTGACCAACGTTTACATTAATTGCCGAAAGTCATTGACTTCCTAAACATGATTAATTTGGAGTGTCAAGAACAGACTCCTACACCTACGCCTAAGTCTTCCGATGACGATGATGATCTGACATCACAGGTTAATATGAGATACTATTAATTTTGTTATAGCATTATGTTTACAAATTATAATATTACATAATTTGTTGCATTTTTCTAATAAAACATACTTATTGCAAGAAACACCAATTATCGGATAACAATGACATGCCGTTTAAATTTCTTTACAAACAATAACAAGCTACAAAACACAGACAATAACGAATCAAAAATCTTAGATAGAAACAAATATACACTAATTAATATGGTTCAAGGATGTAATGAAGATGTTAAACATGCATTAATGAAGGCCATTAATTTTGAGGCTTTTTTTTGTTTTTTTTGTTTTTTAATTAAACTTTGGTCAGGACGCTCCTTAGAAGTAGTGTTTTACAGCCCCCAATCACAGACTGCCACCTCAGCAAAAACTAAAAAATTGTACCAAAATAACATAAGCCCAAATACGTCATATTTCTTTTTTTTTTTCTTCTTTCTTTTCTTTTCTCTCCACGCCTGCCAACACAGATTCCTTCCCTTTTTTTTTTGTCTTTTTCTTTTCTCTCCGCGACACCTTCTTCTTCCTTCTCTCATTTTTTTTCTTTCTTTTTCTTCAAGCTGCAATAGGATGGACATGGAGTCTTTTTTTTTTTTTTTCTTTTCTTCTTCTTCCTTCTCTCGTGAGTCATCTTTTCAGGCGATTTTCCAGTGTGGAGCCATTTTTTCCGGCCTTTAAGGTGATAAAATCACTAAAGGGTTAACTTTTCCCTCTAGGTTTTAGATTTGAATCAAAAAAGAAGTTTTGAGGCATTAAAAACGAGGTTTGAGGCATTATAAATGGATTTTAGGCATTAGAATCAAGTTTTGAGCCCGATTTCGACGGGTTAGAGCGGGTTCGGAGTCGGGTCACAGCCGGCGAGAGGCCAGATCCACTGCCGGCGTGGGTTTGTCGGGTCTTTCTTGGCCGTGGGTCTCCATTGGTTGCGTGGGGGCTTGGGTATTTCTCATTTTGATTTAGTGTAGGTGAACTTATTTTATTTTTTGCACTTGATAAGGTGTCATGTGGGGATTGGATGCCGTAAAATGGAGGGTTTGCACCACGAACCATAGGGGCTCTTTTTTTTTTTTTTCTTTTCTCGTTATCTATTACTGTCTCCAAGTTTTTTTTCCTTTTGGTGCATTAATGTTGTTATAAATGTCCCCCCTCCCCCCAACTTCTACCTATGATTTGGACAGTGGGAACGCCCCTTATGCTTGTCTTATATTACTCGTGAAAACAAATCACATTTTCTGAAAATAACATTTAGAAAACCAAAATTTAGTTGAAACGGTTAAAAAAATGCATTGGAACAACTAAAAATAAACTGTTCTCTTTTATGGATGGTTGCATTATGTCCTTCTACGTGAAAATTCAGGGAAGTTCATCTATTTTACCCTACATAGTTGTGAGGATCAGGCTCAGTTTACTTTTTCAATGCTACAAGCAAGGAGGATAAAAGGGATTTTTTGGAAAATTGTGGGTCAGGGATGGACTCATGGGCCATTTTTGTACTTGAACAAGAATTTGCATTGACTTGGGGAGGTGGAGTATGTACACATTTGGAATCCCTTTTCTTCTAAGAGTCGAACAAGGTTTTTTCAATCTCACTGGTTAGACCTGAGAATTCCAAGTCTTGGCACATTATAGGGGAAAATTTACAGCTCTAACTTGGGCATTTCTCAAATCCATGGACGTAAATTAAGTTTTCTAACCAATCTACATTCTTCTTAGCATGCTTGAGGCAGTGTGTCAAGTATTCTAGGCCTTCCTCCCTACCAGAAGTAATGGAATTCCTAGTGACTGCATGTACAAATTCCACCCATCACTTTCACCCTTGATTTCAGCAATCCCCCCTTGGGATGATGGGCAAGACAACTTTTACCCTCTACTACTCAGCACGACGTTCTTCGATGCCATTGCTTCTTCCCTTTCTTGTGATGTAAGTTGAACGGGCTCCAGCTCTTTCTGCGTTTGGAGCTTTCACAAAAGAAGCCAGAGGCCAGAGCATGCTGAAGCCACAACTCAAATGCTTCTTCGTCTTCGTCCAGCATTTCTGCATCCAAATCCCATGGATATCTGCAGGAATTGGACCGTTGAGTTTTCTCCAGCCCAACCATGTTTACATGGAAGCTGGGACGGTGAGTGTTGGGCCTACAAGCCATTCCCTGCACAACGCAGTTCGAAAGGAAAATACTAAAGATGGAATTGGTCATGTACAAAAACATCAATCATTTTTTTAACTAAAGTGAAGCAACACAAACAAACACCATTAAGACTTGCAGGTATCTATCAGTTGTTTACGGGATTAACAATCCCTAGTAGCCCTAATTCTCAGATTGCACTCTACTATGATAGGAAAACTTGGCCTGCATGCAGCATCTCATATGCCTATAAAAACATTGCAACGTACTATAGGCCCAATGACGACTCCATATTTCCTGCAACTGAGTCCTAACCTAAACATAATTGAGTTGTAGAAGACCAATTATCACTTTTTCCATTTTGTTATTACCTTCTTTCCTAAAACATGATGAACAGACAACAAAAGCCATTAACCTAGATGCTGCACACTCAGTGGGTACCCACTAAAATAAGCCAAACAGAGACTGCTGAAATATCAAAAACTAAAGCTATTTCAAAGCAAGGCTATAGAATAAAATGACAGTTTTCCTCCAAAGTAGGTTGGAAACCCAATCTATTAAACTGACATGTATGTGATTCTCACATGCTCTATTAAAAATGCAAGTGAAAATTAAAAATAAGCGTTAGAATAATCATGTACATTTTGGACACATGTCAGTTTAATATACTGGGTTGGAAGAAATTCATCTAACCCAGTTTGGGGGAAAGCTTTGTTCAAGATGAAAATAAAAAATTTTCAAATCCAATCACCTTGGAATTATAAAATTTTGAAGTGCAAGTAAAAGGTTATCCCATATGTAATAAGAAAAAAGACAGCAACAATCACACATTGTTACCATTTGCTAGAGCAAGGGCAGTCCACCCAACTGCAGGTGCTTTCATTCCTCCGACAATAGAACCATATATCATACCCACAGTAAATAATGCAGAAAGGAAAATCAAAACCAAATTCAATGTGCATAAAAGCTAGTACATCAGCCTCACTCTCCCATCTTAGATTGATCCAATAAATAAATTAGCATTTTCCCTTCCTCTGACCTAATCATCCCCTTGTTTTCTCTAATCTAGGTAAGTCTGACAAAGCTTGAGTCAGGTCTCCCACATCATACTCTAAAACTCAAAACAACTACATGGTTACAGGAATTATAGGTATGAAAATACAAACCACTGACCTGACAGATAGCCCATTCTGATACATCAAAGACTTTGCTCTCGGCACAGACGAAAGCACGTGGTATTTCCACCTAAAAAATAAGAAACCAAACTTCTAAATGAATACTGCATGCCAATGACACAAGTATAATTTTTTTTAGTAAATAATCAAACAAGTATAACAAAAAATTATTTGATAATGATTTGATGCAACAAAGCAAACATGCATGGTCATGGTGGTGAACTCAAATAAGCACAAAAGTGAGGTTTGTACAATGAACTTTTGAGCAACCTCATCAACATGATATCTAATGGTGACAACGATTTTTAAACTGTGTACCTTGGGCACCTATTCTTAACCCCCACCCCCCAGTTGAACCAAAGATCTACCCCAACCCTACACTATCCCCTTACCACTACTTTAACTCATAAATCTTCCTTGATATATTTATGCCAAAAGCAGCATTACTAGGGGATTTCAAACGTTTTCAGCAAAATACAGATATTACTTCTATTTAACACTTCTTATACGACACTTTTGATCTCTACATTCAATCAATACTTTAACATAAAAAAATTGATAAACTCACATAGCATGCAGGGAAAAAAACTGCTCAATTTATGAGGAAACTTAATGAAATTCAAGGGATAATGTGATTATAAGTAACTTCCAAACATATATTTTTACAAGCAATGCAACACAACCATTGACTGCTGCTAGAATGCAGCTACTGCCCTTTCTTTCCTGCCTTGCCAAGAAACACTATTGCTTAGTAGAATTACAACTCATAAAGTTTACAAGCTCATATGATCTTTAAGAGAGCTACAAATGGAATATTAGCTGCAGAAGCCCTACTATGAAAACATAAATGTCTTAAGCGGTCATTACTTTACACACACACAAACACATGCCCACGTGCATGTGCAGGCATGTGTGTGTGTGTGTGTAGGATTTCAGGTGTGTGATGACAAGAGCTTTTTACATTACCCTCGGCACTATACCTGAACATAATATACATATGTACATATGAATTACCTTCTGAGAGCACTCAAAGGCCAACGAGCCTCTGTATTCAATCCATCCATCTCCATCCTTAGCTTGATGATACTGACGGCAATCCTGATGCCAAAACAAGTCTCACAACTCATGTATACAAAAATGAAGTGCAGAAATGGGCAGATGGCGAGAGAGAGTAACCTGACACCATCTTGCCTTGGCCTTACTCCTATTGGTGCACACCCATACATGTGAATGGCCACATTTGGTGCACTGTATACGCCTCGACTCTTCAGAGCGATAATCAGGATTATCCTGCTCATGGTAGGAGTATGGTTAAGAATTTTCTTTTGAGGTTATAACTCAGCATCAGTGATTTAACTCACCCACATGCATGGACTTAAAAGAAGTACAGCATTTTTGCATCAGCTTTCATTAATTAAAGACATGACCAAAGGCAGGTTTCCATTAGCAAAGATAAATCTTGCAACTCAGAACAATTTTACTCCCCATTTGAACTTTTTCCTCATTGGTTTAACAATGAGAGATCAGAGTGCATAATAAATAAGATGGGTGACAAAAAGAAAAAAATTACATTTACAGATGTGTAGCCTAGATAAAGATCTCATACATGTTGTGAATTCATCAAGATGATAGCACAAAATTTCTAAGAAAACAGTACCATATTACATATTATGCACATAAGTATCCACGACTATTCTTTTCCTGAGTTTTATCATGATTTTTCATCCAAAGTTAAAAGTCACAAGTAGACAAATACTCCCAAAAGCAGATGGAATTCCAAAAAAAAAAAAAAAACTTAGCAATACCACATGATTTACCTGATGTGATCCACCATGGGACTTTTGACAAACGCTCCTAGTCCTAGATTCTTCCTTTCTCAACTGCTCATCATAGTCTCTCTTTTTTGTCGAATCACAAAGAACCTAAATATTCATGCCCATTATGAATTGCAAAAGGAACACAACCACAACCAACCACTTAAAGTTGTTCAATTCCATCACAGCCATGTATGATGTAGCAACTAGAAAACATAATAACAAGAGCATATAAAACAGCAGTTACCTCGTATGCACATTGAAGTTTCTTAAAGGATTCACTGGCTAGTGGACTTCCCATATTTTTATCAGGATGCACAAGCATGGCCTTCAAAAATTAAATGAAAAAACAACATAAAGAATACAAAATAAAAGAAAAAGATTAGGTCAAAGTACAGACATGGTGGTTTAACTCTAGTGCACATCAAAAGCTAATTAAATCTGTTCAATCGCTAGAATGATACTCCGCCTTACGCTTTTAATAAGAGGTTATTACTTATCAAAAAAAAATCACTAGAATGATACTCCTTTTGGTAATAGGCATATGTTCAAGTACCTTCTTCACCCTAGATAACATTTCAAAGCTGCTATCACTCGGATCTTTTCTAGAAGGTTAGGCGGTTGAGCCGAAGCAGAGAAGCAGACAAACATTGTTTATTTTAACGGAGAGGGTGGAGGGGGGGTAGGAGGAGAGAGGGAGGCTGAATCCATCTTTTAGTGGGAGGAAAAAAGGAAGGGAGAGGTGAAGAGAGAGGGAGCCCGAATCCATCTTTTAGTGGGAGGAAAAAAGGAAGGGAGAGGTGAAGAGAGAGGGAGAGTGAGGGCTTGTACAGAAAAAAGTGTGAAATTTTACTTTTGTTCCCATTTTAAACCATTTAAATAAGGATATAATAGTAATCTTAATCTTTACACCCGCCTTCCTTTCTCTTTTCCTTCCCTCCTACCAAACAACACAAGGGAGAGGTGAAATTTTGCATACGCCTACAATCAAATGTGGCTATGCACTCAGGAGGAGAGAGGAGAGAGAGAGATCATAATAGGCGCTACAAAAAACAATAAGGCCAAGTGGAAATTTTGCATACCTTCTTCAGGTATTCCCTTCTCAAAATCTTTGCATCAATCATTTTGTGTCGAGGGAATTCCAGTGCTTCATAATGATCCGCACTACTTACTATTCTTTTCATCTCATCAACTGAAGTTGTCTGTTCTTTGACCACCTTGCTAGTAGTAGACTCTTTGTAGTTACTGGTGACGGATAAAGTCACAGGTCGCTTGGTGGATGATTTACATGAGTGCAAGTTTTCAGATTCACTAGTAGGAACAAAGTATTCACATTCTTCTGAAAAGTCATCATCCATAACACTTTCTGATGGTTTCTCCTCTTCAAAGTGTGTACTTTCACTCATATTATCACACCATTGGAGTAAAAAATTCAATAAATCACTAGATAAGAATGCAAGGTTTATTGAGAGAAAAACACCAAGCCATCCAACTTGAACTTGGACACAGTAACTGCCATATATCACTGCCATTAAGACCACCAACCGCGCATGATTTCGGGAGAATAAATAACCTGCATTTGTATGATAGAGCACTTTGCTTAATATAAATAGAAAAGCTGCAGTTGAGCAAATAGATAAATGTCAAATGAGATGCATAGTTATTAGTATCTCATGATGCACTATAGTTTTTACAGCACAATTCACCTTTTAACCAGTTTTTATACACATTTTGTAGGTGCATCTCAAATGTAAGGGTATCTGCATGATAAAATACACATGTTTTACAACATGATACATAATAATTGGAAGTTTCTCCTATATACTTCCTGTATACTTGGATTGCCCCCCTTTGTGCTTTCTAATAAGATTGAATTTCTTCTAAAAAAAAAATGATATGTAATAACAATAGATGGTGTATAAGGCGATACACTCAATATGCTTGATTTACATTATTTCATTTACTTTTTTTTAAAAGTCTTCATATTTAAAATAATAATAAAAAAAAATAAAAAATAAAAAAATCTCCAGTAAAACTAAATTGGAGTCTTTCAATGTGTTATTGTTTAGTTGTATGTGAGATTTCTAATCTAATATTTTATTAACTATTTGTTTAAAGATGAATGAGAAGTAGAAAATAGAGATCCCGTGTAAGACTGGTCTGCACATGTCATTATAACAATAGATAATAAACAAAAATAATAAATTACATAAATAAATTTATAAGCAAAAAAAAAAAAAAAGCAAAAGATTGAAAGTTAGGTGAAACCATTATTCCAAAAAGAAAAGGATCTTATCATCTATAAATGAAACACCATTTAACACTACTCTTGAGAATGCTTGTTTCTTGCACAGAGAAATAGAAAAAATTAAAATATTCCACTAGATTTCCTTTTTAAGAATTTACATGTAATTTGAGAGAGAGAGAGTGAGAGAATTGTCGGAGAAGATATGAAAGAAAATTGTAAAGATAATAAAAGTACTAAAGGAAATGCAAAATGCAGTGTGAAATGAGAAATTATATTGAAGACAGTAATGTTTTACTTTATGCTTCATTTTTCAATGTGTATCTTTAATATATATATATATATAATCATAATATGTATTTGTCAAGGAACACACAATAGGATACAATATGGTATATGATACAAAAATATATATATAACTCATTTTTATGATACTATTCACGATTTAACAACTATATCTAGAAACTTCAAATGTAGAAATGAAACCTCAAATGGACAGACAGTTTGTACTAAATGATTAAAGGAAACTGTCAAGTGAGTTGTCATGGATCATTTTTTTTTTTTTTGATAAGTGAGTTGTCATGGATCATGTAACGAGAATGATGCAGACCTTTCCTATTAGAAAAATCCAACATAGGAATGATATCATGCACAACTGTACATAAGCACAGTTACAAGTGGATAGCATTTTACCAAGAGCCATATGATACAGACATATATGAGCAGCATCTGGTAGAAAAAATATAAATGCTTGGAGGGTCTAATGTATTTTTATATAACTTGCCAGTTACCACGTGCCAGACACTGCAAAGTTCCTCTATTTCAATTAATATACCATAGAAATTTGTTTCCATCAGAAAAACATCCAGAAGTACTTTACTTTCTGATGTTCCAACTTCCAAAAAATAAATGGTCAGGATTGTGTCCAATTTGATTTAATAGCGGCATCAAGATTTGTCAAATATGATTTAATAGCAACATCTAGTTTGGTCTGGATTAAAGAAGTTATCAACAACAAAAACTTTTCAATAAAATTGATATTTCAATCAGTAATTAAAATTTTAGCTATTGTCTTTGAGCAACTACAAAAAGGAGCATTTCCATGCTTACAGTAAGCAATCACATTAACCCATACAAACCCTGCATGTTTCATGAGGTATACATGTAATCTATTTTTTGCAGCTCACACATGAGGGTACCATTTGGAAAGTTTCAGCTCCTAGGACCATCAGGCTTAGGTAGGTGTTAGTGGAAGATAGGCAGCCTAGAGGAAGAGCTCAGAAAGCATACTTGGGATGCTTCCTATCCAGTTAATCTTCAAATTTCAAATATATTGCTGAGACTTGTGATTTTGCTTTTTATTAGCATAATATTTTATATGAAATAGACGGATCCAGCTAGGTTTATGGAAACCTGCATAAAACAGTTATTCCATAATATGTAAACTGTGATTCTATAATCATATTCTTATTGATGTTCACTTAGAAGAGAAATTATTAGAAAACAAAAACAACCAAGAAAAAAAAACAATGCTTATCGACTTTCAAGTGATGCCAAGCAACAAATCATAAAAGCAAAATTTATGATACTTTCTGTTTTCCAAAGTGCACTTTTGTATAGAAGCCAATAAGTAGATCATCCCACACCTTGTTTTGCAACATCATCAATATAATGGGCAGACCACCCTCATGACCTTCACAACAGATGATGAGGATGGTGGGGATACAAGATAGTGAAATTAATAAAAATGCTGTACAAATCAATTCAAGCCCATAGCAAAAGAAACCAAACCATACCTCCAACTATAAACAATGTTCCTGTTATCCAAAAGTTCGCATACATCCATAAAAGTAGAATAGCAAATAGCCCCACAATAAAAATTCCTGGTGTGTAGCCCAAGTACTTAATAGCAACTCCAGCAGCACCCTGAAATATCCAACCCAAAAGTGACATTGTTATCAAAATTTCATTTATAAGATCAATTAAGTTGCTGCAACTCAACAAAGTAAATACACAATTTTTTTTTTATTTTTTTTTTAAGGTTTCTAAATCAAGCTCCACAGTAACAGCTATCAATATAAGCATAGATGCTAAAAGTTCTCTTACTAGAGAAAAAATGAATAAGAAAGAAGCAAGCTATAGTAAGATTTCCTAAGATAGTAATAATATAGGGTCTACACAAAAATCTATGAAATAATTCAAAATGGAGAAGATGCATTTTAAAGAATGTATCAAAACAAACGATGAAGATAAAAAAGCAAAGCAACTTGGACATTTTTTAGCTATTCTTGAAGCTACAACTAGAAAATATTGAACATGAGAAAAAAGTGAGGCTCCAGTTCTCATTTACCAATAAAACATTATTCATTAACATGAATCACATGTTCTTAGTGAGATACAACCCCCACCCCCCCGGCAAATGCAAAATAAAATAATATTGAGGGGCATGAAACTTTGGTCTTGAAGTGGAAGCTTTTGTTTTTCCGTTCTCTCAAAGATTGGATGGTAGCTTCTAGTTGTTTCTCATTTTCAATTGAAGTTTTATTTATTTTTAAACATCGGATACTAGAACCTTTGCAGGTGTTACACCTCCTGTGTCATGGGTTGTGCCACTTTTTGATCTTTTTTTTCTTGACAAATTACTTGTTTATTTATTAAAAATTAATTAATTAATTAAAAATAAAATAAAATAAAATAAAAAAGGGTGAAAAGTGGATTGTTTAAAGAATGAAACCCATAAAAGGGTGAAAGTCTTATCAATAATAACTTGAGTGGTTGTTTTATGCAATTCTGGGACATCCCTTATATCTACTAAAACCATGAATCTCCAATACTTATAAAAAAACCAATGTCACACTACAATATCGACCAACTTTAAGATTACATCATTTTTTTTTTTTATATAAGTAATGTGTTAACGTCAAAAAAAGCACAAAGCACCTCTCAGTACACAAAAGTATACAAAGGAACCCACAGAAACCCCCACACACCAAACCAATACAATCCCTAAGAACCAAAGAAACCAAAAAAAAACCCCAAAGAGACCCACACCCCAAGACCTACTAAGAGACCCAACCAAGCACCCTATCCGACCCTAGTGCACCTCACGGAGAGCCCTAGTGCACCTCAGGAGGAAAAGAGAAGGCATTTAAGATTACATAATGTCACAAAACTCAGTCAAATCAAACTAAAAAAGAAGCACAAGCCGTAATCAATAATTAGTACCTAGAATAGTAAAACACCCACTGCAATATATTTCATTGAACCCATAAAGGAATAATAATAATATTGCAGTGGGTGATATTCATGCTTGTAACCTGTTCAGGCTCATGTGTGATTAGAAGCATGAATATCACATGCTATAATTAGAGCGATCAATGTTGAATGGGCTCATATGTACCTTCCGTAAACTCTTCAAGAACATTTTATCAACCAAGTGACAAGAATCCAAATTACTATAATATCTAGGATCTGTTTTTCACTCTTAGAATAAAATTTTAAAGGTATATTCATTAGACAGAAGGAGAAATTTTATTTTTTTTCTTCCAAGGAAAAAATCAAATATTTAAAGCTTGCAAGGACTTCATTTTTTGCCGGTGGCTTTGTGTCAGTTTTGTATAATAAGGATATAGTAGATGCAGTATATGGGGAACAATCTTCACCTTCAAGTGTCAAAAAGGAAACTTGTACGAACTTGTCTAAAGGCCATAAATGGTGAGTCCAAATTTAGAACTGTAAAAAGATACTTGTCGATTACTTATCAAAAAAACAAAAAATTAGAACTGTAAAATGACTCTACTTGTGAACCACATTGCTACCGATAGGCTTTAGTATATCAACTGATTGTTAACTAAAACTTTGAAATGCAAAAATCTTTCTACTAGTAGTAAAGTTATTAAAACTTGTAGATGACTAAAGTTTACTTTTATTTACAACATTACCCACAGGGGAATCAATTCAATGTAGATCAAAAGACTAAAAACAAAATTAACAAAATGAGTGCTGAGAAATGCAAAAACTCAATAAATATCATCTACTCAGTCGTTATCAGCAATGAATCAATAAAAGAATCAAATCCTTGATATGCTACTTTCTGCATTACCATAATAAGCCAAGTTAAAATCAATAAAATCGTCTGCATTTCGATTTTTTTTTTTAAAAAAAAAGCATACCATACTGAGAAGCACAAAGACTAAGCAAGAGATTGAAGTGAGACTAAGAAAGCAACTCCACATGATGAGCAGCAGCGCCGCCGAACCCAATGTGATCAATGACCGAAACCCCCTTACAAAACAGTCCCTCCATTGCAGCAGCAAGAACCGGAGTAACCTCCCGAGCCTGACTGTCCCGGTGCACACCGTGGGCCAATGCCGCTCCAGAAACGTACCAATCTTGTCTTTGCAACAACCGAGCGTGATTCGCGCGCGCAAGCACGCATCCTTCTGCGACCGCAGGCATTTCCACCCCTGCTTCACCAGCCCTATATCCTCCATCGCTACCACTACACGATTTTTCCCCTATAGAAATCCCCAATCATATAATATCCTAGAACCCGATGCTAAATCTCCCAAGCTCTCCATATCCAAAAAAAAAATACCCTCAATCTTCCCCCAACCAACCAACCAACCAAACCACTCAAAAAGAAATCACGGGATTAAGATCCAGCGGCTCCTTTAGAAGCAGTGAATTCGCTCACGTTCTTCCCCCCACGCTAAAGTTTGCTTCATGAATACGTTATCATGAAAGCAATCAAAAAAAAAAAAAAAAAAATTGGGTTCTCTGATGACACTGACCAATGCCTTTTGGTCTATGAAATCCACAAAATCCGAAGCATAAAAAAGGAAATGAAAACCTGGCTCTGGATATCGGAGAGAGAAAGAGAGAGAGAAGCACCGACAGGTAAGGTAGGTTTAGCTTTGGCTTTGGGTGTGGCGGGGACGGAACCCTAGCTTTTTCAGGGATTGCTCGTGAAAAAGAGTAGATGAGTTTTGAAAAAAGTTTCAGAAAGTTGCTGCTACCTTTGTCTATCCGCGGAGAGGAGTCAGAAGAACCCCCCCAAGTGTTTTTTTTTTTTTTTTTTTTTAGAATAAATTCTGCAAGGAGGGTGATCACGTGGCTGTATATGTGCGAGGGAGACAGTGACCTCCCCTTCCATTATTATTTTTTAAAAAAATTTTAAGTAAAAAAAGGAATTTTAACACATTCTTAGAATTTCCTTTAAATAATAATTGGTCTAAAAAACTAATATCCACATGCCACCACTCAAGGAGGATCTGGCTAATAATCTTTAAAAAATGGCAAAATTGTTATGCAATGGAGAGCATCTAGTTACTCTTAAAAGAGGGGCAAAATTGTCCTAATATTAATATTGAGACAATTTTACTCCTCATATTTGTAGTCTCTATTTCAATTGAAATTGAGATGATTTTTTTTTTGTACTACTAAAGGTGCATTTAAGATTGTAATTTCGCAAGAATAATCTACGTTTTTAAAAAATATTATAAAACATAAAGTATTTGACATTACAATTTAAAAAATATTTTATCTAAAATAAGAGAATAAATAAATAAATAATTAGTTAACCATTTTGCTAGATAAATAACTATAAATGCTCTTAGAATATGACGGTTTGATGGGACTAAGATGATGAGCTACTCCATAGTGAGTGATTCAATTGGTCTTGATAAAGGGAATACTTCCCGACCACTCCACAATCCCCACCCAAGTAAAGATGTGGCATTTGATTACATCCTGTCCCTTTTTCAAAATATATATAATGAGTTCAAATGGTTTGTCCGATTTATAATTGCCTCGAATTACAATAAATTTCGAGGTCCTTTTATGTTATAAAAATAATTTAGTCTTTACAGCCGAATTTTATCATGTATGGAATAAGTAAAATATTTTTTTGACATATCTTATGAATTTATAAATTTATTTTAATACTACAAATAGTTAATTACAAGTTTTCCGCCAAAGACTGGTTAAAGTTAGTAAAAATAAATATGGGGAACTGTTTAATGAAAATATTTTTTGATTATTCCAATCTCATTAAAAAATTATTACGAATATAAATATTGTTATATCACTGAATAAAAAACTTTAAAAAAATTATAGCCAATGGTAAAATATTTCGTAGTCTCCCCATAAATAGTGAGGTTTTGGCTTTTAAAGCGGTCGCGCAAATGCATCAAGAGAGGGGAAGAGAAGTTTGGTGGTGGCGGGCGCTTCCCCTTTAACTGTGCGTACGTGGACTAACAATGATGCAGTGGGGCCCACCACCGGCGACGCCTTTTTCGCCCTTTTATTGTTCGCTGTCTTCGCTTCGAGTGGGAAGAGCTGGCTGCCCTGTGCCCAGTTGGCATCCTTATTCCTTCCTTCCATTATTGAATTTATTGTTAGTAGGTTTCAAGTTTCAACTTGTGCATTTTCTGGGATTCTTTTTTGTAATTGAAATATTAAAGGAGAAAGTCCACGTAACCGTCTCAAACTATCATCAAATTGATAATATTTTTTTCAAATTTTTAATTGTGACAATGTTCTTTCTAAACTACCAAAAATTGTCAATATTCCACCCAATGATAAAACTACCCTTAGTAAAATAAAAATAAAGACTAAAACTTCTAAAAAATAAATAAATAAATCCAAAGGGTGGAAAAATAAAAATTTTGAAAAAATCCTTTGTATAAGAAAGAAATGAAAAATTTTCAATTTTTTTTTTTTTGTTTTATAACTTTTTTAAATAAAATTTTCTGTTTAAAAAAAAAATTAACAATTTTCGTGTAACAAAATAAAAATTTTGGTTTTAAAAAAATCGTTTTGAAAAAAAATTTCGTTTAAAAAATATTTTTTTAAAAAAAAAAAAATCGGTCTTTTTAAATTATAATTTTTTGTTTTTTTTAAAAAAAATTATTTATCATATAGGGGTATATTTGTCTTTTTGAGAAATATATAAGGTCATTTTTATCTTTTTGCTAGCTTTAGGAGGGACATTAACAAATGTTTTCGTAGTTTGGGGGGACATCATTGTCACAATTGAAAGTTTGAGAGGAACATTATCAATTGAATAGTAGTTTGAGAGGGAAATGTGGACTATATCCAATATTAAATATATAGAATTACCTAACATAATAACTACTTTTGATCAGATTTTTTTGTTAACAACTGATCAATATCAACTGTAAAAGTAATTTTTTTTTTTTTTTTTTTTTTTTGGTAACAAACTGTAAAAGTAATTTGATAGTATAGGAGAGGTGCTCGCAACATTATCAACGCCAAAAGATTACATCAACGAGCTTGATATTGTGGAGGCCATGGCGGCATTGAAGACCGTATATTTTTTTCGTGCATTGAGTTTTTGTAAGGTGATATTGGAAGGTGACTCTGTTTAAGTAGCGTAGACACTGAAAAAAAGATGGTAGAAGCCGGGCCAATATAAACATCTTATTAAGGAAGCTTGAACTTGAATGGCTTGCATAAATGGAAGGTTAATCACATCAGGCGACATCTTAATGGTGTAGCACCCATTGGATTTGGATCCCCTCATATTTCTCTAAAATATGAGATTCTTATATTCTAAAATTTGTGTTACTGAGGTAAATAGATTTGACATATTAAAAACTAAAATTATTATTATTGTAAGTCAAATTAATTGTTTCGGTAACACACAAACTTCTGCATTTTTTGAGCTTACCTATACATTTAAATAACTATCTATGGTTAGCTAAAAAAATAAAAACTACTTTGAAAAATTAAAAACAAGAAATAAAAAATTGTTTTTACTAACAATGTAGCCTAATCAAGTGGCAATTTTTTTTGTGAGATAACGATGGGAATTTTCTCTAATTTTTTTATGATAAAAATATAATTAAATATCACTGGTTGCATTATTTATATCAGACCTTAGTATAAGATAATTATAATATGGGAAGTGATATTGATACCCTAATCATATACATATATATATCTATATATATATAAGCCTAATTACTCTCATAAGTGCCTTAATATTGCGACATGTGGCATGAACCCTTTTAATTCTAATGCTAAACCGGTTTTTTAAAGCATAATTTGTAAACCAACTTTTTAAAAGTGAACTAGTTTTTACTTAAAAAATCGGTCATTAAATTAGCCTAATTAATGACATTTAATTATATTTAAAGAGTTTTTCATATATAAATTATGCAATAAATTAAGTATTATTAATGCCAAAATCAAATAAGGAAACAAATAATACAAATCAAATTATTATGTATTATTATGTTTAATCACTTTAATATGTATATAACATAATATTATATGTTATAGTTGAATTAGATGAACTAAATGATAGGATGTATAAATAAAATAGAACAAAATTTCATTGCATTATTAATCAAAAATAATAAAAAACTTGTTTTTTATTAGGCATAACAATTATTAATCAAAATTTCATTGTATTATTTTTTTATTTTTTTAAATATACAATTGTATATTAATAATTAATTGTATAAATTGTCGGATTTTTACTCAACATAATGATTAGGTATTTATTTTTTATTTCATTAGCAAAAATAATTTTTATAATATATATATAAATGATTAGCATCTAACGAACAATTATATATTCGATGTCCAAATCATTTTTGCTTAGTGTCCATTAATTTATAAAATCATTAATTATTCGATATAACATGCTTCTTATTTAATATTTTTTCAAGGCCTATTCGCCTATGAGATATTTTGTTTATTTGTATAATTTACCCAAATTTATATGTTGAGTAATATATTGATGTATAACCTTTAGTATGTCTTTTTTATTTAAAAAAACGTGAAATATTTTTTTTTACAACCTATAAAGATAAATTCGATAGAAATGTGTTTAAATTTTGAAATTAAACTATAACAAAAAATTTCGCGCATACTTTTTTTTACAACTAAATTACTTTTTCTTCATAATTTTGAGTTCTATTTGTATTGAAATCTAATAAATATTACACCAACAATATTATAAATTTTTTCTAATTTTATATTAATGTTTTGATTAAGGAAATTTCAAGTTTTCCTCTTACAATTATGAAAAATAAATTTCATAATACTTATAAAAAGTATAATTATAATATAACCATTAAAATCCCGCACATTGCACTGGCTATTAGCTCGTTAATTATAATGGTCAAATAATAGTTTTTTTTTTTTTTTGAAGAAAAAGACATTCAATTTCATTAATCAAAGATAATCATAAGCAATACATCTCAAAAGCAGCTTGAGAGTCCATAAAACCAAACTTCCCCTAATAGATAACAGACAAAAACAGTAAGCGCCACCACAAAGGCTGCACCAACTGTTGCCCCCATTAGGTTTTTCGAAGTTGGAATTAGACTCTCTTTATTTAAAGCTGCTTGAAAACAAATCACCCCAAATACAATTCCTGTTCACCATCAATCAGCTCCTTGATACAACTCGGTGGTTCAGAGAACCACTCATTATCAATGCCTCGTGTGGCCCCCATTTTTGCAAGGACATGAGCAATCTGGTTGGCTCCTCTGGTAACATGTGTCATTTTCCAATGCTGAAACGATTGGGTTTGCTTCCTGATAGCTTCAATAATATGGCCTTTAGTGCTCCAATCCGGTGTAGTAGCTAATACTGCCTCCACCACCAGTTTGGCATCACCCACTAGTATGATTCTATCGACACCCAGCCTATAACAGAAACGAGAAGCTTCAAAAGCTGCAATCGCCTCAGCAGCAGTGGGGTCCACACAACCCATCCTAGCAGAGCACTTTGCCCCAATCATTCGGCCTGTGTGATCTCTCAGAATCACTCCCAATCCCCACCGTTCGTGTTGTTTATTAATGGCCGCATCCCAGTGAGCTGTGACCCATCCCTCCGGTGTCGCCCTTGCCCCATCCAAAACTTCCAAAGCATCTGTAGAAAGAATCGGCGCCTGAGCTGCTTGGAAAGAGACAGTAGCTGTCCTTGCGGCTCGGATCAGATCTGTTGGGTGCATAAAAATTCCTCCATGGATGACTTCATTCCGACGTAGCCAAATTCGCCGCATAATGCTTGAAAAATTGCAGACTTCCTCACTGTCACATGTGTCAATAATTTTTTCCACAATCTGTACCAAACTCATGTTTCGAAAAGAGCACTTCTGAAAACATCTTTCCCCTGCACTCCAAACGTCCGCAGCTGAGGGGCAATTCCATAATATATGTGCTGCTGTTTCATCTTCTTGCTCACACAGTGGGCATATTGGGTTTTCTATAATTTTTTTCTTGTATAGGTTATCTCTCGTCGGTAGTATCTCGTGGCAGGCCCTCCATAAAAACTCCTTTTCCACATTTGGAACCGGAAGCTTCCATATTTTACTCCACACTCCACTACAATGGCCACCCGATGAAGATTCAGCTTGGCCCCTTTCCTCCACCTCTTTTTGCATATGATACGCACTTCGTACAGAAAAAATCCCCTTAGCCGTGCCTCTCCATATAAGAACATCATCTTGCCTTGTTCCACTTAAGGGAATAGAAAGGATTATTTTCACCTCTTCCTTTGAGAAAATCTGATTTATCAAGTCATGATTCCATCTCCAAGTTTCCCCATCTATGAGTGCACTGACCCTAGCTGTTGGAGTGAGAAATGTAGGGGCCGTTTGTAACTTGAAGGTGATTGGCCTAGGAATCCATCTATCTCTCCATATGTGTAATTTTTCACCACTTCCCACTCTCCAAATTAAGCCTTCCCGGAGCAAAGGACACGAGCTTAGGATACTTCTCCATGCGAAAGACGGTTTTTTTCCTAGTTTTGCTTCCAAAATAGAAGACTCCGGAAAATACTTATTTTTCATTATTTTTGCAACAAGGCTATCTGGTTCCTTCCACATGCGCCAACACTGTTTTGCCAAGAGAGTCGTATTAAAGCATGTAAAATCTCTAAAACCCATCCCTCCATTTTTTTTTGAAAGACCCATGCGACTCCAGCTCATCCATGCAATTCCTTTCTCTTTTTCCTTTTGACCCCACCAAAATTTTTGCATCAGGGAATTTATCTCAGAACATAGCATTTTTGGGAGTCGGAACACACTCATACAATAGGTAGGAATGGCTTGAACCATCGCCTTCAAAAGAATTTCCTTACCCGCTTTGGAGAGGAATTTAAGCTTCCAATCCTTAAGACGCTTCCAAACCCGTTCAACAATACTTCGAAAAGCAGTGGTTCTAGATCTACCCACCAGAGCAGGTAAACCCAAATAAGAGTCGTACCTCGTAGTGGTTGGAATTCCAGCAAGAGTCAAGATATTATCCTTATCAGCCATCGGAGTATTTTTGCTAAAAAAAATTGCCGTCTTATGTTGGTTCAATTTTTGGCCAGAGGCATTTCCATATACCCTTAACACACTCATTATCCTTATCACTCATAATAGCTTGTTATTTTGCAGGGCTAATGTCGCACAATGGGTCAAATAATAGTTAGATGCATTGTAACGACCAAAACTAATTGTTAGTGAAAGATATATTAATTGATACCAACATTTATTCATTCATTAAAGCTTTGGTAGTTTGACACTTATATGATAGTTTATTATATGGAATTTATTTTGTGACCTAAGTGTTCGTGACTTGTAATGAGTACTCACCTACTACAATTAATTTTCTAACTTTATTACTCTACTTTTTTCTTTTTTGAAAAATATTTAGAAAATAAGAGATAAAGAGAACAGCTTGAATAATAATAATAATAATAAATCTAACGTGTTTTATGATAGAATAAGAGTTTTTTTTTTTTTTTTTTTTTTTGACATGTCCACACAAGAGGGAGGATTCAAACTAGTGATCTCCACTTCATGAGGTGTGGTCTCAACCGATTGAGCTACCTTTTGGAGATAGAATAAGAGTTTTTTTTTTTTTTTGAAAAGGATAGAATAAGAGTTAATGTACACATAGTACACACTATTTGCTGAAGCCATTTATTGAAGGCCTGTCAAGCCTAGCTAAACCCATTTAGCCTTTAGCCCTTGAGAGCCCATTTGTCCTAGGGTTGGGCTGGGCTCATTGGCCCAATATGACCTAAATTCAAAAAATTTATATTTAAAGAAGAACAAGGGCCAGCCCTTGTTCTGGATCCGTCCTTACTTAGATGCACCACAGAGTGAGATCTATTGATGGTCAATAGAACTCACTGTGTTGGGTAATCACATTTGAACATTGTGGGAATATAGACTTCAAGATGAAATCCAAATCTTTTGTTTGGTAAACAAAGAGATAAGAATTTTTCCCTTAAGTTATATTTTATGGATATTGTTCTCGAGTATCTGGCTTTCGTAAAACCCATCATCTTGATCAACCCTATGAACCAAAATTTCCTAAAACCCATAATCTTCATTAACTCGTTAAACCAAAATCCAAAATTTCTTAAAAAAACTTTTCACTAACTTTCAAGAGTTTTCTTTCCACGTGTCTTTGAGAGTTTCCAAGACACAACATTTCCAAGATTGTGCTTCCAAGAGTTCCAGAGACAAAGGTTTGGAGGAAAACAAATTTACAGAGACTGCTGGAGCAAGAAAATATGATATAGTAGCTAAATTTAGCTAAAAAACTAACTACTATGACTGCTAGAGATGCTTTAAGAGTAATGATAACTAGCCCCCAATCAAAGAAGCCCACATTAAAGCAACAACAATAAAGTTGTCTTCAAAATAAGGTATTATCTGTAATACGATTTTGAAACCTAGGTTAAAAAAAAAAAAAAAAAAGTGAAAAATGTAGGTGCTAAAAAGGTAATTAACCATTTAAAAAATTCAAATAATGTGAAATCATGTACATCGATATATGTACGAAGTTTAAATCCCGACCATAAAATGAATATTATCCATGTCATTTGAAACTACCTATCAATTTTGGACGGGACACGAGCTTAAATGGATCCATTGGCAATTAGTAGTGGGAAATTTGATTTATGGACAATTAATCCTTTAACAGGCTCGGCGGTTACGGGCAGTTATTTGAGTTGTATTTAATGTTTGAAGGTAGTCCTTAGGAGAACCGAACAGAAATAAGTTTGATGGTTATTTTATAATTTTTTTTTTTAAAAAGGAAAACTTCACTTACCTTCACGAACTTATGCGCTTTAAGCGCTTTTTGCATAATCCCCCCATTATTCAAAATCTCTCATTTTGGTGTATCAAACTTTGATTTCCTTCCACTTTTCCCCATTTCGTCAGGATTTTTTGTTAAATCCTAACGGAAATGTATAAAATTACTAAAATACCCTTAATCATTTTTCCGTTTAATTTAACTGTAAGTCTGCAATATTTAATGGTAAGAGAGTATTTGAAATGAAACAAGAGTCCGACACATCAAAGTGTGAGATTTTGAACAATGGGAGGGTGTCTGCGAAAAGTGCGTAAGTTCGTAAGGGTAAGTAAAGTTTTCCCTTAAAAAAAAGAAGAAGTTATAAGCAGAAGTCTGATGTCAATTGTTGCTCCTCGAACAGCTATTTACCTGTGGAATGAAATACCAGCATTTGATACCCAACACACGTACCATGAAAACTAGCATTAAAAAAGATAACAGGAAACTTCCTCTCAACTCATCAAAAACCAGGTCCATTTATATACAAGAGGGTTCCTTTGGCTAAAGGAATAATGAGCAAAAGAATAGAGAGAAACAAGGTTGTAAAATTTTACAACATAACAAGCCTCAGAAGAAAAAAAAAACCTAAAACTAGAATAAATTAAATTTTAATCGACTTATTTCAAGTCTAATGTGAAAAGGTGTGGAGAGAAACAAGGTTGTAAAATTTACACAAGAAAACAGGCCTTGAAAACCCTAAAACCGGAACAAACTAAATTTGAATGGACAGATTCTTCTTGTTGATGTTCAAATGCTCCGGTCACATATTGCAGTAAAGGTCATAGTTGCAGCAGTTGTAGATCCTGATGACAACATTGAATTGTCTAGGTTGTGTAAGCCAGTTGTAGTTTCCGGCTCGTTTTTCTCATTGCTTCGCACTTTGAGGTCCATGAAATCGGAAATTAAGCCTGGCTTTGTTATCTCGTTGTCATCAATGTTTATCTCACCGGTTAGCATCTTGACGACAGTTGACATAGACGGCCGGAGCTTTGGACTGTCTTGGGTGCAGAGAAGACCAATCTTTAGAAAGTTACAAGCCTGCTCAACATCAAAATCACCGTTCAGTGCTGTGTCTACCAGCCCAACCAGCTCCCTTCGTTCATAAAGTCCCCACGTCTGCAGCAGGATAATCCATATGTCATGATCAGTCCCTAAAATGATTTCAAATAATCTATCCAGTACAACTAAATTCATCTCTTAATTTTTAAGACATTTCTTAGAAAAACCCAGTCTGATTTTCATGGTAAGAAATCTGCACACTCATACAATTGAAACGCTACTAAAACTTCTGACTTACCAACTTTGAATAAAAGTTGCATAGCATATAAATCTCAATTAAGAATAGAATGGTTTTTTTTTTTTTTTTGACATGTCCACACAAGAATAGAATGGTTTTGATTAACAAGAAAGGCTGGCAATGGCAGAGCTGTCAGGAAGAAGACTAAATATTATAATGATATCAACATTAAGTTATTTTTATTAACAAGTTATATATATATATATACACACTCATTACTTATCAAATATATATATATACTCATCATCTTGGTAAAATTCAACAATGCTTCAGCAAACTAATGCTATTTTTTCTAATACCAATGTTAAAAGTTTAATCTTGTATTTAGGTGACAATATTCTTCTTTTCATTTGTATAATGTGAACAACTACCTCATTAAGATTCTCTTTTCATCTTTACGATGCAAGCCACTGCAACCTATAGAAAAACAGTCTGCTTTTAAGAACAGAGAAATGCATTTCAGAAAGAGTCATATTTGATTGTTGGGAAGCACTTTGACTGCAAACAAACTAGAAAAATCAAAATTATCACAAAAAGTCTACCAAGTTGATGCTCCCTCTTAACCACTTCAAAATATTCAATACCACCCTAGCTAGAAAAACCAACATTATCACAAAAATCCACCGCTCCATAATCTTGCCTCCCTATGGAATCAACATCATAGGTAGTGTCACCATAACATCCACCATCATGATATATTGCAGCACTACTGTATCCATCAACACTTCAATCTTTGTCTCTGGTTCCATCCAATCTCCTTGGCGATTTTGTATTCTACATCATGTTCGTATCTCCTAATACATTTGTATCTTTCAACACGTCCATGTTCTTCCTTAGAGTTGCATTTCTCAACATGTTTGTATCACTCTTTTTTTTAATAGGTAATTTTTGACCCCAAGGGGGGGGGGAGAGGAAGGGGAAATTAGAACATGTTTGTATCACTCATTACACCTGCATCCTTTGATATTTTTGTATATGCTAACACGATGGTATCTTTCAGCATACTTGTATGTTTCAACAATGTCGTATCCACTATTACGTTATTATCTTCCAACATTGTCCAATCATCAGCCATATCATCATCACCAATGCGAATAGGATTGTCTTCATGGATTGCCTGCAGGCCCTATCATTGGTGCGAACTCTGTTGCTAAAACTTAAAACAACCCTGATTAGATCCTTGAAGGCTAGTACTTCCCTTTATTTATAGTAGCAATCATAGACTGGACTCAGTCAACATAAGAAATAAAAAAGATTAAAGTCTTAAATCTCCTCGATGACGGCTAATGGTCTTGAGACATACAATGGTTACCAAGTCTTGAACCCTCCAAAACCAAGAAGATAATTATGCTTATTCCTATGTGATTGACCTCAATTCCCATTGGTTGCACTAAACATGACTCTTCGTTTCTAGGTAACTCTTCTGCCTTACATCAACTCATTCATAGATATATCTATTACATAAGAGTCCACTAACACCATCATTAACAAGGAAAGAGGAAGGTTCAAGATCATGTAAAGTGGCATATATAACCATGATAGTTTATGCTGACAAAGCATAAGCCTTGAGGGCACACTATAAATACAACACAGGTCCCATATAGTGCATGGATATACTAAAGGGCGCTTCAGACTTTACCCAAATCAAATCTCACTGCTCTAAAAGAAGTTCTTTTTGTTTCATACAATTTAAACTGGGGTCCCTCAAAATGTATTAGATTGGGATCATTTTTAAGAATTAAAGACTCTACATCATCATAATACACTACTAACTCACCATGATTCTTTTTACCTCGATGCTTATACATACTTTACAAAATATAAGAGAACTTTTTTTTTGGCAATTTCACAACCAGGAAGTCACCACTTAATTTCATCTGACAAAATCACAGAATATCCATGCAATTTCCATTTTAAGAAAAAGGAAAACAACTGACAATTTCTTTAAGGGGTCAATAAGAAATTCATACCCTTTCTAGGAGATACTGTTCTTCAATAGGTAATCGTGTATTTGTGTTGCATCTCCCACTGACTATTTCCACAAGCAGGACACCAAAACTGTAAACATCTGCTCTCCGCGTTAATTGCCCCCTTATTGCATATTCTGGAGCAAGATAGCCTCTAAAACAACAAATATAAATGTAAATAGAAGACATTAATTAAGTGTTTTCTAAACCTAAAACAAAGAAAAGAATGGATGTGCAAGAAGAGATGAATAGGGATGAGGAGTCGGTGGACAAATAGAGATTGCACTTGATAATTTTGATGAAGAATATGAAATAAACTTGTCATATAGGGATGAGGCACACTTAAGTAAATACATTTAATCTGTAGACACTACAGATGAGCAGCACCAGAGGCAAGGTAGTTTGTGGGAAATTGAAGCACAACTCAAGGAATAAAGTAAACCCGAGTTCACATGGTTATATCAATGTAACCAAAGCAAGACTTTGTGATAGTAGCATGTATGGCCCCCTTACACCCAAGGCATAACATCATTTACTTAAAAGATCCCACCAACAGAACCTCCTACATGATTATCAACCAAATTGACAAGATTGACTGTTAAATATTTATCGTTTCAGTTTTTAGGGGTTATACATTGTTAGGCTTTTGAATTAGCTAATTCAGTGACAAAAAAATTTTGGATGTAAGTTTTAAATCTAGGGTTGTGTTCGAGACAAGTTTGGAGTTGAAATGAAGAAAAATCAAGAGTTGACGATTTGGAACAATCAAACTCAATTTGGATTGACCAATCAAATTTGTCTGGACAAGGAAAAGTACGTTTGACAAGATCACAAATTTGGATCGATCAAAATTTCTACAGTGAGATTTTACCTTAGCCGACTTTGCTCAAATAACCTTGTCTTTCCCTAGCCGATATAAGCATTATAACCCATGACTTTGAGGGTAGAAGAGAGGCTATTTCACTATTGTTCTGGAGAGTTTTCATCCATGTTCTTGAGCCTAAACAATGCCTAATCCTCTCCTTCTTGTGCCAAGAGAAATTCATGTCTTGAGAGCTTTCATTGCCTATTTTCTTGGAGTGTTTCTTTTAAACCACAGAATTCATCATCAAACAACTGAAGTCTACCAGAATTCCAACTGAAGTCTACCAGAATTCCGGTAGAGGAGATCAAGTAGAAGAATTGTCCAAATGTTCAGGAAGAACTACTGCGGTAGCGGGCAAGTGGATCGCTTGTCTAGTATAAGAGCGTGTCAACTACAAAGGTTTTGTAAGTGTGTACTTTTGAAGAATTCTTTAAAAAAATTTCACTTTCTCACTAAATTACTTGTGTTAATTGCTTTATCGCTTTCTTTAAATGTGGTGAATAGTTGTGTGGTTGCTTATTTTTAAATTCTGCATTATTTTTATAAACACATATTCAACCCCCCTTCTAGATGTTATTGGAGTCCTGGACTATAATTTTCATACTTGATGGCTGTTTCTCAATTCGTTCCATCTCAAAGAATCAGACATGAGATCATCTTCTCATCAAGGAAAGCTAATGAGTGGCCCCAAAAGTGGATGACTAAGACAGTCTAAACAAGATGGCTTTCATGTTCATTTATGGGCCCGATGTTAATCCCTCACCACCCAATCATTACTTTCATAGAATCCAAAAGTATTAATAAAAATGTTTTACGTTTCAAACATTATATACTCAGAATAAAATTGATAAACCATAGTTCTGAAGTTAGACTAAACAATTAGTTAGAAAACCAAAACACAATTAAGCAAGGTAAAAAAAATACTAGAACTTACATCGTTCCTGCCACACGCGTGCTAACGTGAGTCATGTTGGGTGGGATAAGCTTTGCAAGCCCAAAATCTGAAATCTTGGGTGTTAGATCTTTATCAAGGAGAATATTGCTTGCTTTGATATCTCTGTGAACAATATGCGGTCGTACTTCCTCATGAAGGAAGGCAAGCCCACGTGCAATCCCAATGCAAATTTTAAACCTTGTTCTCCAATTAAAGTAGATACTACTCTGACTTCCACCTGGAAGTGAAAAGGTTCTAGGGCAATTAGGTGCTGGTTGATTTAACAATTATCAGGGTCAGTGTAAGATCCATGTCCACGAAAATTGAATGCTTTTATGCTGATTATTTTGAAGTAATGCATATGTATTAGGGAAAAGAATTTTTAACAAGTATGTATTCCTGAAACTCTTCCCATAAAAGAATTTCTATGACAGAGCAATTTCTCAATGGCACAGAGCACAGGTTCAATAGTATAATACTAGTAAGGAGTAAGGACTTCAAAGACAAGGAAATTAAGAATTTACCGATAAGAGTTTGTGCAAGGCTATTATTCTCAAGATAGTTGTAGACCAAAATTCTATGATTTTCTTCCACACAACAGCCATAGAGCTTAACCAAATTTTCATGCTCTATTTCTGAGATCACGTTAATCTCTGTCAAGAACTCCCTCACTCCCTGTTTTGAGTCAGCTGAAAGAACTTTTATAGCAGCAATCTTCCCATCTTTAAGCCGTCCCTGGCAACCCACAATAATATTTTTATGGAGGTATAAATCATGAGAAAAAGAGTAAATAAATAAAAAATTATATATCACGCCAAATGCTTATATAAAGTAAATGTTAAAATAGTAAATCTGCAGTTACCTTATAGACAGAACCAAAACCACCTTCCCCAATTTTATTGGCTGCACTAAATTCTTCTGTGGCAACTTTCAATTCTTTGTAAGTGTAAAGCTTCACATTGTCAATGCTTGAAACTTCTGTTCAGAAAAGCATGGAGGAAAAATCAGAAGTTATTCTGTTTGAAGAGTATTTATTCTCAGGAAGTGATTATTTGGTGAGGAAACAAAATAAATTGTCCTTAAATATCTGATTTTATTATTGTTTGTTGAACCAGTTCATGTGTTTACCATCATTAACATCAAAGCCTTCTCTTGTCTTCAATTTCCCCTTCCTACTGAATGAGAAAGGAAAACAAGTCATAACTGAATGATACACCCGCGACCAGCTTTTCTATGTCAAACTGTCGGCAATGGCTTCAAATGAAAACACTTCCAAGACCTGCCCACTCAACCATTGAAAATATACATTACTCCTAATGCATCAGGAGGAAAGGAAAATCAAAAAATTGAAAAGGATGTTAAATCTTTGAGTAACAATGCGGGTGATTCAAAGTAAATGGTCTAAAAAATTTAATGGAATTTGAAAGTAAAGCATGACTTACAAAAAGTCAAAAAGCAATAGCCTCTTTGTTCCTACTTGGAGTGTGAATTCTTAAACATTGGGGTTAGCCTACTCTAAATGTGAGGGAAAAGCACAAAACGGCTAAAACTACAGGCTTGAAAAAATAAATTTTACGATGGTCTTGGAAGGGTATATTCGCATCTAACATCCCACATACTGATTGACTGAAGGGAAAATCACAAAGGGAATTGTCTACCTAAGACTTTCATTGTAATACGCCAATCTTCATAGGGCACTAAAATGTCCAATTGATTGCCTAGGAAACTAAAAGTTAAGATAATTGGAAGAAGCCAACAGTACTTCAGATAGGAACAGAATAATTGGACCCCCTAAATTTCAGGCTGACCAGGCAAGAAGTAAAATAGTCCTGCCCAGAGCAATGGGGTCAGATATGACGGGAGAAATCAGATATAGTTACACCACAAGTGGAAAACAGAAGCTTCAAACACAATTAAGAGTTTAGGAGAATATATAAAGGACCAAGATATCTTCTTTCAATTTGATTGCAACCAGAAACGAGTCATTTTGGAAGCTAAAATTTTGAAAGTGGGAGCATATTTAGTAGCTGTTTCCATGACTGCTCTCTTTATCACCAATCAACTGTTGTTTCATTGCTTTCTCTTCCCTTCTAATTTTTTTGAGAGAATAAATCAACACTTAATAGAGAACCAAATCTTTCAATACTTAGCAATCAAAGGAACCATTTCAAGTTTACTTTCTTGGGGAAGGTAGTTCCGTATTTTCCACCACATAGGCTGTCCAAGTACACCGTTCATCTCATAGGATAAACTATTGACTGTTCTAGTATGTCACTATTACCAACCTAACCCTGGCCATCAGAAAAATGAAAACCACTACCAGCCCAAAACAAATGGTAGTAAAAATATTATTGTCATTCCCTTTCCATTTGATTCATTTTCCATCAGTAAAGACGTCAAGATTTTGAATTTACATGCTAAAGAGCAACTGCTACTTTCTTATTTAACACGTACTTAAATCTAAAATTTGATGGCGCCTATATAATCTCATTCCAAATTATACAAGATATAGGAATTCTTTTCCCCAAGCTACAAGATGAAGGAATTACTTTTATAAAGTACTCTCTTAAACATTATTCTAATAGGGACTTTAGGCTATTACATACGATTATAGGATCACATGACTAATACAATCTACTATACTTGGAAAATAGATGGACCTGTTTCTGATTTGAAGCTTTTGAAATTAAACATAACTTTGGTGATAATTTTGTGGGAATAGAGGTTAAGTTCAAACAGGGAAGAGAAGTGGTTCAGGTGCTTTTGAATCACCACCTATAGAGTAATGATTTCTTAGACCCCTACTATATGAAAACAAGTAAAATTTTCACATAATTATATATATATATATATAGGGTGTGAATTTATTTATTTTTAAAAAAATCGCTTTTATTTCTTAAAGAAAATAATTTTTTTTTTTTGTTTTTTTTAATTTATTGGAGTATTTTGTCATATTGAAAAAAATTTAGGGTCACTTTTGTCTTTTTGCTGGCCTTAAAGGGGACATTGTCAATTGTTTGGTAGTTTAAGGGGGACATATAAAACACATTTGAGTATTTGATTCTATTTGGAAGTATTAGTTTAAGTGCACAAGAGACTAATCCTAATGTCCTGTGTTTTCAGCTCTATATGATTAAACTTCCTTGAACTCAACTCTTCTTAATTGACATAAATGATTTGTACTATTGTCCATTGCTTTTATTACTTTGATTTTCCTCCCTATCTTGCTTCTTTTTGGATCAGGAGTAGTGCATCTCTTATCTAGAGACATGTGTGATGCTTCAGGTCAACCACACAAAAGGTTCAAAATCTACTAGGTATACATAAAATTAAAATGGCTCCAGTGCACATTATGATCAGATGGAGGTATAGATGCCATTGCATCCACGTGGAATCTAGAGTAGAAGCCTGGTCCAACTGAAACATCATCCTCAATCGTTCCACAACATTCTCACCAACCAACTGACCAGCCACTTGGAATAAAAGGTATGTTGCCATGTTGCTTAAAAATGCAACGAAATGCATACCTCGTGCAACTACTCTTCCTTGCTTTCATTAATAATAATAAAAAAAATTCAACAGATTGGGTTAAATAAAAACCAAAAATTTGAGAATGATGTAGGTCTTCCACATCTCAACTACTAGGCATTAGCTACAAAACACTTCTGTCAATCAACTCTATGATTTTTATCCTAATTGAGTTGCAAGTCATCATGTCTTTTATTAATCCCTTAACCAACATATGCTATGCCATCTATCCTTTAAATGTTGGAATACTTAGATAGAAACATAAAAACATTTCGATAAGCTTAAGCTTTGAGAGTAACTGCTAAATTAACACAGGCATTTCATCCTGGACCAAATCATACAGGCCTGATTCAGATGACCGAAAAATTCTAGACAACATCCCCAAAGGCTCGACTAGACCTTGATTTGGTGCTAACTTTATCTATTCACAAACGCATTCTAGACAATTTTCCTAGATTTCAATCTTTAATTGATAAAAAATTCTTCAGGTTATATTCAGGCAGTTAGGAAGATTGCTGTTTGGCATGTATATTCATCATAAATGGAATAAAGAAGGTATAGTTGTAATTCACACAACGCAAATCTTACATGTGAAATAGCAAATCTTATAGTGTTCTGTCAAATTGCTCTTCAAATAGCAATATGGGTATTTAACTTTACAATTCATATTTCTGAATCACCCTTAAGGCTTTAGAAAAGGTACAAACCCAAAGATCCAACAAGCCTTGCTCTGCTCAACTCTTACCAGTACTAAATACCGCATTTCTATTGCATGCGAGACAACCAACCAAAATTTATCATGGGAAACGCATTGTAAATCACTCATTAATCAAATTCAACATATCTTATTCCCCCCCCCCCCCACCAAAAAAAAAATCAACATAACTTGGCTTTAGAGGTCAAGTTAGTTTTAGAGAACGCAAAAATCTAGAGGAAATTCAGTAGTTAAGGTGAATCTGTGTAATCAGGAATTGACTAGAAAATGACTCGGTTATTGAAATCCAATATGGGTGTGCTTCTTTTCCCTCTTTCTTTCCAAGATGATCTTGAATCTACCCATTTGTTAAGTAGTTGTACATATCAGAATAACAGAATCAGAGGCAACAATACCAAAACAAAGACTCAGCCAGACCTTTTAGCATCCATCTTAGAGCTAAAGAAGCAAAAAGCTTGTCGCTTTCACAACATCCTCAACCAAATACAGAAACAAGAAACCCAGATGCGAAACTAACCTCAGGAGCTGATAGAAGCAAGAGAAGAACCCGTTGACAGATTACAGAGAAAGAAACGGTAAGGGATGCCCAGGCTCAGGGGAGTTTGCTTTGTCTAATACATAGGCACGAGTGGTCTTGACAACGTCAGTGAACGGACGCGTGAGGCCTTTTCAATTCTCTCTCTCTCTCTCTCTCTTCCGTATAATAGAGCTTGGGCGAAGACTGACTTTTAGCAAGGCATATAGCCGTGAATGACTGAGAGACAAGACGACTACAGAAGCAGTTGGCAAGACAAAGTCGCGAGTAAATAATAATATTAATTTGTCAACAAGTCACGGCTGCTGGTATGCCCAGGACCCAGTCACCAGTCGGGGATTCCCACCTACGTGTACCGGTGTACGATGCATGAGTATGCCCAGGACCCAGTCACCTGCTCGAGGATTCCCCCATACGTGTACGGTGCATGAGGGATCTGACTTCTATGGCATCTACCCTTTCTTTGTGTATTTTTTTTTTACGTGTCTTCAACAAGTACAAGAGTCAAGGAGTTCCTCAAAAAGAAAAAAAAGCAAGAGTCAAGGAGAATTTGATTTAGGGCCTTCGTTTTATTAGGTTATAACCGATTAAACTATCTCTATGACATTTAAGTTAAGTAATTAAAAGGCACAGATCAATCACTTTATGTATTATGATTAAAAATCTAATTTTTAAAAAATAATTATGAATTTAGTAAAATCGTTGTTGTTTAGTTGCTAAAATTCTTGTATTTTTAAAAGCATACATCATTGCTTATTATTTAAAAATGTATATATATATTTTTAATGTTATAGATTGTAATTATTCTTTTAATTAAATACACTTTTTTTTTTCAATTTAGATTTAAATCGCATTGATAATCAAACTGAAGAATAATAACTATATATCAATGATGGTGGTGGTTCAACGGCCTTAATAAAATTTTCATGAGGACTGACAAGCATTAGGGTGACTCAGCGTTCGACTTCTAATCTTTAAACCTAATTAGTATTAATTGTTTTGAATTTCACTTATATTCTAATAAAGATAAGTAAAGTTATGGCTCAATTTAACTAACTTAGTCTAAGTTCATCATCATGTACTATTCTCATCGGTTTACCCTTTGCCTTTTTCTAATGACCAACCCTTTTGTTTTGGGCTTTCTAGTCAATTTTTTTGAATGCCTTTATGAAGATTATGCATTTTCCACGTGGAGGCAGAAGGGTGGAATGTTTATAGACATTCTCTGGTCCAACAAAGGCTGCTCAAAATACTCTAAAACTGTGACGTCATGCTCTCATTTAAAAACTAAAAAAATGCTTGCATTTCAATATAAAAATGTGTAAAAAGGTAGCATGTGCTTCGACTCTCTATGACCGCCGTGTAGATTGCCTTTTCTTTTTCTGTCGTTTTGTAAATATTCCAAAGGACTCGTTTGCCAATTGGCTGCTTTATCGATGCATGATGTGAGAGAGAAAGGTTTCATAATTGAGATTTTGGATACGACAACATTTGAATCCGTCTACGTAGTTTATCTGATTAATTAACTCTTTATTTTATAAAAATAATTTAAAAAGTTTTGACGTATGCAAAAAAATAATTTAATTGTATTTCAATATAAAAATGTGTAAAAAGGTGGCATGTGCTTCGACTCTTTATGACGGCCATTTAGATTGCCCTTTTTTTTTGTCGTTTTGTAAATATTCCAAAGGATTCGTTTGCTAATTGGTTGCTTATTGAGGCATGATGTGGGAGAGAAAGGTTTCATAATTGAGGTTTTGGATAAGACGACCTTTGAATCAGTCCATATAGTTTATCTGATTTATAATTAACTCTTTATCCTATAAAAATAACTTAAAAGTTTTTGAGGTATGTAAAAAAAATAATTTAGTCTTTACAATCAAATTTCGTTCATTGACTTAACAGATTCTGATAGTATGAAACGTTAGAGCCAATAAAATTGTGATACTTGTCATATTTAAGTCAATGTCACATTAACGAAATATGTTAAATTAATTAACGGGGTTTGACTGTAGGGCCTAAATTATTTTTTTGGCATATCTCAAGGACCTTTGAGTTTATTTTAATAGCACATAGAGTTAATTGCAAATCAAGTAAACCATAAGAACTAATTTTGCATTTATTAAATATACACAATATGCAAGTTATATAGCACCTTTAAATATTACATTCAAGTTGTTGGTCAATGAAACAAGTTATTTTTTTTTATTATTTTTTTATAAGTCAATAGAATATATCAAAGCGCAAAGGGGCGCAACCCTTGGTACACTGGGAGTATACAAAGGGGACTAGGGGGAGAGGAGAAGAAAGAAAGAAAGTCAGCAAAACTAATCACCCGCGGGGTCAGCCAACCCGCAATCCAAGTGAATAGAGTAAAAAGTAAAAAATTGAGCAGCTCCTCATGAGACCTCGACATGTCCTCGAAGCATCTATCATTACGCTCCCTCCAAATACACCACATAATACGAAGATGAACCATCTTCCAAACATCCGCACTCCTCGAACGGCCACCCGTCCACCAGTTGTCGTATAACTCCTTGACAGAACAAGGCATAACCTAGCATAGACCAAACCTGGTGAAGAAAGCATTCCACAAAGTCCTCGCAGCCTCATAATGAAGAAGAAGACGATTAACCGACTCCCTATCCGATTCGCATAACCAGCATCTGTTCACCACCACCATACCCCTTCTTACAAGATTATCTAAGGTAAGAATCTTACTACGAGTAGCCATCCAAGCAAAAAATGCTACTCTCGGAGGAGCCTTAGATCTTCAAATGCTCTTCCATGGAAAGGAAAAGGGCCCAGGGGCTGAGAGAACTCGATAGAAAGACTTAATCTCAAAATCCCCTTGCGCGAAGGCACCCACCACAACTTGTCTTCCCCATCCCCTCTCAGCTGACAAGAATACAAGCACCTATAAAAAGAAGCCAAAACCTCCACTTCCCAATCATGAATCAGTGGCGTAAACTGAATATTCCATTGGATAACGCCATTAGATCGCTCCACATTATCCGCAATGGACGCTTCCTTAAAACTAGCAATATTAAACAGCCTAGGCAACGCAACTTTAAGAGGTCTATCCCCACACGGCCACACCAAACACCCTCCAAAAAACGTATCTTAGAACCCTCGCCCGGATCGAATCTAAAGTGACTCTTAAAAATATGCCACCCCATACAAATAAATTTCCAGAGATCCACCCCATGAGACCCAAAAATATCACCTGAGCGCCAACCCCCCCCCCAAAAAAAAAAAAACGACCCTTACTTGGCCACCAAAACCAATCTCCACCACGCCCCCTCCTCATGAGCAAAACGCCACAACCACTTACCCAAGAGAGCTTGATTAAACCTCCTTACATTCCGAATCCCTAACCCACCCTCATCAATGGGAGAGCACACCTTTGCCCACTCAACCAAGTGCAACTTGACCTCATCATTCATCCCCCCCCAAAGGAAGTCACGTTGAATTTTCTCAATACGTTTAGCCATATAGGCAGGGATAGGAAATAAAGACAACATATAAGTAGGCAAATTTGATAGGGTGCTTTCGATCAAAGTGACCCTACCCCTCTTGGAGAGATACTACCGTTTCCAAGGAGCCAACCGCCGCGACATCAAATCCTCCAAATCCACCCACATAGCTCTGAGCTTGAACGAGGCCCCCAATGGTAAACCCAAATACTTCAACGGCAAATCACCCGTACCGCAGCCCAGTAAACCAGCTACCTCACCCCAAGAGCCAACCGGGACCAAAGTAGACTTAGACAAATTACTTGAGCCCAGCAACCACTTCAAAGCAAACAAGTAATGCCCCGATGTGCCTGATTTAACTAGCATTAGCCTCACAATAGACCAATGTATCATCCGCAAATAAAAGATGGGTTAACCAGATCCGGCTCGCACGAACCCATAGTAAAACCAGAAATCAGCCTCCTAGAGGTAAGGGCACCAAGCATCCTGCTAAACGCCTTCATAACCAAGACAAAAAGAAAAGGAGAAAGGGGATCTCCTTGACGCACCCCACGTGAACTCCCAAAGAAGCCAAAAGGAAAACCATTAATCAAAACTGAAAAGCGGGCAGACAAAATGCAGTGCTTGATCCACGAACACCATCTCTCCTCAAACCCACACCTCCTCAAGAGACAAAGGAGAAAGTTCCAATTAACATGATCATAAGCCTTTTTCATATCCAATTTACACAAAACACCAGGTTCCTCAGACTTAAGCCTGCTATCCAAACATTCATTCGCAATAAGGACCAAGTCTAAGATCTGTCTCCCTTTAACAAAAGCGTTTTGAGGTTTAGAAATGATCCTATCCACGACTCTCCTCATTCTATTAGTCAAGACCTTAATAATAATCTTGTAAATACTACCCACAAGGTTAATAGGGCGAAAGTCCTTGATCTCCTTAGCCCCGTGAATCTTCGAAATAAGCAAAATGAAAGTAAAATTAATGCTTTTTACAAATTTACCTTGAGCATGAAACTCAGCGAAGACCACCATGAAGTCCCCCTTAACCACACCCCAACAATCCTAGAAGAACGCCAAAGTGAACCCATCCGAGCCAGAAGCCTTATCCCTATTCATGCCTTTGATCACCTTCCTTTCCTCAAAAGGTTCTTCCAAACTGGAAGCCTCTTCAACGTTCAGCCTATCAAACTCAAGATTATCCAACTGCGGTCTCTAATTCAAGGGCTCCGAAAATAAGGACTCATAGAAGCTGACAATATGATCACTAATGATAGCAAGATTGGAGGTGGACGAGTCATTCACAATCAAAGACTCAATAGAGTTATTCCTACGATTAGCATTAGCCACCTGATGGAAGAACTTAGTACACTTGTCCCCCTCCTTCAACCACCTCACCTTAGATTTTTGTCTCCAGCTAATCTCCTCTTGTAAAAGAGAGGCTTCCAAACCTGTAGCTAGCACCCTTCTTCTCACATTCTCTTCCTCGAAAAGTCATCTTTCTTCCTCAGTTCTGTTCAACAAGTTCAATTCCTTAGCCCATGCCTTATTTCTAGCCTGTATATTGCCAAACTCCTCAAAATTCCACCTCTTGATCTCCCCCTTTAAAGCTCTAAGTTTCTTGGCCAAAACAAAGCTCGAAGAACCCAAAAAGGAGAAAGAACCCCACCAGTTTCTAACTTTTTCCACAAAACCCTCCTCTTGTAGCCACCCATTTTCGAACTTAAAAGAGCGCTTCCCACTCTGCCAACCACCCCCAACAAGAAGAATAGGTGTATGGACCGAACACACTCGAATAAGCTTCTTCTGCATCAAATCCAAATAACTAAGTTCCCACTTCGGAGAGACTAAAAAATGATCCAGCCTAGACCATGACAAATTGTTAGACTATGTGGACACCCCACCCAACAATGGAAGATCCATAAGACCCTGCTCTGCAGTGAAATTAGCAAAGGCAGCCACCGCACGCCTCCTTCTTGCACCTCCTGACCTCTCATTATAAAAAGAAGTGACATTGAAGTCCCCCCCAATGCACCAGAGCATTTCCCATAGGCTCATCAACCCTACTAACTCCTCCCATAACCGCCTTCTCAGATTATCCCTATTCGGACCATAAACCCCTATAAAGGCCCATACAAAACCATCATCCACATTCCTAAATGAGCAAGTAGCCACAAAACTACCTAAGCAAACAACCCTTCGATCCCACATCAGCAAAATACCACCCGAAGCCCCATTAAAAGCCACATGACACCACTCCACATATGGGTATCTCCACAAACTCTGCACCAGACTGGTTGTGAACTGCTACACTTTGGTCTCTTGGAGACAAACTATATCCACCTTCCAAAGACTCAGCAGATTTCTAATCCTCAGCCGTTTACCCCCATCATTCAACCCTTTCACATTCCAAGACAAAATCTTATGCTTCATTAATAATACGAGAAACCCTTACCTGCTGATTGCTCCCTCCAACAAGCCCAGCCAAGAATGACAAGTTAGAGAACTCTCTCGACCCTTCGACCCATTTCCCATGTTTCTTGGCAACGATTTGTTCCAAGACCTCTACTAATTTCCCTTCATTCCCATCATAAGATAGACCC
>CM017328.1:8228728-8241770 GCA_006937295.1 Carpinus fangiana | reverse complement strand
TTTGGTTGTGATTCAATATCCACTGTGATCCAAGGATACAGTGGATGATTTTATCCATAATCAATACTCATTGTAGCTCCTTAACGGTAAACACATTATTCGGTTTGACTTGTGTCAATTACCACAATAGAGTGTGTTGAAGGGTTTAAAGTTTAAAAACGGAGAATGAGTGTTTAATGTATTAAGTTTATCTTTATTGGGTGAGGTTCATCTTTAACCTTAGTTATTTTTATCCCTACATTTTCACTTTAATTTAATTTCTGCACGTTTCATGTTCGACATCAATTCTCTTTGGGACTAGGTTAAGATACATTTAATTTAAGAGTCGTGTTAATTTTTAATTACAAAACTCCGTTCTCTATGGTTCGATCTCGGTACTTGCGCAACGCTATACAACCTAACGGTTCATTCTCTTGCGAGTACCTAAATTTGGTACGATCAACCTCCTTGAAACAAAACCGCAAGAGTTTCGCCTCACGATCGTTTCGAAACTCGCAAACGCCTCACACACACACTCACCAAACACTTGGAAACACTCTGGGAACACTCTAGCAGCCTAGGGGCGTTCTGAAGTTAAGAAAAACACGAAGGGGGTAGGGTGCTATTTATAGGCTCAGAAAGCAGCGGACGTCAGGCCAAGGGGCGTACGTCCGGTGGTTCTTGCCCAAGCGGTTCCATGGCTGCCTCGTACATCTAGGTATTAACCATAAGGTATTCAAAAAGTATAGTACGTCCGGTGGTCCCACGTACGTCCGCCTGTACGGTTTGCAGAGCATACGTCCGGTGGTCCCCTACTGTACGTCCGCACTACAGACAGCAGCGTACGTCTGCCAGACCTAGCTTACGTCCGCCCTAAAGTCCAAATTACCCTTTTGGCATCGTTACTGACCCAAAGCCCAAATTAATCCCCCCAACTAAGCTATTTATGCCTAGTTAATAATTTGGGTCACTACAGTACTCAAGTTAGGGCATTTTAGGAACACTAAAATGTCTGAGATTCCGGTTAGCTAGATAGATATGAAGTACCTAGCAATGATTTAAGGCGTATTAGAACAAGATAGGCCTTAAAAGTCAAAATTGCCCATTCTAGGAAAGGAAGAGCATTTTGGTAATTTTAGGTGATCAGAAATAATGAAGATTACGATTAACTAGGTGGTATTGGATCCCATGGTGATCACTTAGGACCCATTTGATTAGGTTAAGTGGTAAAAGATGAAAATGTCCCTTCTTAGAAAAGAAGGGCATTAAGGTAATCGTGAGACTTGGACGGGATCTCCAAGGACCGGGTTAACAAATTAGATTAATGCTCCAAAAATTTAAGTAGGCTCAAGTTTCCGCTTTACGTGGTCGAATTAGGGCGAAAATCCTATCTTTGGGGGTGAGGGGTATTTTGGTAATTTTACAAAATTGGACGGAATTTCGGATCAAGTCTCAAAATCATAGATCGGGGTCCGAATTAATATTATTTCAATTGGTCCAAATGACCCAAGATAAGCCATAAAATCAACAAAATCCGAATTTAGGCAAAAATCCCTAAATTCAAGAACTAGGGTTTGGGCTTTTCAAAGTCTATCAATTTTGTGCAATGGGTGGTATGGGTTTTGTTCCTAAGTCATCATAGAAGAAATTGGGTGCCAATCCATGCATTAGTTGCATGAGAAAATTGACAAAATTCAAGGGTTTCGGATTTTAGAGCAAAACCCCCAAATCCAAAAAACTTCAATCCAATCGGTTTAAATGCAAGAATGCAACCCTATACAACCTAAAATGTGATCTAATAAGCGCTGAATGTTGCACATTCAAGCCCCTTAACTTGCATATGTTAATTCCTTAGCATTGTTATTTGTTTGATTTTGTGTTGTTTTTGTGTTTTCTGGTATTTAATAAAGATACGAGAAATACCACTGATTTTGGGCTTAAAGCACAATTTGAGATGACCTAGAAGATATGGTTAAGCTTAACCAATCAAAATAGAGGACATATATGATGTGGTTAAGTTTAATCAAATCATGGAAATGATAAAATCGAAATTTCTCCAATTGGAGTCAAAATTGGATTGGATAGAATTTCAGATTCTGGATATATCTTAGTATTTTGGCCATAACTTTCAGCTCAAATATTATATTAAGAAGATTCTAGCGGCATTCAAACGTTAACTCAAAATTATACAAATCACGCTGAAATAGGGTTTTCCTAAATCGGACTCCCGCTATGCCAAAATTGTCCCGCAAGAGAGAAAGGCAAATCTGGACGAATCCTATTCCGATTTGTACATGGATTGCTTCCTAATTTGACTAGGAGATTGAAATCCAAATTTTATAGGTTTCCTAGGACTTCTAGGGCTTGTTGGCTCCCTATAAATAGGCCTCTAAGCTTCAAGAGAAAGGGTGCTTAGTTTTAGATGCAAAAATATTCTTGGAGGCTTAGCAAAGTCATGAGCGGCTAAACCGCTTCGTGGGGTGTTGATGTAACCCTATCCAAGCATAATGGTTTGATTGTATTTAATTTTTAGATTTTCAGTTTATGCATGTTGATTGTATAACTATGAGGATTGCTACCTTTTGATTTTGTTCTTAATTATGAATGCAATTGTTCTTAAATCCCAAACTCAATAGTTGTGAAATTCTTTTCTTGTCTTAGAAAGTATTTTACTTTTATTGAACTCAAATCATTCTTGTTTTCTATGATCATGAGGATGATGGTTATACGATGGGATTAATTGAAATTTGATCAATAGGATTTGATAGATGCCTAGGGAAGACGGATTGTACTACACCCTAGTTTAATGTAATTTAGGTAGACAGTCCATGTCAACCGAATATGGGTTACACTTATTCATTGATTGTGTGTATCCTGTTAAAGAATTTTATAATTTATACCTAAGGAAGACAGGTCGTGCCGCATCTTAGTGGTTAGGTGGACGATCCGTGCCAACCGAAGATAGATTATCCTTATTCTTTAATAAGGCAGTTTCTTGTTTATTTATAACATGCATAGAATGAATTTCTAGATTAAATCTGATTAGCTATTGTTGTGCAGGTAGAGGTGAAGTCAATACCCTACTTTCTCTCTCATATATTCACTCTCTCTTTTTACATTTATTTCATGCACTTTTGTTACAAACAAATTCAAACATCTTTTTAAGTAAGTTAATTTTAATCTTTTGAATTTGATAATGAAACTCTTGCCGTCCTTGAGGTTCGACATCCTCAATATAGCCCTATCCTACAAGATTCATTCTATTGTGAGTGGTTAATTTTTATAATTTATATTTTTGCTTTAAAAATACCACATCATGATCCTAGTTCACAACCAAGGCATCTAAGTGCATGAAATGCAAAAGGAAACAAGATTTAAAACTCAAACCCTAAGTTGCGAAAAATTAGGGAAAATTTTGAAAATGTGCATACCTTGAGATGTGAACTTGAAAACCCTTTGAAATCACGGAGACTTGGCCAAAAATCCTTTCCAAAGTGTTTGGGTTGGAGAAAAACGAGAGAAAACCAAATGAATAGTGTTTGGGGTACGTTCGGCCATTTTAAAGAGAAGTACGCTGGGTTAGGGCGTACGTCAGTGCTCGGGCGCATACATCCGCTCAAACCCTAAAACGCTTTTTTTTTTTAAGCTTTTAGAAATTTTGCAAGGCTTAGAAAAGAACAGTTAAGAATAAGTGATGCAGGTGAAAATGATTTTATTTCTGAAATTCGGGGTACAATGAAAATTCCTTTGTGCTCTACAATCAACCCCAGATGCCAAACACAAAACTCACCACTGCTAAGGGTGAGGGAAAACCTAGCTATCTAATATCTAAGGATTACTACCCCAAGACCTATCATTCCTCGGACGAGTCCTCAAACGGGTCTGCCTCATCCTTAACCATTGCCTCGTAGTCCTCGCTGATGCTGGACAAAAACGCAGTCCTTTGACGATCAGATCCTTCTGGTAATGCTCCCGCCTTCAGCAGTCAGATTCCTCTAGCTCCATTTGGGCGTATTCATCTGAAATCTAAGTTAGATGAGTATGCATTGCTCGCATCCTTTTGTCACTGAGATGAGGGTTAAACCTCCCAGGGATAGGTGGGAAATCTCGTATCGCTGAGATACGGCGGTACTTAGATACGGCTGGTTTCTTCTTAGTCGCTATTCGTGCCTCCTTTCCTTCAACTAGCTTAGGGACAGGCGAAGGCTTCAACTCCTGGTTAAACCTCACGAAGAGTGCTCACTTCATTCCAATGACGGTCAAGGATTTGATGGATAAGTTGGCTAGACTATATGTTTAGAATATAGTCTGTTTGCATGGAGTGCCATCGACGATTGTTTCGAATAGAGACTCTTGTTTTACTTCGAGGTTCTGGCAAAGTCTCCAGAGGGAAATGGGGACGAAGTTGAAGTTTCGTACCGCTTTTCATCCCCAGACGGATGGTTAGTCTGAGCGGACTAATCAAATTCTAGAGGATATGTTACGGGCTTGCGTGTTGGATTTCAAGGGTAGTTGGGTTCAGTACCTACCTTTGATCAAGTTTGCCTACAACAACAGTTATCAGGGGACTATTGGGATGTCGCCGTATGAAGCACTTTATGGATGTAAGTGTCAGTTGCCCTTGTATTGAGGCAACATCAGTGAGAGGCAGACGTTAGGGCCAGAATTGATTCAAGACACTCATGACAAGGTGCTCATCATCGAGGAAAAAATGAGTGCAGTGTTGTGACAAATACTACCTAAATTAATAAATAATATTTGCTATGTTTTACTTGCAAGTACACAAGATCAAAACGATAGTATAGTGCAGCAAGTACGAGATCGATCCCACGATGATTGTTAATTTTGTTTAAGAATAAATTTTCTAAATTAAAATATTAAAGGTGTCACACAATTAATATTATGAAAAGAAATAATATACAATAAATAAAAGTGTAGGGCCTTGAAATACACCGCTAATCATGCTTAATTAATAAATCAATATGCGAATGTTCCAATCATATTATGAATTCCTAACGTTTGCCAACCTAAGGGCATGGTATATACTCCTTAAGCTATTGATTTCCCTAAGCAACAAGTTAGGCATAGGTGTATACTCTAACTCTTTTCTTTTTTAAAGGATTTAGCATGGGTGTATACCAAGTTTTTCTTTAAGAAAGCATAAATCTATAGAAATTGACAAACACACGAGGCCTAAGGCATGGTATGTACTCTTGTTCCCCATGTTGATTAACCCAAGAACCCGGTGTGGATTTCTTTTGTTACTCTTATTAAACCCAGGACTCGGTCATCCAAATTGATTCAATTAATTAATCCATACCACATGCATATAATGGCCAGTCACACACATATGAGGAATTCAATAAAATAGGAATTAATCAAGTTAAGCAACACAATATGATTATCACAAAGGCGCCAATATTGAAATATTAAATAAACATCATTAGGGTTTCAATCAAGCCACACTAAAATAATTAGTTACACATAATTAAAATAAAACTAAAAGGAAAAGGAAAAGAAAGAACCGAAAACCGCTCCCAGAAGTAGCCTCCAATTCCTCTCCCCAAAGCTTGTCTCTAAAATTGTCTATATAATTGTCTATTTCTCTAAGAGGTTTTGAGGTCTATTTATAGGCCTTAGAAAAGTCCTAGAAGCCCTAGTAAACCTAGAAAATTTGGAATTCTATCTCCTAATCAAATTAGGAGACAATCCTAGTACAAATCGGATTAGGATTCTTCCAGAATTGTGTTCCTATCTTGTGGGGTGATTTTGGCATAGCAGCAGTCCGAATTGAATAAATTATATTTCACAATAATTTATAGAAGTTTAAGCTAGCTTTCCAATGCCGATGGAATCACCTCAATCCAATATTTGACCTGAAAGTTATAATCAAAATACCGAGACATGTGCAGAATCCAAATTTGAATCCAATCCAATTTTGACTCTAATTTGATAAATTCTGATTTAATCCTTTCCTTTATTTGGTTAAACTTAAACACATCTTCTAGGTCTTCTCAATTTTCCCTTTAAGCTTGGAACTTTTCTAGAAACGCTTTCTTTTCTTCCATGACCTACAAAAACACAAAAAATACAAAAAGAAAATAAAATTGAACAAAATAACAAAAACTAAGAAATTAACAAATGTAAATTAATGGCTAAAATATGAATATTTTGGAACATATCATGCAGCTCAAAGTCGGTAGAAGAGTTATGTTAATAATCGAAGGAGACCATAGGAGTTCGAAGTGGGGGATCGTGTGTTCCTCAAGATATCACCTACGAGGGGAGTGATGCAGTTTGTAAAGAAGGGAAAGCTCAGCACTTGATTTATCGAACGGTTTAAGATCACCCAGTGTAGTGACCCAAATAATTAACTAGGCATAAGTAGCTTAGTTAGAGGGTTAATTTGGACTTTGGGCCACTAGGATCTACCGGAAGGACATTTTGGGGAAATTGGACTTCTAGACCAGACGTACGCTAGGGTTGGCAGATGGATGCTCTTGTCTTTTAGTACGAACGTATGCTAGGGTTGGTGAACGTATGCTCTTGTCTTTTAGTGCAGAAATCCATTGAGACCACCGGACGTACGCTCTTGTCTTTTAGTACTGACATCCGCTAGGACCATTGGACATATGCTGACAGATAGTACATCGTTCTCTGTGAATTGTACACAAACGTATGCTCAAAAGTAGCAGACGTCCGCTACTTTTTGGATTAAATTCTGGATAATACCTGGATGTACGAAGCAGCCTTTGGACCATTGTGTAATAGTACGTGGACGTACACCCCCAAGACTAGACGTCTGCTACTTTCTAGCCCAGTAAATACCCCTCACCCCCTTGCCCATTTCACACTCAATCGCCCCTAAACCCCTCTGAAGTCCCAAGGTTGCAAAAATCCTTCCTTGTGAGGTTTTATGAGTTTGGTTCTAGTGGAGTGGAAGTTCTTGAAGTTTCGCTTCAAGGAGGTAATGCTCGGTTGCCTAGCTCTTAAATTACGTTGTTATTTTTCTCGATTATTGTCTGGTGTTGATAGTTGTAGTTTTAGCTTTAGTTATGCTTTAGATCTTGTTTAGATTAGCGTTATGTTAACTTAGCATGATGGCGTTGCATGGGGGTTTCATTTTGACTTAGGAGACCTTAGGAAGCCTTTGATAGTCTTAGGAGTTGATTTGGAGAAAAGAAGGACGAGTAGAGAAAAATGAGGTTCTCCCTGAAAACCTGATCGTACCAAATTTGGGTACTCGCAATAGTACGAACCGTTAGGTCGTATAGCGTTGCGCAAGTACCGAGATCGAACCACAGAGAACGGAGTTTTGCAACAAAAACCAATATGACTCTTAAATTAAATATACTTTAACCTAGTCCCAAAGTGAGAAATATTGTCAAACATGAAACGTGCAGAAATTAAATTATTAAAAAAATGTAAATAAATGTATGGATAAAAGTAACTAAGGTTAAAGACTAACCTCACCCAATATAAAAATTAGCTTAATACATTAAACACCAATTTTCCGTTTTAACAATTTAAACCCTTCAACACACTCTATTGTGGTTATTGACACAAGTCAAACCAAATAATGTGTTTACCGTTAAGGAGCTACAATGAGTATTGATTATGGATAAAATCATCCACTGTATCCTTGGATCACAGTGGATATTAAATCAAAATCAATCACTCGTTGTGCACCCGGCTTGGAACACATCACAGGATGACTATCAATGTATCAAAACGCACAACCATTCAATTATTTTGTCACGGAAATTAAATGACGAGTACGGAAATTAAATGACGGAAAATAAAGCATTAAATGTAAAAGCAAGAAATATAAACTAAGGGTGAGGCTTCATCTTCAACCTTAGTTGAAGAATTTAGCCACCCATTGAACGACAAAGCATAATAAAATTAAAAGAATGCATTAAAATTAACTTCAAAGTAAAAGATTACAAATAAAAGAGGCAGAGCATGGCCAACAGTAGCAAAATGCTCTCTAAAAATCGCCCAAAAAACTAAGTGTTCGACCAAATGGACCTAGGGTCCTATTTATAGACTAACAGGTCACTCGAGTGCGTTCGAACGCAGGCAGTGCGTTCAAACGTAATGATGAATTGTGCGTTCGAACGCACCAAGTGCGATTGAATGCAGAAAACCGTAACGGCGCAGCTGGAAGAGATGGACTCCTAGGGCAACCGCGTGAGTTGTAGGATGACTGAGACTACATTCGACCGTGCCCCCTGCATTCGACCGTCAGTGCGTTCGAACGCACCAAGTGCGATCGAACGCACTTGGCAGGGATCCATTTCTTCCCTTAGTGCATTTTTGCTCCTTTGTGGCCATATTTTGTTGTAAAGACCTGCACAACTCAAAACACTAAAAACACTAAAAATAATTAGATATTAACAGTGCTAAAGGCTTAACAAATATAAGTTAAAGGGGTCAAATATACACAATTTGGCACTGATCAAAACCTCGAAGCGGACTTACGGTCCAAAGTATCACAGCGAACATACGGTCTAGAGTGACAGGGAACTTTATTTTCACCAGCTCCCGTTTCCTTATTCCAGATTTGTTTTAGTAGAAATAGAACTAATAATAGGTTTTTTCTTAGTATTCAAGGTTATGGAGCCTCAAGGGAATTATATGGAGGAGCTTTACAACCCGGGTGAGTACAAACTCACATGGATGCTTTGTTGTTTCTTTTCTTGTAATGCATATCTATTTTATATATATCAAACATGCATATTTTGCAACTCTCATGAAATATATTTCAGAACTACTGGGATCTCTCTTTTGTGAAAATGTGTGACAATTAATAAAATGATAACGAGACTTGTAAAACTATGCATGTAAAAGACTAATAAGACTAATTGCATCGTAGGACATGGTACACCGGTATGTGTGGTGTAATGGCCACGGGCTTACTATACGGGTTAACTTTATGGTCAAATGTGTGTGTGAGGGCTTTGAATCCAATGGTTTCGTGACCAAGACGTAGTAATTCCCAATAGATGGTTGCTATAGGACGGACATCATTAGCGGTGTGGGCCACCTGAGGTCGGACTCGATCATGCCACTAGTGTTATGTATGGTAGCTGTGCAATGGTTGAGGCACTGGCACTGTACTACAGGTCTCTCGGGACAGCGTCAACCCTACTGAGAAAGGGTAATATCTCGGGTAGACCATACTATTGAACTATTACTGTTACTCATGATTATAAGCATATATTATATATATATCATATCCATGATAAACTGTTATCTCATAATGTTGAATGTGCTTTATAAACAATTGAGTTCACCATTTAATGACAGGTACATCATGTGCATTTCTACTCATTAAGTCGTCGGACTTACCTTTGTATTATTTCCCTTTTTTCTCCATATGTACAACTATGCTGTTATAGATATTGGATACCGCGAAGCACCCAATTATGTTGGAGGATTCAATCCGGGAGATGCTTGAGGACTTATTGCAAGCTTAAGCCGGTACTCATGGTAACTAGTACTTTTGAGTTATGTTGTAGACTTAGGGCTTGATGCATGCTTGCATATTAAGATATAGCATAGATCCCTTGTAATGATGATATGTATAATGTGATTTTTGTTCCTTTGATGATCTTTGGCTAGATGCTCTGGTTGTAATGATTAATGTTACAGAACTTAATTACTTCCGCTGTTTAGTATCCTTTATTTTTTAGGAGCAGAGGTCCCTGAGTCTAGTTCAGAGTGGAATAAGGCTGGGAGATGAACCGTGAAATTAATTACCAGTTAATTAATTCTCGGGGTGTTACACCCAGAGAGTAGGGAGGTTGGCATATAGGATTGCCTTACTGTAATGCCCTCAAAATTAGCCTTAGCTAATTTGGGGGAGTCACTGGCAATTACCCCATTTATGTCAACTTGTGATTAAATAGGGAATCGCCCCTCTAGCATCATCAGAGTAAACGCATGGGAAAGTGAATAAATCTGAGTTATTATAATTCATCAAGTAAGAACATGGAGCAACTAAGCAATAATAATGACAAACCTGTAATAATGGGCAAGTCCTAAACCACATGGGTAGCAGCAGCCATACCACTCCCAAAGTGTCAAATCAAGTTTCCTAGAAAATAGTAACAGCGTAAGTCTAACAACTTAATAAGTAAAACCTTACAACATGGGTATGACATGAGCCTAATTTAGCGGAAATAAATGTACAGTTTTGAGTAGGATAAAAAGGGGCATTGCCTCCGTTAATACACCATTCACTAGGGTTTTGGGGTTTTCAAAGATTACGGTGTACTATCGGCGACAATTACCTAGGTACTTTTAATGTAGAAAGAATAGTACTAATTATAGGTCATAACTATCATATATGGTCTACCCGAGATATTAACCCTTTTCAGTAGGGTTGGCGCTGTCTCGAGAGACCTGTAGTATAATGCCGGTGCCCTAATCATTGCATGCTACCGTACATAACACTAGCAGCACAACCAAGTCCTACCTCGGGTGACCCACATCGCTAATGATGTCCGTTTTGTAGTGACTGCCCTTTAGGGCTGCGCCAGCCACGAACAACCATTGGATCCGAGGCCCATATAATACAACTCACATTTGACCATATTATCAAGTCTATATAGTATGCCCATGGCTGTTTATACTGCACGTACCGGCGTACCATGTCATACGATGCATCTTATCAACCAATTCATAATACAGCTTACCAAGTAATTATAAAAGTAGGCGTGCTCATATCATACTCGTGGTCAATCAACTGACATATCCCATGTTTTTAAGTAAAAAGGTTGTAAAGGTTCACTTACCTTGCGCACTTGAGTGAATCCTCCGACCAAGCTAAATCTTGCTATAACGAAATACGACACTCCATTATACTAAGTCATGTTTAACCCTAAGGTGGCTAAACTAAACTGTACACGATCGAAGCTTAAACTGGTGCTTTGCTCCTTGAACGTACGCCGACCCTGATGGCGTACGTCCGTTCAGTGAGTTAAGCACACCTTTGAAATCATTGACACTTCTAAGAAAATGCTTAATGAACACTTTGGAAAACTCATCAAGGTATAAGCTAGAAGGTAAAATAGTGCTGGAATGTAAAAAGAGACGGAGTTTACCCTGAAGCTAAGCAAAGACATGATCTCCCCTCCTTGGAATCTCCTTTTTAAGGCTCACACTCACCAAACTACACTCAAGCAAGCAAGGATTTGATTTTGGCAGCCTAGGGGGATGCCTGAGAGCTGCAATGGGCATGAAGAAGAAGAGAAGGGAAGGGTATTTATAAGGGAAGGTCGCCACCAACTCTTTGAAAAAGTAGCGGACATCCGCCAACCCTAGTGTACGCCAGGTACTATATGTTCAGCAGTCCAAAGGGTGTCTCGTACATTCAAGTATTACCCAGGAGGTATTCCAAGAAGTAGCGTACGTCCATGCGGTCAAAATTCTCGTAGAATCGAGAATGAAGTTTTCATTCTGTACATGCCAGATCATGAATTAGTAACTGCATCCAATCCCCAAAAAAAATACCAATTGCGTACGTCTGCTGTACTATTTGCAGAGCGTACATTTGGTGGTCCCTACACGTACGTTGGCGCTAAAAACAGTGGCATACATCCGCTCGACCGAACGTACATCCGCCCTAGAGGATTAGTGTTTGGCTTCTATTTTCTAAGGGATTAAGGTCTTGTTGGGTTAACACTAAGGGCTTGCGTCTTTGTTAAAATAATTCTATTGAAAACCTTGTTAATTGCTTTTGTGAAAAGTTTTTTGAATAATAAAAATGGTTCTTTTTATCGGGGTATTACACTTACCCCTAGATTTGGTCGGAATGCATGATGTTTTTCACGTGTCAATGCTGAGAAAATACATCGCTAATCCCGATGTAATTGTGGAATACCAGCTGTTGGGAATCCATGAGGGATTAACCTACATTGAGGGACCAGTGAAGATCATGGATAAGAAGGAGCAAGTGGTACGTACCAAAACGATTCCTATTGTGAAGGTACTGTGGCATAACCATGGAGTCGAGGAAGTTTTGTGGGAAGCAGAGCAAGACATGCGGACTCGTTATCCACATTTGTTTGAATAACTATGTATGACTCTTTTCTTCAAGATTATACTTGGACTGTATACCTATTTCCATTTTGGATAAGGGAATAATTGGCTAAGAAAGAGTTGTTTTCCTTACAAGATTATGGCACCTATACCAATCGACCGGAACTACTCCTTCTGTGAGCTGATGGACTTAGGAGTAGAGATTGATGAGGATTGGTATAGTGTTGGCTACATCAAGTGCGACATGCTCGATGACTTACGAGGTGATTTTCAGCAGTTTTTTGAAGACGACGTAGTGCTAGTTAATGGATGTGAGTAGATAGCTTAATAACCTACTGAGCACGATACTGATGAGTCGACGAACGGAAGGTAACATTCTACTCCTCTTTAAGTGCTATTCTTTTGGTATTTGTCTAGAAATCTCGTGGACAAAATTTTTTTAAGGAGGGGAGAATGTAGTGACCCAAATAATTAACTAGGAATAAGTAGTTTAGTTAAGGGGTTAATTTGGGCTTTGGGTCACTAAGGACACTAGAAGTGTAATTTGGAATTTTGGATGGGCGTACGCTGATCGTACCAAATTTAGGTACTCGCAAGAGAACGAACCGTTAGGTCGTATAGCGTTGATCGAGTACCGAGATCGAACCACAGAGAACGGCGTTTTACAATTAAAAACTAATACAACTCTCAAATTAAACGTATCTTAACCTAGTCCCAAAGAGGATTGATTTCGAACAATTAAAAGTGCAGAAATAAAATTAAACTGAAAATGTAGGGATAAAAATAACTAAGGTTAAAGACGAACCTCACCCAATAAAAATAAGCTAAATACATTAAACACTCATTCTCCGTTTTTTAAACTTTAAACCCTTCAACACACTCTATTGTGGTAATTGACACAAGTCAAACCGAATAATGTGTTTACCGTTAAGGAGCTACAACGAGTATTGATTATGGATAAAATCATCCACTGTATCCTTGGATCACAGTGGATATTGAATCACAACCAAACACT